>JAYESA010000007.1:156696281-157273781 GCA_036927795.1 Iris macrosiphon
AATTACTTAAATTAAATATACTATTCATGAAATCATTTAATTGTAACTACCACAATATTAATAATTATAAAAAGTCGAAAATATCCCTATTTTCGGAACGTGGTAGTGACAAGTCTACCCTCCTTAAAAGCATTTCGTCCTCGAAATTTAAAATCCTCATAGTAGTATTTACTCATACATATTATTATTTTCTATCAAAATTTAAATTCATCTACCGACATAATCCTGAAATAATCCACCTTGTCATTTCATGATTTTCAAAAATTCTGAAATTATCGTATTCCTAAAAGATCCTCGAAATAAAATCAGTTTCCATTTTCCTCATAATTTTCTCCGAAATTTTAAGTTAATAAATTAGTACTGGGAATTTAATATCCACTCCTCTAATTTGATTTTAATCAATGCATATATATAAAATTTAAATCTCGTCCCAAAAAGTTTGAATTTAAATACTAATCCATCAATGATCTTATTCTTCGGTTTCCTTTTTCCTCAATTTACTCAACAATGCGACACTTATGGATTCTCCAAATGCAACATCCAAAATATAAAATTTAAAATTTAAAATTTATAACTTGCAGCCAAATAAATATAATGATAATCTCCTTAATTTCCTCAAGTTTTTAATGATAAATATATCATAATCAATAATCATCAATCCTACCATATTAAATTCTTAACCTCTCATTTAAATTAATGTTTATCCTCGAATTTTAATGATAATTTAATCATATCTCAATCTTGATAAAATTAATGATTCATCAACTCTGCCATATTAAATCCTTAACTCTTTATGCTTATCCTCCAAATTTTAAGCATCTTGTTTCTCTTGTCAAGTTATAACCTCTTCATAAATCTACTATGGCAAACCCCAATAATCGTGGTCTAAGAAAATTCTACCTACAGCCATGCAATCTAAGAAAAATATGTACGGTCATGTGTCTTTTGTCATGGTATTGCAGTCTCTGTCAGGGTGTACTACTAACTACATTCTAACAAGAAAATCATCATACGAACTACAGTACTAGGGAAATCAGTCAATCAATCAAATAAAAAGGAACAGAAGGAAGGACAGAACATAGTCTTCTAACCCATTACTTGGATATCTTCATCCTTTAATATACACTTAACTCTGGCACATTCACTAACTAATTCCTATCCTTGTACACTGGTACCCATATCAACTAATCATTAGTCCACAAGACATTCATGAATACATCCTTATTGCCTACACCTGTCTATTGATACCTAAATCTGATACCAAGAATCTCTAATATAACCATGGTTTAATAATGCATCCAAAGTTTGATACCTCTATCTCTTTAGTACCATAGTTTTTACTACAAGCACACTCACTGTAAGCTTTCTTACCTACTATAATTTTTTATACTATTTGTTCTTATCACTCAAATGCACGTCAAGTGCAACACACCATACTACGTACTGCTCTCTCTAATACAACTCTAGATGGACATCCAAGTCAGTCTGCAGTGCCATCTCAATCATGCTCAAGTCAACAGATCCTTACCCATGTATATCATCTACTCATATA
Source organism: Iris macrosiphon (assembly GCA_036927795.1). Lineage (NCBI taxonomy): Eukaryota > Viridiplantae > Streptophyta > Magnoliopsida > Asparagales > Iridaceae > Iris > Iris macrosiphon. The sequence goes on from JAYESA010000007.1 coordinate 156,697,834, forward strand.
CTAATATATTTTTCTCATCCACCATAAAATTTTATCTTCAAAATAAAACTCTCAAAATTTAACTTCATGAACAACAAAATGCATATACTTTCCTCAAAAGTCAGATATTCAAATATCGAAATAAAATTTTTAATCACTTCCAAAAATCTTTATAGCTTTGACTATGTTTATTGAATCAAATTTTGAATCCTCAAACATTTTTTTATAACAGAAAATCTCAACTCCTTAAAATTCTTAAAAATTGCAATTCATTTCCACTCTTCAAATTATAAATTTAAATACACAAATATACATATAAATACTCACAGTCTCTAATACTCAAGGTACACTCAATTACACCAATTATCTACAACCTCATCTGTGTACTAAAATTTGTACTACCCGGATTACTTGTACTATTACTCCCAATAATTAAAGTTATCATCACACATATTTTCTCCCATGATTTTTAATCTATATTTACTGGTATACCAATCTAATTATCATCACACAAAGCGCTTACTGTTATTAGCATCATTCTCGACTAATCCTCGATATAGAATCATTAGTACTATTGGCATGGTAATACTAACTTCATTATTAGATTACCTCATCATACTTATTAGAACCTCCCAAGGCATGCACATGATTCTATATCTCGATTGATGTATACGCATCTTCTCTTAAACCTTTTACAGCTCGTTACACTAGTCTGTGATACTCTTCATACCTTGCACGATCCATATTGATATTCCTCAACCCATGGCATCTTATTAATACCTTTTATGCATGTATATTTCTTTACTCTTAACACACCTAGTATCAATCATCAAATTGAACATCATGCTCCATTAATCTTTAACACAATTCCTTGATACTTAATTATTTACATAGATCATCCAATTACATAAATTAATGACTATCCAGGACTGGCATGCTGATTCTGATACTTACTATTGGAACCTTCACTGATACTCTTTTCTTCTTCTATCTATAGTACCAATACTAACTATAACACACCTATCATAGAACTATTGCTACAAGGTACTATGCTATAGGTTAACTCTAGATTAATGCCTACTGTTCACATGTCCAACTAAGGAACACTTACAACGAACAGGTCACACTCAGTCAACACTAATACAAGCTACAGACATAATTGCAAGTCACTAATCATCATACTAACAAGGAATCCTCAAGGAAAAGAAGCTCAAAAAGGAACTGGATTGAGGACTGAAGGTATTTCTACTGCTAGCAAACAAAAGAAGCGATGGAATAAAGTCCTGTAATAACAGAAATAGATAAGTGTTGAGATAATACTTTAAGAACCAATTTAAGATACAACCTGATAATCATACATGTCTGTCCAAAATCATGACACTTAGAATCCTCGTCACGCCAGTAAGCATAGGTGCGATAAACGACAGGTTCCGTAACTAAAGTATGCAACCCCATAATCATGTCATCTAGAATCTTCGTCACGCCAACCGGTATGACTGTGAGAGACTATAAGCTTCATAACTACAGTATGTACATCCAAGTTAGGTTCCTACGTTCTCGTTACGAAAGCTAGTATGGCTGCGATAAACTCTAGGTTTCATAACCAAAGTAGACATTTTACCTTTCTCACTGTCCTCATCAAAATACGTCATCAGGTGATACCATAAATTTTAGCCCGTAAAATTCATCTTGATATAAAATTAACTCAACAAAGATACCAAGAATTAAATTTAACAACTGGTCAACAAGAATCAAACTCAATATCAACAAGTGAGGACGGACGGAAACAAGGACGAAGGATTAAATTAGAAATTGTAATAAGATTCTCAAGGGATCATCCCAGGAATCTCTCAAGGAATTATGATTTAGTACCCGCTCTCATCCTAGTATCCTATGTCCTATATCATATCGCAGGCACGCAGTAGTGTAACAAAGATGTCACACTACCACGACATCGCACAATTGCGAAGTCTGACCTGCATGGGCCACCACTAAAAATGTGTCACGACCCGCACCGAGAATTGGGGCACGAGTACGCGGGTACGTCCAGCCTACGCCGTAGCATCGGCGGTAGAATGCTGTCTAGGTCATGATTCTATCTAAGCAATCTCACACAAGCATCCAATCTCCATAAGGAGGCACGGATGACGCAATATAAATAAACAATATACCCAATCACATAACTACAGCACGATAAGATATCGAAGAAATAAAGTAAAGTACAACACAAGTCTAAATGTAATAATCTAACTCAACAATATCCATGTCTCATCAAAGTATGCCAGAGACAAATCCGATACAAATAGTTTACTAAAAGAACTAACTAGAAAACTAGTGATTCCGGCTAGACCTCCCGGAATCATAACTGAACTACCAAGTCCAAGTCTGCAGGTACTCACCATATGGTCCATAAAGTGTTGGATACCGGTCCTCTAAGGCATAGTCTGGAAAAATGTTTCCAGTCAGGAAGGAGCAAAGTACATCTCAAATAACAGTTTCATTTAATTGATAAGGACTATAAAGCAATAAACAGATGATGCTATATACTGAGAGAAGACAGTGAATAAATGCAATGGCAAAATAAGAGACATGCAATGTAAAGAGACAGGCAATATAGGCAATGTGATACAGTCAGTGCATATATGGAATAAAAAGAACAAGGTACAATATCATATACGGGTGATGTAGCATATGATCTAAAATAGAGAACTGTAATCTATTCTAAGTGTTTGAAATAGTAGTTTCGAAATATGATCGACTTGGGAATATGTACAATAACTATATGGCCTGGCTAATCATACGTGAGGCGTATGATTAACACTAATAATTTAAACTTGTACAATAGGTTTTTGATCATATCTCTTACTAGCAATTTCCCTGCCCCCAACTAGTACTGTGGATCCAGTCATGACATGTCACGATACACGATCAATGTCCAATATGTCATGTACGATGTCTAATATCAATGTCAATATCAATATCGTGTACAACGTCAATACGATAACCAATGTAATACCTCATGACTAACGATCTAATCTATATACTAGTCCGTGTAGCACAGTGTCAAGAATCAGATATAATATTTCTAGATACTGGAATTATAAAAATTATCAACAATTGGAAATTATCAGAGAATGTACTTGCCTTGGGTCCTTAGCTGGTAATACCAATGTCCTGTCTCAGAGTATCGTCTGGATGAACCAACAGTCCTATAGACATATCATAAATATAATATTTGTATCAGATGCTATACTAACACACAATCATAATACACTGGCCTCAGGGCTATGCCAAGTATGGCACTAGTCAACTATGGTCAAGTGCGTCAAGTTGCACGGGCGTTGCGTCTGTGATTGCTGGATAAGACAGACGATCAAAAATGGTACGGGGCTCGCCAGTACGTCAGTGTACGTGCGACAGTCAACTAACAGTTCACAGGGTCAAGGTCGTGTGTAAGGACGGGATATCCGTATTAACATTGGGGTCGCCTAAAACACATATATATATACTATATCAATAATTAAATATAATACATATATATGGTTATACCAAAGTATATACAAAATATGTATAAGTGTATATACATTAAATGGAAATATATATTATATATATTTATATGTTAAAAATATACATAACACCCATTATTTAAGAATATATATTTATACATATATATACACTAATAAAAATATACTTATACCATATATGTATACAAGTATATATATATACCAAAATACCAAAAATACATATTTATATACATATTATATACCCAAATAAATACATATATTATGCCATATTTATTTATATATACCAAAATATGTTTATAAGTACATATATATATCAATACAATTATAGATATACTATATATATATTTACATACCAAATACATATGTATATATATATATATATATATATATATATATATATATATATATATATATATATATATATATATATATAGGTATACATGTATATACCATAATACGAAAATATATATGTATATATAGGTATATATATATATACCAAAAATACGTATTAATATATATTACTAAATACGTATATACAATATATATCGAATACATATATATAAATAGAGAAATACATACACACATACACATATACACCAAAATACGTATTTATACGTATATATGTATATACAAAATAAAAGGAGGGAAGGGAGAGGACTCACAGGGGGGTGGTGCACAGCCGCCTGGTCGGGGGAGGATGGCCGGACTGTGGGCTCGACGTCGGAGCAGGGAGTCGGCTGACCGGAGCTGAGGACAGCACAGGGGGAATGCGGGTGTGCTGGAGTGCAGGGAAGAGCCTGGGTGCTCGTGGTGGAGTTGAGCAGAGGGATGTCGGGGTGGTGGAGCTGCTGGAGTAGGGTCGTGTGGGGTGGAGCCGGTGGGGAGCTCGACCGGGGAGGGCAGTGTGGTAGTGGTAGTCGTGTGGGGATGCAGGGAGGAGCTCGGGACGGCCGGGTCGGGGCTCGATCGCACTGCAGGATGGAGTTGATGATGATGGCGAGGGTGGTGGTGTGAGGAGAAGGTCGGGGCTGCCGGTGGGAGTAGCAGGTGGAGAACGGTTAGGAGCTCGACCAGAGTCGAGGGGAGCGGGGAGTTGGCCTGCGAGGTCGACAGTGTGTGACCGGAGCAGTGAAGCTCGGCCGGGAGAGGAGTCGGAGGAGGTCGACTGAAGTTCGTGGTGGAGATGGAAGAGATGGAAGAGAGGAGGATGGCTCCTCCGGAGGGTCGGCCGGAGAAGAGGGCCGGACGGGGTGGAGCTCAGTGATGATGGTTTCCCCCCCTCTTCAATAAATTCAAAAATAAGAAGAAGAAGAAGAAGGGAAGAAGAAGAAGAAAAAAGAAGAAGAAAGGAAAGGAAACTTTCCTACGTTGGAGAGAGGGAGGAGTGAGGTGAGAGAAAAATGGGGGCTTCCCTAGGTTTCGGGATTAGGGTTTTCTTTGGGAAGAGGGGATGATGGAACATTAAATAGGGTGGTGTGTGTGGGAATGAAGGGTGATGATGCACCCATTGAATGGATGGTCAAGATTTGATATGGAGGAATTCTTCATGTAGGGATGATGGTGGTTGACTAGTCAATTATTAGGGCTCCTCCATTGGTTTGAATCAATGGGGTGTTGACACCTAATGCAAATATGCAAATTAGCCCCCTTAAATTTGGGTATTTGCGCAGACACATAAATGATAAAAATTTGGTGGGCGATTCGGTGTTTGGTGTTTTGTAGGGTGAGGGGGCATTGTGTGTTTGGTATGGGCTTAATTAGTGGGGTACTGGAATTAAATCGGGATTTACGAAATCAGTCAAAATGGTATCCTCAATTTAATTAGAAATAAATGCAAGCTGTGTTCTAAAATTAATTAGGAGTACATGGGGTCAAAATTAGGTCGGGTCACAAATACCATTAGTGGAGAAGACTCAGAATAGAATATTACCCTAATTTGGGTCACACAAAAAATGGGTCAAGATTCCTCCAATTTCGATTGAACGCACAATGATACAAAATTTGGAATTTATTTAGAAATTAAATAAACGTCCTGGACGAATATTGTGCGGCTAAAATGAAGCACAAGAGAGCATAATTATGAGTTGCAAAAAGGTCAGAATAGAAGGCAGGCATGTCTAGGGCAAGGTTGTAAAATTTGTTGGAAGGCAAAAGCCAGGATAGCGCTCCAAATATCGAAGCAACGGTAAGGTGCAACAATTAAATAAATTTACGGTAATTAATTACTAGCTCCAATCAATTAAACTCTAAATAAAATAATTAACTACATAATCCCATAATTCGGACATGTGTTCATCTACTGGGCTTCTAGGTCAAGTCTACTAGCTCCACATTAAGAACACAATATATATAATATAATATATTTAAGTACACATCTCATACAATTACTTAAATTAAATATACTATTCATAAAATCATTTAATTGTAACTACCACAATATTAATAATTATAAAAATTTGAAAATACCCTTGTTTTCGGAACGTGGTAGTGACAGTTATTGCCAGCAGCAGGACCCCCAGGCGAGTACATTCTCTGACAGTTTTTATTATGTTGATTATCTCTATAATTCTAGTTGTATAGAGTACATAATTCTGAAACTATGTATACACGAGTTGGCATCATCAGGACCTGTCACGAGGAGTCATGATTTGGAATCCACCGTGCTAGCTGGGGGAACGGGAAAATATTAGTAGCTTATGTGATCATACCCAACTCTACATGAATCATAGCTCACCCACACCTCACGTCGGTGCAGCCTGACCATTACATGCCTCATAGCTTGTTATGTATGATTAGCCTGACTATTGCTTGCATCATAGCTATCCGAATGGTTAGCCTGACCTTACATGAATCATAGCTAATCATACATAGCAAGCCTGATCAGTCCCAAGCTGATCACATGATATGATAATATTTCACACACTTAGCTAGATGTTCTTGACATGTATCTCTAGTATATTTATCTAGCATCTCTATATGTTCTAGTTATTATTCTAGTATTCACCTATATTCCAGTTTATTGTTCTAGCATGTACTTGTATTCTTGTTCATTGCTAGTTGTACCACTAATGATAACATATGCTCCAGTATTTCTATTTCCAGTATATTCATGCTCGCTAGTATTTCTTATTTCTAGCAGTTACATCCATCTTGTATTTCTTTACACTGTATTATAGTTTTTGTCAATATACAAGGAACTGCTGTTAGTGCTTGTACTTTGCTCCAATCCTGACTGGATATTTTTTCCAGACTGTGACATAGGGGACTTGTTTCCAGCATACTTGGAGATATGGATGTTATTGATTGCAGGTTAGACTATTTATTATTGTTTAGACTTGTCTTATATTTCGTTATTTTCTTCGATATCTCATCGTGCTTTAGTTTCTGTGATTAAGTATTCCATATTATATTGTTATATCTGTGTCTCCTTATGGAGTTGGATACTCGTGTGAGATTGTTTAGATAGTGTATTGACCTAGACAGCGTTCTATCGCCGATGCTGCGGCGTAGGCTGGACGTACCCACGCACTCGTGCTCCAAATTTCGGGTGCGGTTCGTGACACATTTTTAGTGGCGGCCCATGCAGGTCAGATTTTACAAGTTGTGCGATATCATGGTAGTACGACGTCTTAGTTGTACTACTGCGTGCCTGCGATAGGATATAGGACATAGGATACTTGGATGAGAGAGGATACTTAATCACAAATTTTTGAGAGATTCTTGGGTCGACCCTTGAGAATCTCATTATAATTTCTAATTTAAATCTTTTTCCCTTATTTTCGTCCGTTCTCACTTGTTATTGAATTTAATTCTTGTTGATCAGTTGTTAAATTAATTCTTGGTGTCGTTGTTAAGTTTGATTTCATATCGAGATAAACTTTATGGACCAAAATTTACGGTATCATCTGATGACATATGTTGATAAGGACAGTGAGAAAGGTAAAACGTCTACTTTGGTTATGGAGCCTAGAGTTTATCGCAGCCACGTTAGCTGTCATGACGAAAACGTAGAAACCTGACCTTGGATGTACATATCTTAGTTATGAAATTTAGAGTTTTTTGCAGCTATACCGGTTGGCATGGCGAGGATTCTAGATGACGTGATTATAGAGATGCATACCTTAGTTATGGAACCTATCATTTATCGCAGCTATGCTTACTAGCGTGGCGAGAATTCTGAGTGTCTTGATTTCGGACAGACGTGTATGATTATCAGGTTATATCTTAAATTGGTTCTTAAAAAATCATCTCAATACTTATCCACTTCTGTTATTATAGGACTTTGTTCTATCATTTTCTTTACTAGCAGTAGAGATACCTTTAGCCCTCAATCCAGTTCCTTTTTGAGCTTTATTTCTTTAAGGATCCCTGTTAATGTGATAATTGGTGACTTGCAATAGGGTCTGCATCTTGTATCAATATTGACTGGCTATGGCTTGTGAGTTGTTAGTATTTCTTAGTTGGACATGTGAGCAGTAGCATCAATCTAGAGTTAATCCATAGCGTAGTACCTTGTCGCAATAGTTCTATGATAGGTATCATTATAGTTAGTATTGGTACTATAGGTAGAAGGAGGAGTAAAGAGTATCAGTGATGGTTCCAAAAGTAAGTATCAGAGTCAGCATGCCTGTCCTGGATAGTCATAAATTTATGAAGTTGGGTGATCCATGTAAACAATTAAGTATCAAGAAAATTGTGTTAAAAAAATTAATGGAGCATGATATTCAATTTGATGGTTGATACTTGGGTGTGTCAAGAGTAAAGAAATGTATATGCATAAAGAGAATTAATGAGTGTGCCATAGTAGGAGGATACCCATAAGTGTATAAGAGAGTGTGAGAGAATAAGAATATATTATAGTAAGTAGTGAGACTTGTGTTACAGATAAAAGTAGGGCCTTGATAGGTTATTTAATCTGAGTGTACCGGTATATGACTAATAATGGATGTATCACCTAATATTGAGGCCAGTGATGGATTGAAAGCAATAGATGGAGGAGTGTCTAAAAATTATGTGCAGGATGTACAGTGGGTGATGAGTGTCAGTGTGAAAGTTCATAGAAGTAGAAGCATGAGTATTAGAAAATTCCAGTAGTTGTCATGGGTTGAGAAATATCAAGATTGGTCATGGAAGATATATAGTGTATCACTAATTAGTGTATCAGTTTGTAAAAGATTTAAGAGAAAATATGTATACATCAATCGAGATATAGAACCATATGCCTGCCTTTGAGAGTGAAGTAAAATATGGGTGTTATAGAAAGTACAAGTGATCTTAAGTTCTAGTGAGTGTGATGAGATAATCTAATGATGAAGCTAGTGTCACTATACTAAGAGTGCTAGTGTTTCTATGTCAAGGATTAGTTGAGCATTGTGCTAGTAACAGTAAGTACCTCGTGTGATAATATTAGATTGGTGTATCAGTTAGTATGGATAGAAAATTATTGGAAGCAATAGTGCAAGTAATCTAGGCAGTGCAATATTCAATACACAGTTGAGGAGTGTAGATAATTGGTGTATTTGTGTGTACCTTGAGTATTAGAGACTGTGAGTATTTATATGTATACTTAGATAGATGTGGATTTAAATTTATAATTTGAAGATTGGAAATAAATTTTAATTTTTGAGAACTTTTGAGGAGTTGAGATTTTATGTTATTAAAATTTTTGAGGATTCAAATTCAATTTAATAAATATAGTCAAAGCTATAAAGATTTTTGGAAGTGATTAAAATTTTATTTCAATATTTGAATATTTGACTTTTGAGGAAAGTATATGCATTTTATTTTAAATTGTTCGAGAAGTTAAATTTTTGAAGATTTTATAATGAGGATAAAATTTTATGGTGGGTAAGAATGTATATTAGTATATGAGTGGTTGATATGCATATGTAAGGATCATTTGGCTTGAGTATGCTTGAGATGGCATTGCAAACTGACTTAGGTGTCCATCTAGAGTTATATTAGAGGGAGTAGTACTTAGTGTGGTGTGTTGTACTTGGCATGCACTTGAGTGATAAGAACAACTACTATAAACAATTGCAGTAGATAAGAGAGCTAGCAGTGAGTGTGCTAGTAGTAGAAACTGTGGTACCTAAAGGGATAGAGGTATCAAACTTTGGATGCATCATTAAACCTATGGTTGTGTTAGAAGGCTATGTTTTTTTTCCTTCTGTTCTTTTGTCTATTTGATTGATTAATTAATTTTCTAGTACCATAGCTTGTATCAATGATCTTCTTGCTAGAATGTAGTTAGTAGTACACCCCGACAGAGACTGCAATACCATGACAAAAGTGACCATAACCATGTATGTTTTCTCTAGATTGCATGTTGTGTGACTGTAGGTAGGATTTTCTTAGACCTTGATTGTTGGGGGTTTGACCGTAGTAAAGATTTATGAAAAGGATATGACTTGATAAAGAGAGACAATGTGCTTTAAATTTTGAGGATAAACATTAGTTTAATAAAGAGTTGAGAACTTAATATTGCAGAATTGACAATTTTGTTAAATCATTGATTTTTATGAAGATTAAGATATGATTGAATTTGTCATTAAAATTTGAGGAATTTAAGAAGATTATTATTATATTTATTTGACTGCAAGATATAAATTTAAATTTATATTTGAAGGTGGTATTTGATGATTTCATAAGTATTACATTGTTGAGTATTGTGTGGAAAAAGAATCGAAGAATAAGATCACTAATGGATTAGTGTCGAATTCAAAAATTTTGGGATAAGGATTTAAATTTTATGAATACGCATCGATTGGACTCAAATTAGAGGAGTAAGATGATTAATGGATTAGTGTTGAAATTTAAACTTTTCGGATGAGATTTTTATATGCATTGATTGGATTTCAATTAGAGGATTGAATATTAAAATTTTGTATTCAGTTTTGGAGAAGATTATGATAAGAATGGAATTTGATTTCAAATTTGAAGATTTTCAGGAATATGATAATTATAGAATTTTGAAAAAAATTGTGAAATAACAATATGGATTAGTTCATGATTATATGATTTGATGAATTTAAATTTTGATGGAAAATAAATAAATAAATAAATACAGCTATTGAGATCTTAAATTTCGAGGACGAAATTCTTTTAAGGAGGGTAGACTTGTCACTACCACATTCAAAAAATAGGGATATTTTCGTTATTTTATATATTATAGGTATTGTGTGTATTTATTTTAAATAATTGCATGATAAGTATATATATATATATATATATATGTGTATTATATATAGTGTTCATTAATGCATGAGTTTGTAGACTAGACCTAGAAGCCAACTAGATGAAGCCCTGGTCGAAATGTAGGATTGTGGATTTAAATTTTATTATTTCAGGATTTATTTATTGAGGTTGTAATTAATTACCGTAATTTTATTTGATTGTTGTGCCTTACCGTTGCTTCGATATTTGGAGCGCTACCCTAGCTTTTGCCTTCCAACAAATTTTATACATTTGTCCTAGACATGCCTGCCTTCTTTTTTTATCGTTGTGTAACTTATAAATATGCTCTCTTGTGCTATATTTTAGTCGCACAATTTTCGTCGCAAACATTTATTCTTAATTCTAAATAAATCCTATTTTGTATCCTTGTAAGTTCCAATCAAAATTGGAGACACAATCTCAACCCATTTTGAGCAACCCAAATTAGGATAATATTCTATTCTGAGTCTTCTTCATTCATGACACTTGTGTCCCACCTGATTTTAGCCCCATGTACTTCTAATTAATTTTACAACACCAATTGTATTAATTTTAATTAAATAAAACCATAAACCTAACTTTGTGCAATTTTTCAATTGTTGGACACTTTTATGCAAAAGTGCATTAAGGTGTCCACCCCATTGGACACAACACATAAAGAAACCCATCTCTCCTTTATAGGAATTTTTCCATAATTTTTGGGAGTGTGTAATTCAACATCAACCTCCTTGAACCATGGCGCTCCAAACTTTGAACCAAATGCATCATAGCCATTCATTTTAAATCCATTTGAATCCTAGCCCTTGAAAATATCCATGACAAGCCCTTATCCCAAGAGGAGTGTTGACCAAGCCCTAATTCTAGGTCAACCCAACACCTATAATATATATATATATATATATATATATATATATATATATATATATATATATTCTTTTCCTTTTTCTTTATTTTTTCCTTTCTTTTCTAAGCTACATCATCCAAATACAACCCATCTCCTATTTCATCTTCTTATTCCTCCTCTTCACCGCTACATCGAGGTGCCAAACGACTCCGTCGATAAGAGCTCTAGGGAGTCATCAGCCTGTTATACCCGGCGTGGATCCCTTCTCCCGACGCCGTGCCCCCGCCTGACCCAACTACTCCACCACGACTGACCTCCTTTTTTCGTCTCCTCCTGACTCACCGCTGTACCGAGCCGCTGAAGCCGTTGTTCCCGCCTGAACCTCGCTGCCATCCCGCTGCACCCCGCCGACTACACTCGACCGGACCGACTGCCTCGCCGGACTCCAGCAGCAACCATAACTCCTTATCCCCATCCTCAACTCCCCGCCTGACCCGCAGTCCCCCGCTGTGAACACCCTTCCCGGCCAACAACGCCGGAGCCGCCAGCATCTCGATCCCGCTGAGCCACTATACCCGACCGGAGCCGACCTCTGAACCCGATGAACCGCCGTTCTCCGCCAGTAGCATCCCGATCTCCTCCTTCGTCCTCCTTCCCTCGACTGAACCACCACCCTCTTCTCTCCTCCACCTCGGATCTCCTCCTCTCTTCCCTGCCTCCTCCTCCTTAATCACCACCATCATCATCATAATCACCACCACCCTTATCACTCCGGCCAACCACCACTGCTCCCAGCCACCACCACCGTCCAACAGCTCTCCCCCTCACCGTTCTCTTCCACCACTCCTCCTACCTGAGCTTCTCCGACAGCCTCACCATGATCATCACCATCACCTTCACCATCATCTTTACCATCATCTTCATCATAATCATCGCCGTCATCGTCGTCATCACCGTCGTCATCATCGTCGTCATCGTCGTCATCATCATCGTCGCCATCGTCGTCTTCATCGTCGATCTCGTGCACGTGCACAGGTTCGAATCTTTCCCTCCTCCTTCATTTTATGTGATTGTATGTATGTATGAATGTATTAGTATAGGTATTCAGTATGTGTTAATATATATATTGGTATATATATACATATATATATATATATATATATATATATATATATATATATATATATATATATATATATATATATATATATATAAAGTATATGAACCCAATTGGTATATATACGTATAGTATATGTAATCCCTAGTATATGTTTAATATAAATATATAGTATAAATTCAATTAGTGTACTACACACACACACACACACACACACACACACACACATATATATATATATATATATATATATATATATATATATATATATATATATATATATATATATATATATATATATATATATATATATTGTATATGTATTTAATTGGTGTACATATATATTATAAGTATTAATGTTATAAGCTAGTTAATAATAATGTATATTTATATATGTGCTAGGTGACCCGAGTTTAATTACAAATATCCCGTAGTTACATTAACCTGTGACCCTGTGATATGTTAGTAGACTGCCATATGTACACTGACGTACTGGCGAGACTCGTATTATTTTGACTTTCTGATCTTGCACAACAATTACAAATGCGACACCCATGCGATTAGACGCACACTTGACCCTAGTTGACCAGTGTCATACCTAGCGTAGCCCTGAGTTCAATGTATTTATGATTGTGTGTTAGTGTAATGTCTGATACAATATTGTATTATTTAATAATGTCTATAGGACTGTTGGATTTTCAGACAAGACCTTAAAAATCGGACATTGTTATTGCCAGCAGTAGGACCCCTAGGCGAGTATATTCTCTGACAGTTTTCATTATGTTGATTATCTCTATAATTCTAGTTGTATAGCGTACATGATTTTGAGACTATGTATACACGAGTTGGCATCATCGAGACCTGTCACGAGGAGTCATAATTTGGAATCTATCGTGCTAGCTGGGGGAACGGAGAAATATTAGTAGCTTATGTGATCATACCCAACTCTACATGAATCATAGCTCACCCATACCTCACGTCGGTGCAGCCTGACCATTACATGCCTCATAGCCTGTTATGTATGATTAACCTGACTATTGCTTGCATCATAGCTATCCGGATGGTTAGTTTGGCCTTACATGAATCATAGCTAGTCATACATAGCAAGCCTGATCAGTCCCAAGCTGATCACATGATATGCTAATGTTTCACACACTTAACTAGATGTTCTTGACATTTATCTCTAGTATATTGATCTAGCATCTCTACATGTTCTAGTTATTGTTCTAGTATTCACCTATATTCCAGTTTATTGTTCTAGCATATACTTGAATTCTTGTTCATTGCTAGTTGTACCACTGATGATGACATATGCTCCAGTATTTCTTTTTCCAGTATATTCATGCTCGTCAGTATTTCTTATTTCTAGCAGTTACATCTATCTTGTATTTTTTTACACTGTATTATAGTTTTTGTCAATATACATGGAACTGCTGTTAGTGCTTGTACTTCGCTCCAATTCTGACTGGATATTTTTTTCAGACTGTAACATAGAGGACTTGTTTCCAGCATATTTGGAGATATGGATGTTATTGATTGCAGGTTAGACTATTTATTGTTGTTTAGACTTGTCTTGTATTTTGTTATTTTCTTCGATATCTGATCGTGTTTTAGTTTCTGTGATTGAGTATTCCATATTATATTATGATATCTGTGTCTCCTTATGGAGTTGGATACTCATGTGAGATTGTTTAGATAGTGTATTGACCTAGACAGCGTTCTACCGCTAATGCTGTGGCGTAGGCTGAACGTACCCACGCACTCGTGCCCCAAATTTTGGGTGCGGGTCAGGACAATTTAACTTGGTTTTCCTTGGGCAAGGAAGGACGAATGATAAGTTGGTAAGTCTCGCCGTATTCCCACTACCAGAAAAGTCAAATTAGCGACGTTTAAAAATGTCGCTAAATGAAGAAAAAATGTCGCTAATCACATGTAGTGACGTAATTAGTGATGTTTCAAAGAAGTCGAAAAAAAGTAAGTCGCTAAAAGAAAAAACGTCGCTAAACATCGCTATGCCGACATTTTTTTAGCGACTTAAATGTGTCGCTAAAATTAGCAACATTTAGCGATGCAGCGTCACTAATTAGCGTCATTAGTTAACGTCGCTAAACGTCGCTAATTAGCGACTTATATAGCGACGTCTTTAATGACCTGGCAATACTGCCATGTAAGCAATTTGCGACGTACAACGACGTTTTTAGCGACATATTTAGCAATGTCATTAGCGACGTGTATTAACGTCGCTAGACGTCGCTAAAATCGTTGCTAATTTTACAGAAAAAAATAATAAAAAAATTCCGAATTGTGTCCAAACTATTGTTCCTGCAGTTTATTAAATCACAATCAGTACAAATAGACCCGAAGCAACCCTCTGTTGAATTTCTGGGTTTGCCAACCCCCTTGGGTTGAACACTCAATACCGATAAAATAACATATTTAATATAAATAATATAATAAAATTTGAAGAAAAGAAAGCATCCAGAATATATATCCATACAATCTCATCCTAAATAATAAAAAAATACAAATATCCAGCAACTAGCTATACTACTGCGGATCTACAGGAGACTGACCACCGGCTCGCATGAAGGATAAGAACAGCTCATACTACTCCCGTGGAATCGACACCGATGTCGATGGAGAAGGCAGTGACGTCGGTGGACTCTGTGTCGATGTAGGCGCACCAGAAGGCCGTCCCCGCTCCAAGTCTGCGAGTCGCTGGTTGTAAGAATCCATGGTAGATAGCAGCCTCGTACTGCTATGAACCATTGAATCATGCATCATCGTCAGCCTCTCGCCCATCGATAGCTGTGATGCCTGCAGCTCCATGATGTTGCGGTCTGTTGAGGATCTAATATCATTTATCAAATCTCGGAGCTCCGTGATGCTGCGGTCGAGCATATCGAATCGTGCGATGAGCGTCGGATCGTCCGCCTACGGCTGGGACCGGGACTGCTCCTCCATCCTTCACAGCAACTCGTCATGGAGAGACGCAATCTGACGGTCAACGGCCTCCTGGACTCTGGCCGACGACTGCGAGGGCTGTGTGGAATACGCAGCTGTCGGGGAGGCCCTAGATGACTGCGTCGCACCCAGGGCGCCATAGGATCCCGTACCGTAGTACATACCCCTCTGGAGACCACCAGCTGTGGTCACCCACAGGTCGTCCGCCGATGGAGCTGGAGCGGGCTGCGAGGAAGTACCAGCCTCTTCAGGTGTAGGTGCACTAGCAGTCGCCCGCTCACTCAGCCTAAGATACTCGGCCTAGAAAGGTTTGGAAACTCGATAATTGCCTAAGTTATATTAAAATTAACACAAAGTAAAGTAATACTTACATAGGTCTGCGAGGCCCTCTCATCAATGAGATTTTCGTTCTTGCGATGGGTGGCCAAGAAGACGGTCACCATGTTTGCATTCTCACCCCTCTGTACCTGTTAAAAATATATTATTTAGTACTAAACTTAAATATTTTTTTCTACTACCATTTTATGGTACTTACATTAAAATAATATATTTTAAAAGAAAAAACATACCAAACGACGAAAATGTTCCGTCATCGGAATAGAGCCACCACACCACTTGGCAGTATTCCGCCTAGCCGCCTTGGCCTTCTCAGACCTTTTCTTGTAGCTCGGATCGTCGAATCTAGCCCTCATCGCAGTCCACTGCTCAGGCGTGAACCAACCTTGGATCGGTTTTCCAGCACGATCACGAGCCTTCTGGTCATCCAGAGCATCTCGGATAAGCTTGGCGGCAACGGTAGGAAAGAGCCGCTCGATCAACTCGGCCCGGTGCGGAGGATAGAAATACGTTTGCTACAATAAATAATTTACTAAGTGAGCATCACGGATAAGTTATATAATATGCATAAATTAGAGGATTTATTTAATATACTTTTACCTGAAAGTACGTAAACCAGAATGCCTTCCTCTCCTCCGGAGCCTCAGAGTAGTTGATCCAAGGGCCACCGTAATTGTTCCTCAGAAATTAGCCCAGGCATCTCTGAACCGACGATGGACGATATCTATACAAAGATAATTATTTTGATCGAAAAAGTTAATATACGATGAATAAAGAAATACACGATATATATTATGCTAAACCATCTAATTGACTTACTTTGTACCGTCGGCCCAAATCTCTGTCCTCGTCTTCTCCGGAGGTGCGCATGAAGGATCTTGCTGATGCTGGGACAATGTGGGCATGACCTCCTCGACATGCTCATCTGTCCCCATGGTTCTGTCAGCAGGAGGAACGCTGGACGAGGGAGTACTATCATGCTTGGAACTACTCGTCCCAACAGTCGGAGATGTGAGTGATCGATATACTGGAGTACTGGGCGACGATGATCCGGAACCAACAGTAGGCAGTACCGGAGGGACCTGCCGAATCCTCCGCGTCATCCTGTCATACCTGATAACAACATATGATGAATATAGAAAAACATAAATATATAGTACATTCTATAGTCAAAATGTGATACATATCTCAAAACATTATACGGTCAAAATATAATACATATATTCGTTAAAATAATACATTCTACAGTCAAAATATAGCTACATTCTATAGGCAAAATATTTTATTTTCAATCATCTTCAGAAAATTTATCTTGTTCGCCTTACTCGTCCTCCTCTTCCTCCTCCTCCTCGTCTTCACTTTCATCTACTTCGTCTTCATCTTCCTCTTCGGATAATTCTATATCTTTTACATTATTACTCGTGTAATAAGTAACTTCCGTTGAGTCCACATCTACAATATTTGTTACAAGAGGTAGATCGTCCTCCTGATAAGCTATTTCGTTAATGTCAAAGGTATTTCTAGCTTTAGTCTTGCATACTGCCCACCAATCCGACCTCGCTATCCCCCGTCTAGGATAAGTTGTGAAGTACACGAGCTGAGCCTGACTTGATAGGACAAATGGTTTATAGCCTTGATATCTATGCTTGTAGTTTATATCCACAAGGCCATGCTTGTCAATTTTTCAACCTTGATCTTGAATCGGATTGAACCATTCACACTTTAAAAGCACGATATTAGCAGGTTTTGTGCCATAATTATATGTCAACTCCATAATCTCTCGTAAGATGCCAAATAAATCATTGCCTGGATCGACGTCTTTGTAGTTCGAAGATTTGATACACAAATAACTGTTTTTCGTGGAATCAAGATCCAGAAAGCTGTCTCTGATAGGAGCATTTGTTGACTGGAACCTGAACCCATTCACACAGAAACTTGGCCATATTTTAACGGCAATAATTGGTCCCTTGGCTAGAGTTCTAAAAGATTCAGTCTCGGGTGTTATTAGACGATCGACCTAAATACCAAAGTAGCGATAGTAAATTATTTGTTTTGCAAGTGCAGAATTAAAAAGTAATTACCAAGCATCTTACATATGCGCTCAACTAAGAAGAAAAATGGTATCTCATTTCTTGTTCTACTTCTTCGTCTGTTATGTAGGGTCTAACCGACCTCAACTCATCATTATATATGCTGAAAAATAATGAAGCAACTGTAGCATAATAATATCTTATACTATTACATTGAGATGACGTAAACATGGACGTATTAATTACTTACCCCTCTAGCTTCTCCACTTCATCCTCGTCGCAATTGAGTAATATATACAATTGAAAAGCCCCTAGCTCGTCGTCATTCAAATATCTCTTCTTCATTTTTTCCGAAGGTTTCTGGACGCATTGAATACTTTGGGTATTGCATCATTAGATTCCTGATATGCATCGTGGTTTCTCGGAGCTTTCGTTCTATTAGTAGCAACATGCGGTTTGAAATACGTCGATCAAAAGTTTGTAATCTCCTCGAGAACATAAGCTTCACAAATAGAGCCATCAACCCGTGCCTTGTTTTTTACCTTTCTTTTTAGGTGATTCAGATGCCGCTCGAAGGGGTACATCCACCGATAACCGACAAGACCACCAACACGTGCCTCGTAGGAAAGATGAATTGGCAAATGCTCCATAGAGTCAAAGAATCCAGGAGAAAACACCTTCTCGAGCTTACATAGTATTACCTCAATGTCCTTCTCTTATTTTTTTTAGACGATCGACGAGCAACTTAGTACAACAAAGATCTCTGAAGAATATGCTGAGCTCTGTCAATGGATCCCAAACGACTTGCCGAAAGAATTCTCGAAATGCAATCGGAATTAACCTCTCCATGAATACGTGACAATCGTGGCTCTTCATACCCGCCAGTTTGTTCTCCTTGAGGTCAACGCATCTTCTCAAGTTTGATACGTACCCGTCTAGAAACTTTAGACCCTGAATCCACCTACAAAGTCTTCCTTTATCTTCTTTCTCCAGTGAGAAAACTGACTTAGGTTGCTTTAACTTTCCATTTCCTCCCTCTATCAAATGCAATACAGGACGTCTACATATTTCTTCTAAGTCCAACATGGCCTTCGAATTATCTTTCTTCTTCCCCTTTACCTCCATTAGAGTATTAATATCAAACACATTCTTCTCGATATGCATGACATCAAGGTTATGTCTGATCAGATTGGTGCTCCAATATGGCAGATCCCAGAATATACTCCTCTTCGTCCAGTTATGGGTGCGACCAAATCCGTCACACTTATACCCCTTAGCAGGCTCTTCGATAGCACTTGGTAAATCTTTTACCTCTTTCTATATCGTATATCCGGGCCACCTTGGGGGTGGATTGGCCTTCTCCACAACTCCCGTACGAAAATTATTCCGGTTCCTCCGGTACGGATGATCCTTCGGCAGAAATTGTCGATGACAATCAAAGAAGCACGGTTTGCCTCCGTATTTCAAACAGAAAACCTTATTATGGTCCATGCAATACGGACATGAGAGACGACCATGGGTGCTCCATCCCGATAATATTCTATAGGCCGAAAAGTCATTGATGGTCCACATAAGTGCTGCCCTCATCTGAAAATTCTGCTTTCTAGAAACATCGTACGTGTTGGAACCTACTTTCCACAGCTAATTCAATTCATCTATCAAAGGCTGTAAATACACATCGATGTTCCTCTTCGGATTATTCGGGCCCGGGATAATAACAGTTAGGAACATATACAGAGTCTTCATGCACATCCAAGGCGGTAGATTGTACAGAGTGACGATCATAGGCCAACACAAATACTGGGAGGCCGAAAGTCCGAATAGGGTAAAACCTTCAGAGGAGAGCCCCAATCTGACATTACGCGAATCTTCGGCAAAATATGGATACTCTCGATTAAAGTGCTTCCATGCTTCTCCATCGGATGGATGATCCAATACTCCTTCGATCTGTTTTCGCCTGTGCCAACTCATGTTTTCTGCAGTCTCCTTAACCATAAACAACCGCTGCAACCGCGGCATCAAAGGCAAGTAGTGCATCGAATTGGTAGGCTTCCTTGCACCGACAGACTTTTCTCTAACAGTGGCCTTGTAGCGATCAGCACCACAGAATCTGCACGTATCTTCATCCTTGTCGTCTTTGAAGTACAACATGCACCCGTTGCGACATGCATCGATTTTCTCATATTCCATCCAAAGCAATCTCACCATCCTCTTAGATCGATAGAAGTCTTTAGGCAACTTTGCACCCTCGGGCAAGATCTCTATAATCAAATCGATCAGTCGATTATAGCATTCTTGCGACATGTTAAAATCGGACTTGATGCTCAATAATCTTGTAACCACCTCTAACAGTGAATGATCCTCACAACCAGGATATAGTGGAGTCCTTGCATTCTCCAGCAACTCCATAAACTTTGCAGCATCGGCATTCGGTGCCTCCTCAGCTGCATCATAATTGTCTGAATTGAAACTAGGTCCCGCCGCATCATAATTGTCTGGATTGAAACTAGGCCCGCCGCATCATAAACCTTGTTCACCCACCCATCGTCGTAAGCATCGTAGTCGTGGACATCCATATACGGCTCCACATAGGGCTCCGACTCCGATGCTAGAGATACAAGTTCTCCGTGCGCGGTCCACTGATAGTAATTCGGTGTGAAGCCCTTCGAGTGCAAATGATATGTGACTTCCACTTCTGGATAATATTTTCTGTTGTGACATCTCACACACGGACACTTAATTTTGGTACCGTCCATGTGTCACTACCACATTTTCTAGGGAAGGGTATTTTAGTCTTTTCCTATTTAATTAAATATTATGCATGGTAAATAATTATTTGTTGTATTATTTAATTATTATTAGATGCTATTTAATTATTTTCGACTTATATTAGTGGACCCAACTAGTTTAGTTTAGACCCATGGACCAACATAAATTAATTAGTTAGACTTGGCCCATTTAGAAAGCCCATTGTTAAGGAGATGGATTAAATTAATTAAATCATTAGACTAGAAGCTTCCTTCCTTAATTATTTCTTCATGAGAGGCCCCAAGGGGT
This sequence comes from Iris macrosiphon, assembly GCA_036927795.1. Classification (NCBI taxonomy): domain Eukaryota; kingdom Viridiplantae; phylum Streptophyta; class Magnoliopsida; order Asparagales; family Iridaceae; genus Iris; species Iris macrosiphon. The sequence goes on from JAYESA010000007.1 coordinate 156,718,900, forward strand.
ATATTGAACATTTCATAATTGCTTGAGGAAGGGGTAGGGGCCGGCCTATTAAAAGAGGGGGGAAAATTCTCTCTCCTCTCATTTTCATTCCAAATCTAGATCTAGAATTTTTCACTACCAAATTCCTTTCATTCCCATACCATTTTCCTACCAAATTCATTCCAATTCCTTCCCAATTTACCATTAGAAAGTTGAGAAGCAAGGATCTAGAAGGAGGAAGCAAGGATCTACAAAGAGAAGCAAGGATCTACAATTTGGAAGCAATTTTATCTCAATTGGAGGTTTCATTGGGAATCCATCTCCCAATAGGTATAATTCAGTTTTTCCCCTTAAATAGCTTCTAAATCTGAGATTTAATCATGTAAAATCAACCCATATGTATATACTACCCATATGACTTGGTTTTGTGTTCATAGGAGACCCATGGAGAAAGTTATGGTGCTTTTTGTGTCAATTTTGGAGGAATTCCTAATTGACATTTTGTTGTGTGTGTCAATTGATCCTATAGATCAATTGTGCATGTGCTTATGTGTTTGGGGCTAGTGTCGTGTCCACAATTGGGTACGTGTAGGTCGTATCCCAATAATTTGGTGATACGTGTTGTTTTGGGGGTTTTCCCTCTGACACGGGACTTTGTACATGTCGTATTTTGACACGGACACATAGATCTACATTTGACACTTTGATTTGTTCATAAATAATATTTGTAACTTGTTTGTGTCCTTCGGGGTGCAATTGGTTGTGTGTTGGACTCGTGTCGCATGCGTATCCTAGATCTAGTGGGATACGGTGTGATACTCTCCATTTGTGTGTGTTTATGTATAGATCTAATTATTTATACTTTAATTCTTGAATTATAATTAGTAAATATACATAGATGTTATATATTTATTATAGTGTATTTATTATGGTATTTTTTGTTGCATAGAAATATGTATTGTAGGTATACTAATATAATGTATAAATATATATGTAGCTTTCTTTTACATGCATTTATATATGTTACAAATTATGTTAGTAGTATAAATTATATGAAAATATTTTATAAAATATATATATATATGTGTTTAAATAAGTAATTATATTATTTATAATTATTATATGATTATTTATATATAAATGAATGTATTTTTATTAAACATAATTATGTATGTGTGCATTTAACCATGTTAAAATATGTACATTAGTACATAGGATGTGTTTTATAGCTATTAATATTTATTTATATATATGTGTGTAGGATTATGTATATATAGAAGTATATATTTATTTAAATTGATTTATATATATATATATATATATATATATATTGATTTATATATTTATATATTAATATTATATAGTTATATATATTATCTTTGGCGACAGCGGCATTTAATGACAGTTTCTGTCATTAAATCCCAGCAGCAGCCGCTGTAGCTTTAATGGGGCATTTAATGACAGTTTCTGTCATTAATTACAGTGGGCGGGATTTAAACAGCAGCAGCGACAGTCGTTTTCTGTGACAGTTGAACTGTCACCAATAAATTGACAGCAGTGCATTTACACAACAGAGTTGGCGACGGCATTTTCAGTGACAGTTGATCTATCGCTGAAAGTTTGTTTACTGAAAAATCAGTATTTTACCACACTATTTTCAGTGACAGTTGGGCAATTTAGTATATAGTTTTATATATATATATATATATATATATATATATATATATATATATATATATATATATATATATATATATGTATATATATATATATATGTATATATATATATATATATATGTATTTATTGTGAGATATAATACTAGTATTGTTATATTCTTAATTGTATAATATTAGTTTATATATATTATATTTTTTATAAGGGTAAATACTATATCAAGGTATCTTGAGCATTACCTTGTGGAAACCAAGGTAAGTGGGATACTCAAGATACGGGGTTTGGGTATCGAGTTTGTGACTTTGTATAGATACCAAGTTGGTTCAAAACCATGATTCCTAATTGTTGTAATTAATATTCTATATTATATACTATATTGTTGATGTATAGGTATTGTGAGGTTTACCTTGGATTCACGAATCCGAATATACAGTATCCTAATATTTTAGGTTGTGGTTCCTATGACTTAGATTTTAGTATTTTGATCCAAGATTTTGGTGCTAGACTTGTGCAACCTAGAAATAGATAGTTGACCTTGGTTTGACCATAGTTGACCATAGTTGACTTTAGAGTTGACCATAGTTGACTTTTGACTTAGAATTGACTTTTTGACCTAGAAGTTGACTAGTTTAACTTATTCTCTTTTCGGGACCTTGTATTGATGTTGTATTCCATATCTAGGTCTTCGAGGCACCGAGTCAAACATCTGTGAGACTGTTCATTGGACTTCAGGCGAGTACATTCTCTGATAGTTTCTTATTTATGATATCCTCTATGTTCACTGTATCTAGTGTAGATATCCATGTTCTCTTGACACTATAGTTACACGGATTGGTATATCCGGATCTCGTCATGAGATGTTATTCCTTGGTATATGGTGTATAAGGTACAAGTATTGTTCATTGGTTATCTTGTACATGTACAGACACCGATTCTCGGGAAGAGTCGCTCTCTTTTTAGGGAATCTCGTGCCATAACATACCGTGGTTGGATCTATTATACCAGTCGGGGGTGGGGAGTATTAGTATAGATATGTGATCAATATCCCTATTGAATAAAGTACAGATTACATAATAGTGTTGATCATGCACCGTACGTATGATTAGCCAGGACGTATTGTATCTTGCCCAAGCCGATCACATGTTAAGCTAGTACTCACACACTTAGTCATTAGTATTATTGTTTCATTGACATACTGTTCATTTTTGTATTTATTTCCAGTATTTCCTTATTGTATATATATCTCTTATATCTATTGTGCATCTTGTTTATCCACAGCTATTTACTGTTACATAATTTTTTTCATTAATTAGAACTGCTATTAGAGATGTAATCTGCTCCTTTCCTGACTGGATATATTTTTTCAGATGACACTGAGGAGTGGTACCCTACCTATTATGGACCCCAGGATGGTGTGGGTTTAGATTCTGAGACCCTGGCTCAAGAGGGACTTATCCCAACTGAGACAGTTGACCCTGGAGTTGTAGCTTCGTAGTATTCTTTGTACTGGATTTGTCTCCAGTTTATTTTGTTATTTCTTCAGACTCATTGATGTATTATTTTAGACTCATGAGTTGTATTATAACTATTCTATTCTTATCTGATTCGTGCTCATTTCTATCTTAGCTCTGTGATTGAGTATACTATCATTATTGGTGGTTCATTATATTGTTAGATAGATTATCTAGACAGCGTTCTACCACCGATTCTGCGACGTAGGCTGGGCGTTGTTTCCGACTAGTACCCTTACACCGGGTGCGAGTCGTGACACATTTTTGGTGGTGGCCCATGCAGGTCTAGATTCACAAAGTATGTGATGTCGTGGTAGTGCGACAACTTAGTTGTACTACTGCGAGCCTGCGATAGGATATAGGATATGGCTGAGATACTCAATCACATCTAGAAAAATTCTTTTGATTCAACTATTCTCCTTTGATATTAATACTTGATCCCTTAAACTGTCCTTTCCTTGATGTCTTACATCTTGTGCCATATTGATTCTTTCTTTTGCTTTGTCTCAGGATGCCGCCTAAGACTAGATCACAGTAGGGGAGAGCAGTTTCTGAGAGGTCTGCGACATCCCGAGGGCCTGCACCAGTCACTTCTCCGGTGATTGGAGTGTAAGCTGCTTTCGGAGGTCCACCACCTACTCAGAGGACTGTGCCAGCTGTATCTGAGGGGCTTCCACCTCTACCTCCTGTGCCAGCAGAGGCATCACAGATGTTTACACTGTTTCGTGAGATGCTCGAGGCACAGAGGGCTCAGTCAGAGGCACATCAGAGGCAGACCGATGTTCTATGGCAGGGCATCGAGAGTGCTCATCAGCTTGCTCGTGCTGTAGTTGAGAGAGGAGTTCCGGTCCAGTAGCAGGTTGTTCCTCAGGTTGCTCAGCTTCGGCTAGGCAATATTCAGGACTTCAAGAAACTGGAGCCTAGGGTTTTCAAAGGGACGGAGGGCATTGTCTATGCTGATGATTGGCTCGAGGACATTGAGCGTCTTATGAGGGTGTCCCGTCTTTTTGAAGATCTGAAGGTTGAGGCGGTAGGACTTCAACTGTTCGATGTCGCTCGCACTTGGTTCAGGAATGAGCCAGTTCTGGTTGACGTAGGACAATCTTGGGAGGTATTCAAGGACCTTTTCAAGAAGAAGTTTTTTGCCCGGATAGACAGGCTTGACTTGGGGAGACAATTTGAGAGTCTCATTCAGGGGAGCATGTCTGTGGAGGAATACGCTGTGGAGTTCGGCAGGTTGAGCCAATTTGCAGAGTATTTGGTGAGAGAACCGGAGGTTCGAGCTATTCGTTTCCGTGAGGGTCTAAACTGGGAAGTGAAGATTCTCATTCCGTCTTTTTATGAGACATACTCGGAGATACTTGCGGAGGCACGCAAGGTTGAGCGGGATTTGGGTTTGAAGACCAAGAGAGACCGTGATTCTTTTCTGGGGGCCAACGGCAGTGCAGTATCTGCCAAACGTTCTCATTTTCAGTCCAAACCTTTCCAGCAGCCACAGCAGAACCAGACTCCAGCTAAAGCGCCTTTTCACCAGGCACCTCAGCAGTAGAGACAGTTACAGCAAGCTTTATGCAACTACTGCAAGAAGCCCGGCCACATCTGGGAAGTTTGCAGGAGGAGGATAGGAGTTTGTTTGTAATGTGGTACTGAAGTGCATCAATCGAGGGAGTGTCCTCGTCGTGCAGTTCAGGGAGCAGCTCCAGCTCCGAGGGCACAAACGAGACCACCTGTAGCACAGCCGAGGGGACCGCTTCCGACCCAGCATCAGCGTTTTGTCCAGCATCAGCAGCAAGGAGGTGCTCGACAGGGACGAGCGTTTGCTATGACCGTCGAAGAGGAGGAACCCACCGGAGATGTCATCGCAGGTTCTATTCTTCTTGATTCATTCCAACTTTAGCTTTGTTTGATAGTAGTGCTTCCCATAGTTTTTTATCTGTTTCTTTTGCTCTAAAGCATGGTTTGGTAGCTGAGTCTTTGCTTAGGACTTGCAAAATCATGATCGGGGGAGGCATTATCCTGGTTAATGATATTTGCAAGGATCGGAGAGTTACTCTGGGAGGCCGGGAGTTGAGTGCGTTTCTACTTGTAATGCCACTTCCGAGCTACGACATTGTACTCGGGATGGATTGGTTGAGTAGGCACCGTGCTAGCATAGATTGTAGAGGAGGTAGAGTTTTGTTTGGTACGCCAGGAGAGCCAGAGTTTGAGTTTGCTAGAGGAGATGCAGAGCAAGGAGAAGGCATTATTTGTGGAGCTATAGTGGAAGACAAGGAGTTGCCACATCCGTTGATAGCAGAGTTCTTGGATGTGTTTCCTGAGGAATTGCCAGGATTACCGCCAGATCGAGATATTGAATTTTCTATAGACTTGGTGCCAGGTACAGAACCAATTTTGTAGCATGTCTATAGAGTAAACAACAGCGAGTTGGTCGAGTTGAAGAAGCAGGTGGATGAATTGCAGGATAAGGGGTTTATCAGATCGAGTTCTTCACTATGGGGAGCCCTGGTATTGTTTTTGCCGAAGAAGGATGGATCGATGTGCATGTGCATTGATTACAGGGCTTTGAATAATCTCACTATCAAGAATAAGTATCCTTTGCCATGAATTGATGATCTGTTTGATCAGTTGAGTGGAGCCAAGGTATTTTCTAAGATAGATTTGAGATCAGGCTACCATTAAGTGAAGGTGAAGCCGGAGGACATACCGAAGACTGCTTTTAGAACTCGGTATGGTCAGTACAAGTTTATAGTAATGTCGTTTGGTTTGACTAATGCACCAGCGGTCTTTATGAACTTGATGAACAAGGTGTTCCACCAGTACCTTGACAAATTCATGGTGGTGTTCATCGACGACATACTCATATACTCGAGGACACCGGAGGAGCATGAGGAGTATTTGAGGATTGTGTAGGATGTGTTGAGGAAGGAGAAGTTGTATGGGAAGTTGTCCAAGTGTGAGTTTTTCTTGGACAAGGTAGAATTCTTGGGGCATGTTGTGACTGGTGATGGTATTTTAGTAGATCCAAAGAAGATTTCAGCAGTGGAATCTTAGAAGACTCCGAGTTCGGTAGCAGAGATCAGGAGTTTCTTGGGATTGGCAGGCTATTATAGGAAGTTTGTGCAAGATTTTTCGAGGATTGTCGAGCCGATGACCAGACTCACAAGGAAGGATGTGGAGTTTGTTTGGACGGAGGATTGCCAGGTTGCTTTTGAGGAGTTGAAGAAGAGGTTGACGTCTGCTCCTATTTTGACGTTGCCATCAGGGTCCGGAGGTTTCACTATTTATAGTGATGCATCAGGGAAGGGTTTGGGTTGTGTTCTTCAACAGCATTGGAAAGTGATTGCCTATGCATCCAGGCAATTATGTCCTCATGAAAAGAACTATCCTACCCATGATTTGGAGTTGGCAGCCGTCATATTCGCCCTGAAGTTGTAGAAATATTATTTGTATGAAGAGCGTGTGGAGATCTTCACAGACCACAAAAGCTTGAAGTACATTTTTACGCAGAAGGAGTTGAACATGAGGCAGCGTCGGTGGTTGGAACTAATGAAGAATTTTGATATCTCTTTGCAATATCATCCTGGCAAAGCCAATGTAGTTGCCGATGCTTTGAGCAGGTATCCGGTAGCTATGTTCTTGACGCAGGATCGATATTTGTTGGAGGACTTGGAGAGCTTGGGCATTGTGGTGATTGTTCCTGGGTGTGCTATGCAGATGTGGGGATTGCAGATACACTCAGATTTGATGGACAGGATCAAGGCAGCACAATATGATGATGTATCTCTGAGGAGTATCAGAGCTCAGGTGAGAGCAGGATTGGAGGATGATTTCACTATTGCAGAGGATGGATCTTTGAGGCATGGAGTTAGATTGTGTGTGCCTAGTGGGGAGCTGCGAGAGGAAGTATTACAGGAAGCACATCGCTCTCAGTATTCCATACATCCAGGTGCTAACAAGATGTATCGGGATATGCGAGAGAGTGTGTGGTGGTATGGCATGAAGAGGGAAGTGGCACAGTTTGTATCCAGATGCTTAGTGTGCCAGCAGGTGAAAGCCGAGAGGCAGAGGCCAGGAGGTTTACTTCAGCCATTACCCATTTCAGAGTGGAAGTGGGAACACATTACTATGGATTTTGTGTCCGGACTTCCACGATCTCCAGGAAGGAAAGACGCAATTTGGGTCATTGTTGATAAGTTGACCAAGTCGGCCCATTTCTTGCCTTTCAAGGTGGGTTTGTCTACGGAGAAGCTGGCAGAGATGTATGTGAGGCAGATCGTTAGGATACATGGAGTTCCCGTCAGCATAGTCTCAGATCGAGATAGTCGTTTCACTTCTCATTTCTGAAGGAGTTTGCAGGAGAGTTTGGGCACTCAGCTCAAGTTCAGTACTGCATATCATCCCCAGACAGATGGACAGTCAGAGAGGACTATCCAGACTCTCGAGGATATGTTGCACACTTGTGTACTAGATTTTGGGGATTCTTGGGAGGACCATCTCTATTTGGTTGAGTTTGCTTACAACAACAGTTAGCAGGCCAGTATAGAGATGTCACATTTTGAAGCTCTATATGGTCGGAGGTGTCGTACTCCTTTGTCTTGGGACGATGTTGGAGAGAGAGTTTTGCTTGGGCCAGAGATGGTTATGGATGCAGCAGAAAAGATTCAGTTGATCAGAGACAGACTTCGAGTAGCGCAGGACAGACAACGGCATTGGGCCGATAGCCATCGGAGACCTTTGGAGTTTGAGGTATAGTTTAGATTTTGTTGTGCTTATTTTTGGTTGTTTATTATAGATTAAGTTCTTAAGATGGTATTTTGTTCTAGGTAGGTAGTTTGGTGTTTCTGAGGATTTCTCCGACACGAGGCACGATTCGCTTCGATGGAGGCAGAAAGCTTAGTCGGCGATTCATCGGACCTTTCACTATTCTAGAGAGGGTCGGTGCAGTTGCTTATAGACTAGACTTGCCACCTGCATTAGAGGGAGTGCACAACGTATTTCATGTGTCACAGTTGAGATGATACGTGGCAGATCCTAGTCATATATTGGATCACTCGGAGATAGAGGTGGGCCCTACTCTTAGCTATCAAGAGCAGCCAGTTAAGATTCTGGATCGGAGAGAGAAGGTGCTGAGGAACCAGACTATTCCTTTGGTGTGCGTCGCATAGAGGCATCACTCTCCGGGGGAGTCTACCTGGGAGAGAGAGGATGAAATGCGAGAGCGTTATCCATATTTGTTTGTACCTTGAGGTATGTTATTTCCTAGTTATATTCTGTTCATTATTATGTTCTGTTCATTAGTTAGTTGTGATTCTTTAGTTCTGTTTGTGATTTTCTGGGGGTAGTTTTCATCTTTGAATTTCGAGGACAAAATTATTTTAAGGAGGGTAGACTTGTCACTACCACATTTTCTAGGAAAGGGTATTTTAGTCTTTTCCTATTTAATTAAATATTGTGCATGGTAAATAATTATTTGTTGTATTATTTAATTATTGTTAGATGTTACTTAATTATTTTAGACTTGTATTAGTTGACCCAACTAGTTTAGTTTGGACCCATGGACCAACATGAATTAATTAGTTAGACTTGGCCCATTTAGAAAGCCCATTGTTAAGGAGATGGATTAAATTAATTAAATCATTAGACTAGAAGCTTCCTTCCTTAATTATTTCTTCATGAGAGGCCCTAAGGGGTATATTAGACATTTCATAATTGCTTGAGGAAGGGGTAGGGGCCGGCCTATTAAAAGAGGGGGGAAAATTCTCTCTCCTCTCATTTTTATTCCAAATCTAGATCTAGAATTTTCCACTACCAAATTTCTTTCATTCCCATTCCATTTCCCTACCAAATCATTCTAATTCCTTCCCAATTCACCATTAGAAATTTGAGAAGCAAGGATCTAGAAGGAGAAAACAAGGATCTACAAAGAGGAGCAAGGTCTACAATTTGGAAGCAATTTCATCTCAATTGGAGGTTTCATTGGAAATCCATCTTCCAATAGATATAATTCAGTTTTCTCCCTTAAAATAGCTTCTAAATCTGAGATTTAATCATGTAAAATCAACCCATATGTATGTACTACCCATATGACTTGGTTTTGTGTTCATAGGAGACCCATGGAGAAAGTTATGGTACTTTTTGTGTCAATTTTGGGGGAATTTCGAATTGATATTTTGTTGTGTGTGTCAATTGATCCTATAGATCAATTGGACATGTGCTTATGTGTTTGGGGATAGTGTCATGTCCACAATTGGGTACGTGTAGGTCGTATCCCAACAATTTGGTGATACGTGTTGTTTTGGAGGTTTTTCCTCCGACACGGGACTTTGTACATGTCGTATTTTGACACGGACACATAGACCTACATTTGACACTTTGATTTGTTCATAAATAATATTTGTAACTTGTTTGTGTCCTTCGGGGTGCAATTGGTTGTGTGTTGGACTCGTGTCGCATGCGTATCCTAGATATAGTGGGATACGGTGTGATACTCTCCATTTGTGTGTGTTTATGTATAAATCTAATTATTTATGCTTTAATTCTTGAATTATAATTAGTAAATATATATATATATATATATATATGTTATATATTTATTATAGTGTATTTATTATGGTATTTTTGGTAGCATAGAAATATGTATTGTAGGTATACTAATATAATGTATAAATATATATTTAGCTTTCTTTTACATGCATTTATATATGTTACAAATTATGTTAGTAGTATAAATTATATGAAAATATTTTATAAAATATATATATATATGTGTTTAAATAAGTAATTATATTATTTATAATTATTATATGATTATTTATATATAAATGAATGTATTTTTATTAAACATAATTATGTATGTGTGCATTTAACCATGTTAAAATATGTACATTAGTACATAGGATGTGTTTTATAGCTATTAATATTTATTTATATATATATGTGTAGGATTATGTATATATAGAAGTATATATTTATTTAATTGATTTATATATATATATTGATTTATATATTTATGTATTAATATTATATAGTTATATATATTATCTTTGGCGACAGCGGCATTTAATGACAGTTTCTGTCATTAAATCCCAACAGCAGCCGCTGTAGCTTTAATGGGGCATTTAATGACAGTTTCTGTCATTAATTACAGTGGACGGAATTTAAACAGCAGCAGCGACAGTCGTTTTCTGTGACAGTTGAACTGTCACCAATAAAGTGACAGCAGTGCATTTACATAGCAGATTTGGCGACGGCATTTTCAGTGACAGTTGGAACTGTCGCTGAAAGTCTGTTTACTGAAAAATCAGTGTTTTACCACACTGTTTTCAGTGACAGTTGGGCAGTTTAGTATATAGTTTTATATATTATATTTATATATATATGTATATATATATGTATTTATTTTGAGATATAATACTAGTATTGTTATATTCTTAATTGTATAATATTAGTTTATATATATTATATTTTGTATAAGGGTAAATACTATATCAAGGTATCTTGAGCATTACCTTGTGGAAACCAAGGTAAGTGGGATACTCAAGATACGGGGTTTGGGTATCGAGTTTGTGACTTTGTGTGGATACCAAGTTGGTTCAAAACCATGATTCCTAATTGTTGTAATTAATATTCTATATTATATACTATATTGTTGATGTATAGGTATTGTGAGGTTTACCTTGGATTCACGTATCCGAAGATACGGTATCCTAATATTTTAGGTTGTGGTTCCTATGACTTAGATTTTAGTATTTTGATCCAAGATTTTGGTGCTAGACTTGTGCAACCTAGAAATAGATAGTTGACCTTGGTTTGACCATAGTTGACCATAGTTGACTTTAGAGTTGACCATAGTTGACTTTTGACTTAGAATTGACTTTTGACCTAGAAGTTGACTAGTTTAACTTATTCTCTTTTCGGGACCTTGTATTGATGTTGTATTCCATATCTAGGTCTTCGAGGCACCGAGTCAGACATCTGTGAGACTGTTCATTGGACTTCAGGCGAGTACATTCTCTGATAGTTTCTCATTTATGATATCCTCTATGTTCACTGTATCTAGTATAGATATCCATGTTCTCTTGACACTATAGTTACAGGAATTGGTATATGCGGATCTCGTCATGAGATGTTATTCCTTGGTATATGGTGTATATGGTACAAGTATTGTTCATTGGTTATCTTGTACATGTACAGACATCGATTCTCGGGAAGAGTCACTGTCTTTTTGGGGAATCTCGTGCCATAACATACCGTGGTTGGATCTATTATACCAGTCGGGGGTGGGGAGTATTAGTATAGATATGTGATCAATATCCCTATTGAATAAAGTACAGATTACAGAATAGTATTGATCATGCACCGCATGTATGATTAGCCAGGCCGCATTGCATCTTGCCCAAGCCGATCACATGTTAAGCTAGTACTCACACACTTAGTCATTAGTATTATTGTTTCCTTGGCATATTGTTCATTATTGTATTTATTTTCAGTATTTTCTTATTTTATATATATCTCTTATATCTATTGTGCATCTTGTTTATCCACAGCTATTTACTGATACATAGTTTTTATCATTAATTAGAACTGCTGTTAGAGATGTACTCTGCTCCTTTCCTGACTGGATATATTTTTCCAGATGACACAGAGGAGTGGTACCGTACCTATTATGGATCCCAGGATATTGTGGGTTTAGATTCTGAGACCTTGGCTCAAGAGGGACTTATCCCAACTGAGAAAGTTGACCCTGGAGTTGTAGCTTCGTAGTATTCTTTGTACTGGATTTGTCTCCAGCTTATTTTGTTATTTCTTCAGACTCATTGATGTATTATTTTAGACTCATGAATTGTATTGTGACTATTCTATTCTTATCTGATTCGTGCTCATTTCTATCTTAGTTCTGTGATTGAGTATACTATCATTATTGGTGGTTCATTATATTGTTAGATAGATTATCTAGACAGCGTTCTACCGCCGATTCTGCGGCATAGGCTGGGCGTTGTTTCCGACTAGTACCCTTACACCGGGTGCGGGTCGTGACACCATGTACTGAGGGAACGCCTTGGCGAACTGCAGGAACTGCTGTACACCCTCAATGAATTTATATCCATTTCTAGATACTTCTGCAAAAATGACAGTATGTAACATATAAATCATTACATACAATGTGATTCTCTAAAGAAGAAGTTGACAATTAGTTGGCAAGGTAATCTATATTTGAAGTCACATAGAAGAAGCATGTTAGATCCTGTGCAGAGTGTGTGCACACCAGTGTAGGTACAATATTTTGTAGGACAGCAGCATGCTAGATCCTGATAACTATAGCAAACCCAAATCCCAGCCTAGACCAGGAGAGAAGTTGTGGTTTCTTTTTTGTTAGGCTTGGTTTGGGATTGTTAAAGCTTATTATAAGATGGTAGGATTAAATTAAAAAATATAATAAATTTTTAAGTCAAAATGAATTTGATAAGCAACACTTTTTGATGTGATTCAAGTTTCTGCTTTCTTTCCTCAGAGTGAATATATCCACTGCTTGCTTTCTTGCCAAATCTATAGCACGATTATCCAAGCTTCTCCAATAAGAGAAGGGTCGGGTATTGACCGGTTGCCCACTAATTGCTACATTATTTTCTACACTCAAAATCTGAACACAACACACTCATCTCACTACCAGTTTGCAGTACAGAGACCCCAAAGTCTGCACACTAACACAGGCACTCTTGACACCATCACATGATACACATCACTACCTACATATACTAGACAGGCACATATCAATGCACAGATTACACACCCTCTCATATGCTAATATTGAACACATTTCTTAAGTTCAAACCCATAATACTTCAATTCCTACAATTCTATACTCAAATAGCAGGTGCACACACATATTGATACCCATGTTTTGTGGTTAATCCTTGACACTGCTGTAGACTTCTACTGTACTGATGCACACATGGGATTCTTGTACTGCACAGGCTCTTTAGAGACATATACACATGCAGGGAATGTTGTTCCTTAACACAGAAGCAATGTGCCAGGTTACCGATTTTAAATGCCACTGCTGCAGTTTCAGTCTTGCACATACTACAGGGCACTACTGTACTTACTGCTCTAAGCAGTTGCACAAATCTAGACCACACACCATACTGGAATACCAATATGCACACAGGAAATTGTGGGTTACCGTATTTAAGTTATGCACACACACAGAGAACTACCCAATCTCTGATACACACTACACTGGAATCCCCTTTGCTGCAAACACACGGGTGTCTATGATACACCATGAAACTCATCTAACACAGTTCACATCTATAATTTAATCACAACACTACACACCTTACTCAAGAACACATATACGCACTGTTAACACAAGGACACACTGTCATAGAGCAGTATTCACTCTTGCACACTCCTCACAAGATCCAGTATACACCATCTCCGCACTGTTAACACAAGGACCCAGGTCAAAAAACCTAACCCTAACCCTAACCCAAGGTCGTGATCAATATCTGTGTCAGTGTATGTGTGTGTGTGTCGTGTCAGTATCAGTGTCTGTGTGTGTGTGTGTCGTGTCTGTGTCAGTGTCACATGTGTGTCATGTGAGAGAGAGAGAGAGTTAGGGTTTACCTAGAGGAGGAGGAGGAGGAGAGGAGGATGCGGCCGGAGGGGGGAGGACGCGGCTGGAGGGGGGTCGCCGGGAGGGAGGAGGGGGCGCCAGAGGGAGGAGGGGAGCCGGAGGGGGGAGGACGCGGCTGGATGGGGGTCGCCAGAGGGAGGAGGGGTCGCCTGAGGGAGGAAGGAGGAGCCGGAGTGGGTTTGAAATTTGAGAGAGGGAGAGATCGAAGGAAATGGGGGGAATCAGCCCTAAGTAAAAAATTTAGTGACGTTTTAGCCACGCCAATAACGAAGTCACTAATTTAGCGACGTCTTAAACGTCACTAATGATGTCGCTAAATGTCCAAAATATATACATCGCTAAAAAATATCGCTAAATAAAACATATTAGCGACGTTTAGCGACCTAAATTGAACTTATAGCGACTAATCTTTTAAAAACTGAATAAAAGTCGCTAAATGTCACCAATTAGCGACGTCTAGCGACGTTTTCACATGTAGTCGCTAAATTAGCAACGTTTTTACATGGAGTCGCTAAAAAATGTCGCTAATCTCGCTTATTCTAGTAGTGTCCTTTATATCACATGGCACACTGCCACACAAGTTAGGCTTTTTATTATGCCATGAAACTGATCATAAGGCAAGAATAGAAAGATAACTTAATAGATGGTGCATGAAACCTATATAACGTGTTTGGATTTATCAAGCGGGAGAGAAGCCTCCCCACCAGTACATTCATGTACTGATAACCCCCCAGATTGCTTGCAGGGTGCGGGAGAACCTCGTTCGGTGCGAAAATCTCATCTGTGCGTGCTAAGGCATGAAGTTCGCTCTAGAGACTTGGAGCATTGCGCCCGAAACTGAAACACATACAAGACATAATATAGGAATATCGACTATATATCATTCCATAAATGTAGCCACTTGGCACGCTTTTATCATTTCACAGAGAGAGAGAGAGAGGCTTGAGCTACTTATAATCTCAGCCTAACGCTACCTGTAACACTTGTTTAATATCAAAAAAGGGCATATTTTACTTTTATAGTTGTGTTATTCAATGCTTTCTCTATTGACGACTAGGTTAACTTGTAACCAATCGCCTGTGCGTTTCTTGTTCCACTACACTCGGACTATCTGTGCGACTCTGTGGCTTAGACATCTTACTGCCTGTTCGGATTATGGCCTTGCACGGGCGCGTCTTACGCTCGTGCGACATCACGCCCATATGGGAAAGATTATCTCGCGGGAGCGCTGGCACGGTGATTCGCGCCTAGCGGGGACAGCCGATTACCTGCGGGAGATCGGGGCATGAAAGACACTGGTCCACAAGCCAATCATCTAAAAAATATTCCAGTCAGGATTGGAGCGAAGTACATACCTCTGAAAGCAGTTTCAAATACGTAATCGAGCATATAAAACAGATAATAGAAAAATATACACGATAACTAAATATCAAAAAGAAATAAACTAGAGTGAACAGGTAATGTACTTGAATGAAGAACATACAATAGAATAACTACAATATAATAGAAATAAATAAAATCTAGCTAATGTGCCATGGAATATAAGTTCATTATGTGATCGGTTTGGGTTGAACATGAATATAATATGGTAACTCGATTACACGTATGATATGTAATCGACATGTACACGATTACACTGGGGCTTGATCACATAATCAACTCATATTCCCCCATCCCAACCAATACCAATGGATCCAATCATGACACGTTACGAACACGAATATGGGCACACTGAACACTAGCAGTGTGTGTATACGAATATGAGCACACTGAATACGAGCAGTGTGTAAATACGAAGTACACTAAATTAATACCCGATACACACGATGAAATACATGTGAAGAAGTACCCGCTAAATACGGTAAGGGATAACATCTCCAGACAGGATCCATATAGTACCAGTCCGTAAAACCACTGTGTCAAAATCAAGTATACAGTTCTAAAATATGAGATATATACACTATTATGAAATAAAAACTAACAGAAAAATATACTCGCCTGTGGTCCTGAGCAAATAAAATGGAACAATGCCTGAACCGGTGTCACACAGACCTATATATGAAATATTAATGTCACTTAGTGTAATGGATGATAAATGAGTTAAAATGTACTAATATGATTTTCTAGGCCATTTCTAGTTCCATACTAGTTCAACTAGCTAATATTAGTAAATAGCTATATATAACATCTACATATACTAGTTACCTGTTATCTATATGTACTAGTTAATATAATATACCATATATAATAATTTGCCCCCATAGTGTTTGCTATACCAATGTACATCTGCACTTACTCTTGGTACCCATTCACATTGCTACTGGTACTCATATTACATATATACTAACTCAGACTATTATACACTAACTTAACTAATACATACCTATCCACACACTTCCTCCTACTAGATACTGATATATACTTCCTACACTCTACATCCACCTGCACATAACTGAGCCCCTTGCCTGTGCACATATATGCACAGATCTGCACAACTCGAGCCTCAAGTGGCTCACTGCAAACCAACTGAAACCCCTCTAACTTGTTGTCTAATGCAGCTCTTGCTGTTGTATTGCACTGCTTGATACTGAGATTTTTGCTGCTGCTATGTGCTATTGCTTGCTGAAACTGCTGCAGCTATTGCTTGCTTGCTGCTGCAGATACTGCTACAGCTATTGCTTCTTGCTGCTACAACTATTGATATTTCTTGCTGAAACTGCTTGCTGCTGTAGCTATTGCTGCTGCTGCTATACTGCTCGAGCATGCTGCTGCTGCAACTGCATGTTGCTACTATGTTGCACTGCTATGTGCAGCCACTGATCTATGCAAATGCTGCCATGTGAAACCCGACCACCACTCTCTATACACACACTTGATATATATATATATACACACACACACACAGACACACATACACACACACACACACACACACACATACACACACACACACACACATATATATATATATATAAACAAATACCTATAGTGCACCAATATAATATCTATAATACTCAACCCATTGAGGTACCAAACTCTTCATTCGCCATAATTGATCATTCCCACAAGTTATATATATATATATATATATATATATATATATATATATATATATATATATATATATATATATATATATATATATATAATTACAACTATTAGAAGTTATTACAATATATAATTTATGTAAATCACCAAAAATTGGTCCCGTATCATACCGTATCATAAAATGCCATGATACGACCTATACGTATCCATTTGTGGACACGTACCTAGTTCCATAACCCCGATCTAAGTCTAATTAGATCTAATTGTTCTCATGACACACAATTGATGTGTCAAATTCGTAATTCTCCCAACATACACATAAATTATTTTATAGAACTCATAATACAAAGCCAAATAGCCTAGAACTTGTTCCTATAGGTAGTCCTATGTCATGGGATCATTCCTAATGGTTAAATGCATGATTAAGAAGCTATAATAAAAGGGAAATTTAGGAATTACCAATTGAAAGATGGATTCTTAATAAAAATACAATTAGACACGATCTAGACATGATCTCTGGCTCCAAAGTTTCTCCTCCTTGTGCTCCTTGCTTCTCCAAGATCCAAGGCTCCAAGAGTGATGAATTTAAGAGAGAATTGGTGGTGAATTGTGTAGAAAATTAATGAAAAAAATTTAGAAAATTTGGGATCTAGAATTTGGATCAAAATTAAAAAACAAATAAGGAGAGAGAGAGAGAGAGAGAGAAGAACCCCCCTCTATAGTGGCTGGCCAATTCCCCTTTCCCCAAGCAATTTTAAATGTCCAAGTTACCCCCTACATGTTGCATTATGAGAAATAATTAAGGATGGATATATTTGAAAGTCTCTAACTAATTGTATTTAAACCAATCCTTCTTAATTTAATTAGTGGAATGACTAATGGGCTTGGGTCCAAGTTGAGCTTACTATTTGTAATGACAAATCTAAATAGGTTCATATGTGACAAGTCTACTTATTATCTAGTCTCTCTAACTAACTAATTAACACAAGTCTCTAATGACTAATTAATACTAGTCAAATAATCATAGCTCAACTCAATTAAATAAATAATACAATCATCACACTTATTCAATATTTTATTCCTATTATTAAATACCCATACTAAATTACCAAACTACCCCTAGCTGAAAAAGTGAGGGTGACAATCCTACCCACCTTAGAAAATTTTTGTCCTCGAAATTAAGGAAGAAACTAACTACCAAAAGCAATCAATACAAGCAAGAAAGAAGTATACCTCACGGCTCAAACAGATAAGGATATCGCTCGCGCATCTCGGCCTCTCACTCCCAGGTACTCTTTCCTGTCCAGTGATGCCTCTACGCGACGCACACCAAAGGAATCGTCTGGTTCTGTAGCACCTTCTTCCTGCGGTCCAAAATCTCCATGGGCAGCTCTGGATAGCTGAGAGTCGAACCAACCTCGATCTCCGAGTGATCTACTACATGGCTAGGATCTGCCACGTACCATCTCAGCTGCGATATGTGGCACATGTTGTGCACTCCCTCTAACGCATATGGCAAGTCTAGTCAGTAGGCCACTGCACCGACCCTCTCAAGAATACCGAAAGGTCCGATGTACCGTGGACTAAGCTTTCTGCCTCCACCAAATCAAATCGTGCCTCGTGTCGAAGAAATCCTCAAAAAAACCAGATCGCCAGCCTAGCAAGAAATACAACCTTAGCACGCTAACAAAAACAAGCAATACAAATAAAATCTATATCTCAAACTCCAATGGTCTCCAGTGGGTATCGGCCCAATACCGCTATCTGTCCTGTGCTACCCGAAGTCTATCCCTGATAAGCTTAACCTTTTCATCTGCATCCACGACCATCTCTGGTCCCAATAATGCTCTCTCTCCAATATTATTCCATGATAATGGAGTGTGGCATCTTCGTCCGTACAACGCCTCAAATGGTGACATCTCGATACTGGCATGGTAGCTGTTATTGTAAGAAAACTCTACCAAGTAAAGATGATCCTCCTAAGAGACTCCAAAATCTAAAACACAAGTGCGTAGCATATCCTCGAGAGTCTGGATAGTCCTTTCCGACCGTCCGTCTGTCTGAGGGTGATATACGGTAATGAACTTGAACTGAGTGCCCAAGCTAGCCTGCAAACTCCTCCAGAAGTAGAATATGAAGCGACTATCCCGATCCGAGACTATGCTCACAGGAACTCCATGCAATCTGACTATCTGACACACATACATCTCTGCGAGCTTCTCCGTAGACGTACCCACTTTGAATGGCAGAAAGTGGACTGATTTGGTCAACCTGTCTACGATGACCCAAATCGTATCTTTACCTCCTAGAGAACACGAAAGTCCTGATACAAAGTCCATCGTCACATGCTCCCATTTTTACTCTGGAATGGGTAAAGACTGAAGTAATCCAACCGGCCTCTATCTCTCTGCCTTTACCTGTTGACATACCAAGCATCTAGATATAAATCTAGACATCTCCCGCTTCATACCATACCACCAAACATTCTCTCTCGTGTCCCTATATATCTTGTTGGCACCTGGATGCATAAAGTACTGAGATCGATTCGCCTCCTAAAGAATCTCCTCGTGCAACGCTCCACTCGGCACATACAACCTGGTAACATGCCGTAATGATCTATCATCTGTAATAATGAAATTCTCTGTCAATCTTATCCGGACATGTGCTCTGATACTTCTTAGAGACCCATCCTCGAACTGTGCAGCTCTGATCCGGTCCATCAACTCTGACTGTACCTGAAGTCTCCACATCTGTGCTACAACTCTAGGAACTAATACCTCAATGCCCAAGCTATCAAGATCGGCCAATAAATGTCTGTCTCTCGTCAAATGCATAGCCACTGGATACCTGCTCAAGGCATCCGCGACTACGTTGTCCTTCCCTGGATGGTACTGTAAAGCAATGTCGAAGTCCTTCATCAACTCCAACCACCGTCGCTGTCTCATGTTGAGCTCTTTTTGTGTAAACACATACTTCAAGCTCTTATGATCTGTAAATATCTCTACCCGCTCTCCATACAAGTAGTGCTTCCATAGTTTAAGACCAAAAATAATTGCTGCCAACTCCAAGTCATGGGTAGGATAATTTTTCTCATGCAGGCGTAATTGCCTGGAAGCATAGGCAATCACCTTCCTGTTCTGCTGTAACACACATCCCAAACCCTTGCCCGATGCATCACTATTTATAAAAAATCCTCCTATCCCTGATGGCAAAGTCAATATTGGAGCTGCAGTCAACCTCTTATTTAAGTCCTCAAAAGCAAACTGATAATCCTCAGTCCAGATGAACTCCATGTCCTTCCTGGTTAGTCTAGTCATTGGCTCTACAATCCTGAAAAAATCCTAAACAAATCTCCGATAATAGCCTGCCTGTCCAAGGAAACTCCTGATCTCCGCCACTGAACTCGGGGTAGACCATGACTCAACTGCTAAAATCTTCTTCGGGTCTACTAAGATCCTGTCTCCTGTAATCACATGCCCGAGAAATTCAACCTTATCAAGGAAGAACTCATACTTCAAAAGCTTGCCATATAGCTTCTCCTTCCTGAGGGTCTCCAGAACTATCCTCAGTTGCTTCTTATACTCCTCCGGGTTCTTCGAATAAATCAGTATATCATCACTGAATACTACCATAAATTGATCCAAGTACTGATAAAATACCTTATTCATTAGGTTCATGAATATCGCCGGGGCATTGGTCAACCCAAACGGCATCACCAAAAACTCAAACTGCCCATACCGAGTCCTGAAAGCTGTCTTCGGAATGTCTTCCTTCTTTACTTTCACCTGGTAGTACCCCAACCTCAAGTCTATCTTTGAGAATACCTTCGCTCTACTCAGCTGATCAAATAAACCATCAATCCTCGGCAATGGGTATTTGTTCTTCATAGTGAGGTTGTTGAGTGCCCTGTAGTAGATACATATGTATACCGACCCATCCTTCTTTGGTACAAATAATACCGGAGCACTCCACGGTGATGAACTGGAGCGGATGAAACCCTTATTCTTTAACTCATCCACCTGCTTCTTCAACTCTGCCAGTTCGCTATTGTTCACCCTATAGATGTGCTATGATATTGGCTCTGCTTCTAGAACCAAGTCAATAGAGAACTCCAGATCTCTGTTTGGTGGCAACCCCGGCAACTCCTCCAGAAAGGCATCCATATACTCAGTAATCAATGGATATGGCATCTCCTGCTCTTTTACTAAAGCTCCACAGAAATCTCCTTCGCTCTGCTCTGCTGCCCCTCTGACGAACTCAAACTCTGGCT
Source organism: Iris macrosiphon (assembly GCA_036927795.1). NCBI lineage: Eukaryota > Viridiplantae > Streptophyta > Magnoliopsida > Asparagales > Iridaceae > Iris > Iris macrosiphon. The sequence goes on from JAYESA010000007.1 coordinate 156,740,022, forward strand.
CTTCATTCTGGTGCATGAAATAAAACTCTGCCTCCAAAAATCAATACTAGGAAGGTGCATACTCAACCAATCCATTTTGAGTACTATGTCATATCTCGGAAGTGGCATTACGAGTAGAACTACTCTCAACTCTTGGCCTCCCAAGAAAACTCTCTGATCCTTGCAAACATCACTGACTAGGATAATGCTAACCCTGGTCGTCATCTTGCAAGTCCTCGCTAATGGTTCAGTCTTAAGGTGATATTTCAGAGCAAAAGATATAGATACGAAACTATGTGAAGCATCAAAATCAAATAAAGCATGAGCTGGAAAAGAATCAAGATAGACTGAACCTGAGATAACATCACCGACTGGCTCCTCATCCTCGACGGTCAAGGCAAAAGCTCACCCCTGTCACTGGGCACCTCTCTGTTGTTGATAGTGCTGAGTGAACTGCTGCTGTTGTGGTGGTAGATGAGGTCCTCTTTGCTGTCCCGCTGGTGGTCTCGTGGGTGCTCTTTGTGTCTGAGCTCCGTCCTGAGCTGGACGAGCTGGAGTTTTAGGACAAGCCCTCAACTGATGGTTTTCTGATCCGCAGAATAAGCACGGGCCCAATCTTATTTTGTATGCATCATATTCATGTTCCTACTTCTTACAGAATTGGCAAGGAATAACTGGCCTCTGGATCTGGTGCATCTATTATACCGGCGCTCTAGCGGGTCCATGATAATACTGCCTCGGCTGCTGGAAGTGACTCTGGTACTGCTGCTGAAAATAAGGCCGCTTTATTGGACCTATGTTAGTACTGGATCCTCATGTGTCTCTCGGCCTCTTAGGGCCAAGCTCTAGATCATTCTTTGCCCGCTGTGCCTGCCTCAGAATCTCCTTAAAAGTAGCGGTAGGATCTCTATTCGTATGTGATTTGATTTCCCTGTTTAGTCTATTCCTGAACTTCCTGGCTCTCCCTCTGGGGTTCTTTCCCTCCACAAAGAGGCCTAATCTATAATACTCTGCCATATACTCATCCACCATCATACCTCCCTGAACAAGGTACTGAAACTGGCTCTCTAGATATATTAGAGCCATATCTGGAAAGAATTTTTCTTGAAGAGCTCCTTAAAAGCCTCACAAGTAAGTCCTGGTGCTGAGATCCCGGGGTCCATCCTGAACCAAGTCAACGCGATATCGAACATCAAGCTCCCTGCGGCCTCTACCTGCAACCTTTCTGGAATCTGCGTTAGCCGCAGGTTTCGCTCAATGTCTTCTATCCAGTCATGAGCATAAATAATTCCTTCAGTATCTTTAAAGTCCTTCGGCCCCATCCTCTTAAAATCTATGATAGTCCTCGACCTCGGCTGTTGTGGGGTAAACTGAGGTAGTGTCGTCTATGGCTGGACTAAGACGACTCTCTCCACTGCTTCGAACGCAATCTGGTGAGCATTCTCAATGCCCTACCTCATAAACTCTGCTTGGTGCTGCTACGTCTCCATCATCTGCTAAAAGAGCACAAATATCTGCGTCTGATCAACAATAGATAGTGGGGGTAGAATATTCCCTAAAACTGTCGGCGCTGCCCTCTGTACCGGAGGTGGAGCACCTCCCAAAGCTGCTGCGGAAATGCCCACCTGGATCAGTAAAATGGACCCCTGGAATGTAGCTGCTGGATCAGAGTCTGGTGGTGGTGCTCTCAGAGGCGACGAAGTGATCGACCTCGCTGACATTGCGCCTGAGAGCTGGGAACGCGTCTTCGACGGCATCCTGAAGATAAATTGAACAAAGAAATCAATATTGAGTAAGATACGGTATCATCAAAGAAGGACAAAATTATTCAAAGTAAAGCAGACATTCTAACAGATAAGGATAGCAAAGCTAATATTTAAAAAAAAATTCCTAGTTGTGATTGAGTATACTCTCAGCCTAATTCCTATTTCCTAAAACAAGCTCATAACAATACTCTAGGTGAGCACTACTACGATATCGCTCTACTTGCGACTCTAGAACCTGCATGGGCCACCACTAAAAATGTGTCACGATCCGCACCCAGAATAAGGGCACGAGTACGTGGGTACGTCCAGCCTACGCCGCAGCATCGACGGTAGAATGCTGTCTAGGTCAAGTCTACTATCTAATATCTCATACAATATATATACATGGTACATGTCAATCATCTCAACTCCAATCGGAGGAACAATATGGTATCTGTTAAATGGTAAATAATACTCAATCACATAGCAAACTAAGGAATATAAGCACGATAAGGAAGAACGAAGGAAAAGAATCACAATATATCCACAAGTCCGAAATAATATATACATGCCATAAGCCTCAATAAAAGTCTAATACAAGTCTATCAAATAATCTAAACCTCATCAGACTCTGGTATAAGGTCCTCCTGCTCTAAAGGAGTATCCTCTAATGGTACGCCATCCTGCGGCCCGAGTAGGTGGGACACTGGTCTATAAGCCAATCATCTGAAAAATATATCCAGTCATGATTGGAACGAAGTACATACCTATGAAAGAAGTTTCAAATACATAATCGAGCATATAAAACAGATAATAAAAAAGGATACACGATAACTAAACATCAGAAAAAATAAACTAGAGTGAATAGGTAATGTACTGGAATGAAGAAGATACAATAGAATAATTATAATATAATAAAAATAAATAAAATCTAGCTAATATGCCATGGAATATAATTTCATTATGTGATCGGTTTGGGTTAAATGTGAATACAATATGGTAACTCGATTACACGTGTAATATATAATCGACATGTACACGAATATACTGGGGCTTGATCATGAGAAACCACTGTGTCGGAATCTATATAGTACCAGTCTGTGAAACCACTGTGTCAGAATCAAGTATACAGTTCTAGAACATGAGATATATACATTATTATGAAATAAAAATTAACAGATAAATGTACTCGCCTGTGGTCCTGAGAAAATAAAATAGAACAATGCCTGAACTGGTATCACACAGACCTATATATGAAATATCAATGTCACTTAGGTGTAATGGATGATAAATGAGTTAAATGCACTAATATAGTTTTTTTAGGCCAATTCTAGGTCCATACTAGTTCAGCTAGCTAATATCACTAAATATCTGTATATAACATCTACATATACTAGTTACCTATTATCTATATTTACTAGTTAATATAATATACCACATATCAGAATATGATTTGAACTTATATATATATATATATATATATATATATATATATATATATATATATATATATATATTAGTACCATAGTACTTAGTTAATACTCTAATACCTTAGTATATAAATACCTTAACTACAATATATGTATCCTAGTTATGCATCAAAACCTCTACACGTATCTACCCTTAGCTTAATGATACATGGACACCCTTGTATCCATGTACTATACTACTCTAATCATATTCTGGGACTGCTACACAAATGCCTCTCCACATCCATACTGGTATCACCATACACTTGTACCAACCCTAATTCATCAACCCCATAGTGTTTGCTATACCAATGTACATCTGCACTTACTCTTGGTACCCATTCACGTTGCTACTGCTACTCATATTACATATATACTAACTCAAACTATTATACACTAACTTAACTAATACATACCTATCAACATACTGCCTCCTACTAGACATTGATACATACTTCCTACACTCTACATCTGCATGTACATAACTGAGCCCCATGCCTGTGCACACATGTGCACAGGTTTGCACAACTCGAGCCTCAAGTGGCTCACTGCTAACCAACTAAAACCCCTCTAACTTGTTGTCCAATGATATTCTTGCTGTTCTGTTGTACTACTATAATGAGATTTCGGCTGCTACTATGTGCTATTGTATGCTAAAACTGCTGCAGCTATTGCTTGCGATACTGCTGCAACTATTGTTGCTTGCAACTGCAGCTATTGTTATTGCTTGATGAAACTGCTTGCTGCTGTTGCTACACTGCTCGAGCATGCTGCTGCTGCAACTGCATGTTGCTGCTATGCTGCACTGCTATGTGCAGCCACTAATCTATGCAAATGCTGCCATGTGAAACCCAACCACCACTCTCTATACACACACTTGATACCTCTCATACACAACACACACACACATACACATACACACATACACACACACACACACATATATATATACACATTTAAATAAATACCAAACTCTTCATTCTCCATAATTGATCATTCCCATAAGTTATATATATATATGTATGTATATATATATATATATATATATATATATATAACTATTAGAATTTATTACAATATATAATGAAGAGAATTCATGTCAATCACCCAAAATTGGCCCCGTATCACACCGTATCACAAAATACCATGATACGACCTACACGTATCCATTTGTGGACACGTACCTAGTCCGATAATCCTGATATAAGTCTAATTAGATCTAATTGGTCTTATGACATATAATTGATATGTCAAATTCATAATTCTCCCAATATTCACACAAATTATCTCATAGAACTCACAATATAAAGTCAAATAGCCTAGAACTTGTTCATATAGGTAGTCCTATGCCATGGGGTCATTCTTAATGCTCAAATGCATGATTAAGAAGCTATAATGAAAGAAAAATTCAGAAATTATCAATTGGGAGATGGATTCCCAATGAAAATATAATTGGACACGATCCAGACACGATCTTTAGCTCCAAAGTTTTTGCTCCTTGTGCTCCTTGCTTCTCCAAGCTCCAAGGCTCCAAGAGTGATGAATTTAAGAGAAAATTGGTGGTGAATTGTGTAAAAAATCAATAGAGAAAAATTAGAAAATTAGGGATCTAGAATTTGGATTAAAATTGAAATACAAATGAGAAGAGAGAGAGAGAGAGAAGAACCCCCCTCTATAGTGGTCGGCCTATTCCCCCTTCCCCAAGCAATTTCAAATGTCCAAGTTGCCCCCTACATGTTGCATTATGAGAAATATTAAGTATGGATATATTTGAAAGTCTCTAACTAATTATAATTAAACTAATCCTTCCTAATTTAATTAGTGGAATGACTAATGGATTTGGGTCTAAGTTGCGCTCACTATTTGTCATGATAAATCTAAATAGGTCCATATGTGATAAGTCTACTTATTGTCTAGTCTCTCTAACTAACTAATTAACATAAGTCTCTAATGACTAATTAATACTAGTCAAATAATCATAGCTCAACTTAATTAAATAAATAATACAATCATCACACAATTATTTAATATTTTATTCCTACAATTAAATACCCATGCCAAATTACCAAACTACCCCTAGCTGAAAAAGTGAGGGTGATACCATGCGACGATGCTGACGTTCTATGTGCAAAGTGAACCAATATAGCACCACTTTGCTCACTTGAGCCCGAGTTTGAGTCCGTGTCCGAGTCCGAGTCTCGGGGCTTAGCTCCTAAGAAAAACTTTCCAAATGTGGTGATAAAATAAAGATTGTCATAAAGGGGTTCACACTTAATCCCTCTAGAAAAATTAACCCACATGGGCCACCGCCCCATGTGCGTATACCAATACTAAGCAAAGATATATATTGAGATATACATGTTAGTGGGTATTTTGATGTGGGAATAAAAACTCCCAAAGCAAAGTAAAAAATACCAACAATCCCCCACATATATTATGGTCAAGCGTCCCTCATAGTGACTGCCCATCATGCATTAGGATAGATGTCGTCCACGACTTGATTCTTCCTGTATGGGTCAAAAAATAGTACGATACCAGAATAGACTACGCCTAATGACATTAGCTGCACTCGCATAATGACATCAGCTGTACCTCCGATCGTACATTAAAGGCCCTGTGCTGACCTGATTTTGTTGTATGTATCTTGGGTGTCTACAAGTTTACCCTCAAGAGACAGCCTATATCTCTTTCCATACACTTAGGTGAGTTCCTTTTTTAGAGAGTTTAATATTTTCCAGCATGAAGGATTGTGCTTCCGTGCGGTGCTACACCGCTGTGACATGACTCATAGCCGAGGTTAACTACCTCATGTGGTGTCACCCACAGTAGCATGAGGTTACTAGACTCTTCGTAGTATTGTACTACATCCCGTCATGAAGCCTTGCACTTTCGTGCGGTGCTACGCCACTGTGACATGGTTCGTAGCCGAGGTTAACTACCTCATATGTTGTCACCCACTGTATCATGAGGTCACCGGCCTCTTAGTAGTATTGTGCTATAGCTCTCTACCTTTTTAGCATTAGGCTACCTTGCTATTTGCGGTGCTACTACCGCTATGACATGGCTCACAGCCGAGACTTTACATCTTTTACCTCATCGTGGTGTCACACTACTGTAGCATGGGATACAACTCCCTTGTAGTGTTGAACCATACGTGCTTCCTACAGCGCACGTCGGACATTCACTCTGCCCGAGAACTCATTAAGGCGTCGAAGACAACCTTACATAGGTATTATTCTATAAAACAAATGTAAACACCCAAAAAATTTTAAAATTTAAAAACAATATTTTAGGATTTTTTTTTGGAATTTTTAACTAATTAAAATATATGTTTTCTGGTATTAAATAATTTTGTAATTTTATTAAATATTAAAATATTATAAAATTAATATTTTTGAGTATAAAATAAATAAATAGATACAGTATAATTTTTCTGAAATTTATTGGACCCAAAAACTATTTTTAAATACCTAAAAACTAAGTTTTTTAAATAAACCAAAACAAACCAACCTGAAAGGAACCGAAACAAACCGGTTTAAGCTTAATTAAACCGAACCCATTATAAAACCAATCCAAACAGTAGCGGGTCAGATCTGAACCCGAGACGCCAACCCAAACCCGAAACTCGACCCTTAAACTACCGCTACAGTAGCCAATCGACATCCCCGATCCCTGACTCCCCGACTTCCTGTAACCGTCGCCGTCCACCTTCCCCGCGGTCGTTCCCCCGCAGCTGCCCCCGACTACTCGCTTCCCCGCCGCTCCAATCCCACAATCGTCGGCTGACGGTCCCCCTCCCCTAACCGCCGGCCACCCACCTATAAAACCCCCGCTGCCACCACCATTTCTCCATCACAGCCATCGAGCTCCTCCGATCGAGCCGGCCTCCGCTGCGACCCCTTCACCTCCGGCGGTCTCCTCGACGACGGCACCGAGACGGCCAGCAACCACAGCCACCACAGCACCCACCGCTGCCGGTCGAGCTCCGCTACCCCGCAGTCGCTGCGCCGCCGCGTATACGCGAAGAATAGCCGATTCCGATCTCCTGTTCAGGTAAGATTTTCTCTCTCCTTGAAGTGTTGTTTTTCGAGCAGACTGTTACGACATATTAGCTATGTGACCCCCTTGAACCCCGTGCCATTAGACTGGGAAATCGTGTCCTGTGTCGGTCGCAAACTGTGACGCAAAAACAGAAAAAAAAAACCCTTATTTCTGAAAATTCAAAAATTGTCCCAAACTCACAAGTTCACGACCGTTTTGCGTCCAACCTGTTTAATAAATTCAAATTTTACTTGAACAGTTAATTAGATAATATAACCAAGTTTTAAACCCTGTAAATATTTTATTTTATTGTGTTGTATATTATAATATATTCGAGGGTGAAATTAACCAAAAACTTGGTTATTAAAAATTTTGATTTTACCGGAATTGGGTACGCCCCGCTAAACGCGGCAAGTTGGTCGTGTGCAAATTTCACCGAAAGGTGCGCACCGTCAATACGGACTTGTGGAATTTTATGGAAGTTGATTTGGATGTGCGTGCACACCGAAATCAACGCGTATCCGTCGACAATACCCCGTATCGGCCCCGTTCTGAAACTCTTTGAAACTTTATGTGTGCTCGTCGTTTCGCAACAAAACTTGCGTCATCGGACTCGTAGCGATACGATGGTCCTGTGACCCAAGTTTGGTTTGATTCTGAGAACGTTGACAAAATTCCGTATCGTGGGTCCCACGGCTCCACTTGACGGGCGATTTTGTGATCGGCTTATCGAAATCCAGTTCTGGACATTCTGTTGGGTTCGTATCATCGTTCTGGACTTGTAGACACTAAGTTTGACAAATTTGGAGGACTTTGTCTCTATCACGTTTTTCGGTGCGAAGTGGGCCACATGTGGACCCCGCTTTGACCAAAAACTGTCAATTTTGCTTCTGTGTCCAAATTAGACTTATGGAGAGGCAATTCTAGCTATTTCATATATTCTGAGCATGATGGTAATATTTATTTCAGCATTCGGAGGAGTACTTGAAGATCCCGCTGTTACAGAAGCAACTGTTGGAATTTAAACCCCAGGCAAGTGTACCTTGCCAATCTTACAGTAATTGTTTTATATTATTCTTTTAATTTATTTATATGATGTATCTATTCAACCGAGGACCGTATGACATTGCTTAGCGTCCGAATAATATTCGGGTGTCAACGCCATATGCGGAGTTGTGTAACGTCACCTAGAGATTTATATCGTAACCCTATACATTTTCGTGCTTGCATTATCAAGTACACCATACCATAAGATACTTGACACTATTCATGAGACAGAATCTTCTGAGTTATTTATGGTGAGTCTATATAGGCTACAAGATTTATGACATAGATATTACATATGCATATGTATCATTATGACTCACTACATTAGCTTGATCTTGCGTGTCATGGACATGAGACCTCGTGGACATGAGACGTGTGATTACATTGGGTGGGGAGAGACACACAGACTACAGGCTGATTATATATATATTTATTTATTACGGTGCCTTAGCCACTACAGTGTTTGGCAAACTACATAGTATAACTACATAGTATAACTGCTACCGGCTCCCCGACACAGAACTTGTAGTAGTCTCAGCCTGAAGTCCTAGTGATGCTCTTATTTTGTATATCACTTAGCTGGTTACATAGTTTGCCCTATTGTTTCATTTATTTATATACTGCATTTATTTGGCTTGAGTTATTCTTGTACCTTGCCATGTCCCCTGAGGACCTGGAATCCGGATTATGTCCCTAGGTTTAGCAGAGGAGATCTACCCCGAGGTATACGGGACAGGAGCAGACATTGGAGCAGTACCATTACCAAAGGATGAGGTGATCGTCGAGAATTTCTCCTGAGTATCTGGTTTATTATACTCAGTTATCTCTTTTCCTGTCTATTGAACTGCTGTATCAAACTCTTTATCGGGTTGTTCCCCGAGATATTTATTGAGACTTGTTGATTATTATTTTATCTTGATTATTCTGATATTGATTGTATTTATCTTCTGTGGATGAGATTAGTATCATAGACCTTATTAGTTATTTTACAGCTTAAGTACACCCTGATGGGTCCATTAAATTGGGTTTGCCCATCGGTGTGTGCTGCTGGCTATTGCAACGTGTCTAGTCCCTCGGTATTTTGGGATTGGGGCATGACAACAAAAAAGTAGACTACAGTTGATTTTGGGTACGTATCCCACATTGTTCATAAGGACTTCCCACTATACCTGATATTTTTTCAGTCAGTGTTCTCTCTTGAACCAAAAGCAAGATGCCTAGTAGATTTCTCTTTGAACTAATAGCATAAAACTTAATGGTAAGATTTTAAAGACACAATATTAGAGGTCCTTCAAGCCCATTTTACCTACTGTGTCTTTGACTAGCTGGAGCTTGTGACCTATAGTGAACGGATCTGCCAGGTTCTCCTGACTTCGAACATCTACAACTGCAATGACACAAGTCTTGATGAGATTGTTCAGTGCTCTGTGCCGAAGCCACACAGTTCTCTTCTTTCCATTGAAGAGATTATTAGATGATACTACTACAGCTGCCTGATTGTCACAGTATATCGGTACTGCCAGAATTTATACACCAACCATTGAAAGATTGTACATGAGCTTCCGAAGCCATTCTGCTTCATCTACTGCAGCTGCAAGTGCATAGTACTTAGACTCCATCGATGAGCGAGAGAGCATAGTCTACTTCTTCGACTTTCATGATATGGAGTCTCCTTCCATTGAGAAAATATATCCTCCTGTGGATCTCTCGCTCTCTTCTTCTGAGCACCAACTAGCATCACTGAAGCCTTCTACCACTGCTCGATCTTCGCTGTAGTAAAGTGCAAAGTTCTGAGTCTTCTTGAGGTATATCATCACCCTCTTCACAACTTTTTAGTGTTCAACACCTGGGTTACTCGTGAATCTATTCAGCATCCCCACAACAAAAGCAATGTCAGGCCTAGTGGCATTTGTAGCATATATCAAGCTCCCGATGACGCTAGAATACTCTAACAGTTTGATGCTTTTTCCTAGGTTAGGCTTCAGTTTCTTGTCACACCTATATAGAGTATCGATCCCTGGAAGATCCTGATATCCATAGCGTGTATCTTCTCCATGTAGTGAGCATGTGATAGAGCAAGCCCAGCTTCCGTCCAGATTATCTTAATCCCAATAATGACATATGCATCTCCCATGTCCTTCATACTGAATTTATATGAGAGAAACAACTTTTTTTTAGTGACACATTCTCCATTCACGCCTAGGATTAGCATATCGTCCACATAGAGACAAACTATAAAACCCCTAATCTTAAAATCGTATTAAGTATTTAATTAATAATTTAATTGATTTATAGTAATTATTAGCTAATTCGAAGAAATAAAATTTATTGGATTTTTATTTCTAGGTGATTGTGCATTTAGAGATTTTATGGAGCAACCGTAATTTTACCTAAATTATTTACATATAGGAGACCTTGTGGATAGTTGATAGATTTATTGTATGCACTAATATAAATTTCTAGAATTTTCTATATATATATATATATATATATATATATATATATATATATATATATATATATATATATATATATATATATATGTATATATATGTATGTATGTATGTATGTATGTATATATAAGGTTTATTAATAGAATAAGAAATAAAAAGAAAAAAATAGAAAAGAAAATAGAAAATAGAATAAAAGAAAAAGAAGTTATAATTATATAACCTAAACCCTACCCGTTAAAAACCTACCCAAACCCATTAGCAACTAAAACCCATCTAACCCTACCCGCTTTAAACCGAAATCAGAAGCAACAGCAGCCTAATCCTAAACCCGCGCGCACAATATTCGATCCCCCCCCGCTATATATATATACGAAGATCAAACCCTAATCCTAACCCTTATCAATCTCCATGACCTCTAACCCAGCGCCGACCTCCTCAATCCGCCACCGTCGCCGGAGTAGCCGCCGCGACCACCGCACAGCCGACCGCATCAACCACGCACGCCGCGACAGCAACTGAACAACAACTTAGCCCTATTCAGGCTTCGTTTCCTGCGCCATCGCTTGACCAAACTCGACCCCATCTTCACCGGTATGTTCACGACCTATCCCTCTTCAAATACTGTGCATTAGTTTACTTCGAACAGCGCGTAACCCTAGGTGAAAACTGAGCCAAGTTAGAGAAAAATGACCACTTTTATTCTCAGAAAAACTGTTGGGACCATCAATGTTTACGAACTCGTATCTCCCACCACAGAGATCCGAACTTAGAAATTTCTTTTGCTATGTGAATACCACCTAACCTAGATTATTTTATGTTAATTATATTATTTTATTTGATGTTGTATGCAGAATTAAACTAAGTTAAAAATCATGAAAAACCTATTTTTTATCTTCTAAAATTTACGATACGGAGCGTGCCCCGCCAAACGGGACCGCTCCGTCGCGTACCAATTACACTGAAAGGCGTGTATGGTATGTCCAGATGTGTGGGCTTTTGCGGAAACTGATTCGAACGCGTGTGCGCGTCGGAATCAACCCGTATACGTGAAAATTCCCCGTATCGCGATATTTGCAAAATATCGCACCATTTGTTGTACGCTCGTCAGAATACGACAAAACTTATGCCACTGGACTCGTGGTATCGCGCTGGTCCTGTTACCCAAGTTTCATGCGATTCTGAGATAGTTGACCGAGTTGCCTATTTGTGGGCCCCACGATTGACTTTTTGGGCAAAATTGTGTTCGGCTCACCGAAATTCAAAATTGGATGTACCGTTGAGTTCGTACTGACATTTAGAGTTTGTTTGGCCTATAATTTGTCCCATTTAGAGACCTTTACCCTTGGCACGCTTTTTGGTGCAAAGTGGGCCACATGTGGACCTCGCTTTGACTCAAAATTACCATTTTGCCCTTGTGTCCAAATTGGATGAAAGGGTAGTATTTTTTAGCTATCTCGCTTATTCTGAGAACATTGGTGATGTTTATTTCAGCATCCGGAGACGTTCATTCTGAGGCCGTAGCTTCTGATCCTATGTGCTTGACTCCTGGACGTTACACGTTGCAACTCTCTTGCCAGGCAAGATACCTTGCCAAATTGCTTACAATACTTTGCATGCTTATTATATTTTTGTATATTCATTGCATGTATAGTTTCTTTCAGTCATTACTATGTATTAGATATGTTGACACACACTTAACACTTAATATCATGAGAAGACAATCATTAGGCATATGGGCTATAACCACTCTGGTAAACCGTAGTATCTAGCTCGCACTACGGTAGTGTGTCGCGCTGGTCCCTACCCCTGCAGTATGTCAATTTCTGGAGTCTCGCTGGTCGCTACCCCCACGGTATGTCAATTTTTTGATGTTCTAGACGGGTGTGTGAGTTGTGAGATTTCTACAGTGTACTTATATATTTTTAAATATTATGCATGTTTACTGTATTCAATTGGCATGCTTCTATGTATCTTGTTATGTCCCTCTAAGAACTTGGTCCCTTGCCAGGTATAGACGACCAGGAGTATCCGCAAGAGTACGGACCCGGACCTGGCTCATTACTTTCTGCCGGGGAGACCTTACCCACTGAGCATCATTGATTATCTCTAGCGTTGGATCTTTTAGCTTAAACTCTTATATCATCACCTTATTCTATATTGGGGATTTCACCCTGCTTTCTCATTTTAGTTGATATAGTCATTGGTAGTGGATTTATCTCCACCCGGCTATCATTTATGGATTATTCAGACTCTTTATTCCAGTTTAGTTATTTTCTTTCTGTGACTTGTTGTGTGGATGAGATTAGTATTTCTGTGACTTGTGATAATATAGATACCACATGTGAGTTTTATTCATATTACAGCGTACGTGTGTATTATGGTATCCATATATTGGAGTTGCCATATACATACGGCTGGCATGCTTACGTGTTCCTAGTCCTACGTATTTTGGGACTGGGGCGTGACAGTAACACGCCCCAGCCGTATATATACGAACTCCAATATATAGAAATCATATACACACGTACGCTGTACATGAATATCCAAATCCACCAGTGGTAATATACTGTCACAACAAGTCACACAGAATCTATATCTCATCCACAGCACAAATAATCAGTAGGAATAAAGAGCTGAATAATAAACGAATATCCAAGATGAGTATCTCGTCTGATAGTCGGGTGAAAACAAATCCACTACAAAATGACCAAACTGAAGTAGTAACAAGGATCTCTAAAACAGTGGTAATAATATCATAGATACTCCGAGGGTAAGACCTCCTCAGTCTGGTAAGTATCGTCAGGTCCAGGTTCGCACTCCCGCGGATACTCCTGCTTGTCCATATCTGGAAAGGGACCAGGTCCTCAGAGGGACATAACAAGATACATAGAAATATGCCATAAAGTAAATACTGAATAAATAAAAGGGGTGTGCTAACCATCTAAGTGAATGCAATTTGAGGACAACTTAGTGCGTAGGGAAAGTGTAGGCTAGACATATGCTAACGTAATTCACCAATCGTCGTGACTGGCTAGTATATGACACATATGCCCCCTAATACTTGGGCCCTTTGTAATCGTTCATCTCCGAGGAGCATGGTATCTGCAATATATATACGTCTGTATCACTCCATCGAGTGCGGTATCTGTATAGAGGGAGTGGGTGTCCCATACACATGCTAGAAGTCCTCCCCGTCTAATATATATATACAAGTCGTAAACATGACGTGGACATCACGTACTATGATGCAAGTCTCCATAAACAGCTAAACTAAATCCGTTACACGTGTTGCTCACACCGATGGCCAGTCGAGTATGAGGTACGCGTCCCTACATGAACTCACTCTGTGACGTGAAATGATACGTGTCAAGGCCTGGGGAGTCATACCGATAACTCCACACTTTAGGTGGGTCTACTAGACACTAAGTCAGATACAAGTCCTAACGTCAACACATTTGTTGACTGCACCCGAGTCTCTCGGACGCGCACAGTTATATAATATAAACATGCAATTAATAATTCAGAATTTAAGCAGTACAACAAGGCAAGATATACTTGCCGGGCAAGAAATCTGTATACTGTACGTCCAAAACTGTGTTTATATTTTGTGTAAGGAGAAGTGGGTTAGGGTTTGGAAGAGTTGTAATATATATAGGGTCAAGAGGCGGTGGAATCACTTAATGGTTAAGAAACTACTGCTGCTGTTGTTTCTTTCTTATTGGTTTAGGTTTCGGCTGAGGGTTGTTTAGTAATAACATAGAGAGGCGGTAGTGGATGAGTCATGGGTGATGAGTCATAAGGCGGTTGTTTTACGCGGGGTGAAAAGAGTTTAAGCGGTGGAATGAGAAGCTTACACGCGTGGGAAAGCAAAGCAAAGTAAATTTGGGTTTTGCTTCTGCTGCTGATATTTTCTTCACCTAATAGGTTGGGGTTTGGATTTTATGCGCGGAGAAGTATACGCGGGGGTGAAAAGAAGAGTTTACGCGAGGGAGAAAAAGATAGGGGGGTGGTTTTGTTACTGCAGCTGCTGTTGTTTACGCGCGGTTGATAGGAAAGTATACGCGGGGTGATTAACGGGTTTGGGCTAAGGGTTGCGGGTTAGGGTTTAGGTTCGGTTTGATATCCAATAGGATTTATATATATATATATATATATACACATATCTATTCACAGAAAATTCTAAGAATTATATCGGTGCACACCATTAAGCTAACAGTTGTCCAAAGAGTCTCTTACATGGAATTAATCAGGAAAAATTAATAATGGCTCCATAAGTCCTGTATAACATCTCAAATAAAGAATTAAATAAAATATATTCTCTCTATTTAGCTCATAACTACTATAAATAAATTAAATAATAGAGAAATACGATTTTCAGGATTAGGGATCTTACATTCTACCCAACTTATAAAAATTTTGTCCTCGAAATTAAAATAGGGTAGGGTTTCTCTATCTAATCTCTCTTGATCACAAATTAAAAGAATTCACCTCATGCAATTTTTATCCAACTTAGAATTTACCCATCTGTCACATAAGGCTATATATCTAAGAAAACTATTCCTCGAATTATTTAATCATGTTATTTAATCCTCCGAAGTTGCACAAAATATATCACCTATGATATATCTTTAATTACGAAAAACAATCATCAAATAATGTGATTGGCCTATGGGTATATCTAGTACTATCTGTATATCAAACTTATACCAAGCACAGGGTTTCGTCTTTCCGAAGTAAGAGAAGACAGAGAGCAAATAATAAAGAATTTCAGGTGAAGGTGATAGATTACAAGTACGAGGTTCAAGGAGTTTTAAAGACTTCAATTGGAAATCGTTAAGGCAGTTGTGGGTTAAAATCATATTTTTGGCAATTCTTATTCACATGCTCGCATCATTACAGTTTATGTAACTAATGCGATATGCCAGACATGTTTAAGTATATTAGTCTACTAGTCAACTATGTATCTTAATCTACGTAAAGTAGTATTGCGAAGGGTGAACCAAGCGCACTATGGTTGATCAGACCGTAATACACTGATTCTGAAATGTATTAATGTATGCATCTACTAATACACATATCAGGAATAAGCTTGATAATAGAATAAGCTTGCAAAACTAGGCTGTAACAGCAACATAAGTCAACGTAGTTTAGAAGATATACATACGCTAGATTATGATAAGAGATGTTACAAAATATTTCAAGTTCATAGAGAAGATAAGACTCATCCACTCTTTATAGTTGTCATACCAACACTTGTAATGACATGCTCAAGAAATGAACTTTGTCCAAAAAGCTATCCAAAAAAAAAAACTCATATTTAATGAGTTGGCTTTGGTGCTGGTAGCGCTAGCCTCTGTGCTGGCGGTGGAAGTGTCAATGCTTGTTGCATAGGAAAATCTCTTACCAAATGCTGTCTGGAACCACATCTTATACATTGTCCTAAGCGAAGTCGATAGTTCCTCCAAATATGTTCGCGTTTCCTACAATAATAGCAACGGGGCTTCTCTGGGATCTGATAAGGTTCGGCTCTGTGTTAATACTGTTGTAGTGGTTCCAAAGGATGTCTGATAGGTCGTTCTTGCTGTGTCCTTATTGGTCCTGGATGTGTCCTTACACCAATCATCTATGGGTCTGCAGGTAGCTGCGATGTCTCTAATAATTTTCGGGTGTGAGGGATCCAGTTGGTAGTTTCCTCTGGGTTCCCAATGCCTTGGTACTGCTTTGGACCCATCTGTATAAAGTCTGTTACTGAACCAGCCCTAGCTCGAGGTACTGGAGCTAGTGCTTGAGCTGGTACAGTAGTCCTTGCAGCCATCCTTTCAATTGCTTCCAGAATTTATTGCCTTTGCTCAGCTGCTTGCTGCCTCTGTTCCTGCATCATCCTCTGGAAGAATTGGAACAGTTGTGCCTGGCCATCTTGTGATGTTGATGATACTGGCAGGTTCCCATTAGGTGGAACGGGAAGCTCAGATGGAACTGGATTGTGAATCTGTCCCTCTGGTCCCGTAAATCTAGGAGTTGTTGAGGTCTCTCCTTGAGTCTGACCATTGACTCCAGGAGTTGTGTTATAATCAGTACATCCCTTCTGCATATCTATTTCTCTGCAGGTGATGTATAATAGATTATGATGAGAAAATAATTCCAATTCACAAAAGATGAGACTCTACAATTGTCATACTAACTCCTTGTCTAAGTTGTTATTTGACCAAATAGGGTTTGGTCTCCAAGTTCTATAGTCTAGATAAACACTATTGTCTTATGCCAGCATATAGTAGGTGTCATTCAGTTATACTTCATCAATGGGTCACAAGGACTATGTGATACTAGGTTGTGAGGTATACTACCCAACTTATAAAATAATCTAATACTGTGACAGTCTTACAGGGAATCTACCAATAATCTTGCACTTGCAAATAAAGTAGAACTCTTATTAGGGTATATAAGGAAAAGATCTTGGTATTCATTAAGGTCTCCTATTGCATTTATATAGGTAACGGTTATCTCAAGTCTTATAGAACAAGTGTCAATAATAAAAATGGAAGGGTTACTGGCCCTTAAGTGAAATAGAATATAACTTGTATCGAGTTGTGGATACAAATTACGAGATCTAAGATTAAAGGGTAATGATCACAGTCTAAATAAATAACTCAGCTGTCAGGTTCTAACTACTAAGCACAAACTTAAAATTCAAGATTATAATTATAATTTTAGCAAACTATATATCCTAACATAGAATAAAATCACTCGGTCTTATAATCAGGAGTGTCAGGTGGCACGAGTTGAAAGATGAAGAAAAGAAGAACATAATTTAATTGTCGCACAATAGCGAGTGTTAAAGGTTTAGAGGAACAAGTCATAAAGATAGAAAGACCCTAGATAATGTCATAGTTTCTTGAGGGAAGGTGGTTGCTATTCTCAGTGTTGGAGATATGATCAAGAAAAATGCTTTAGTTATTCCCCTTGGCTTCTTAAGATACCGTTCTGCTAATATCAAGTTAAGAAGCTAAAGTTTGTAATACCCTAGTACTATCTCATCATGAAAAGCTAGGTTAGTCCTAATATCCAACCTTGGATTTCTATTGGTTCCTCAATACTAGGATCGACACTATGGTAAAATCTCTATCTAACTCTAGTAGTGTTTATACTACTTCCAAGTCATCCCTAATTATCAAGGGATAATGGTCAATCCATCTAGAGGTAAGGGTGCTGTGGTTCATTAAATACTCTAATTTAGTGATATGTCAACATTCTAGTTGTACTCTTAATAGGAAGGTTACCCTATTTATCATTTAACAACAGGAACTTCTATATTTTATGAGGGTTATACTCAAGGAACTATTAGGATGGTATGTGAATCAAGCAGGATGCAACTATTAAATAGGACGTAGAAGCATGAAAATATGCTGGGAATTTTTTTGCATATTTACAGTCAAGAACTCCCAACATACTTGAAGTCCTTTCCCTGCGTAAACAGGGCTCAAGGTTGTTGGTGTAAAACAGAGATTCAAAATAGTCAGCGTAATATAAGGATTCAAGGAAGTTTGGCGTAAAGTTTCAGCTTCAGAATGGTCCGTGTAAAATCAAGATTCTAGATAGTCCGTGTAAAGTAGAGATTCGAGACTGTCTGCGTAAAGCAGAGATAGAGATTTTGAAATTGTCTGTGTAACACAGAGTTTCAAGCTGTCTGGCGTAAAATAAAGATTTAACTATCTGGCATAAATCAAGGCTTCAGAGCTATCTGCATAAAAGTCTGCTATACTTTCTGCGTAAAGTCTGCCTAAAAGTCTGTGCGTAAAAATCTGTGTGCGTAAGGGTTGCCGGTGTAAAATCTAACATACGTCATTTTTTTATTGTAGCGTAAAGTCTGCGTAAAACTCGCATAAAAAGGTCTGCCAAAAATCTGCGCGTAAAAGTCTAGTATACGTTTGCAGCGTAAGGTTTGTACGAGGAACCCTTTGTATTTCCTCAGATGAATTTGTCAGATAATTCAGTGAACCTGACATCTGACAAAAGTACTGTACGATGATCGAGAGGACGGCTGTGATGATGAATTTGCACAGAGACCCAGGTTGTCGTTTAGTGACACAAGTTATTTTTATGCATCCAAAAGGAAGAGGGTTGAGTCTTCTGAATATGCTGTTTATTCTTCTTTGATAGAATTGAGCTTTTACGCTCAAGTCCGAAATGAGTTTTTACGCTCAAGACAGAAATGAGTTTTACACTCAAGATAAGACAAAATCGGACGCTAAGTCAAAAGCTATTTCTTGCACAGGGCTCGAGGTATATCTCTGCATTTAATGCACGAGATTTGGTCATGGCTAGGAAAAGCTAAGGTTGTAACAAATATGCTCATATCACCATCCTTACTTTTTATGTCTAATCAGGCTACTTTATGTAAGTTATCTACTATCAAAGTATGCTGGGGTAGTTTCCTACATGGTTTTGCATGATGATATCATACGTAGATTTAGAAGACTAAGGAAACGTGGTTAGCAGTTGTCATAACCGCTGCGTAAAGGAGGCAATTTTCTTCATAGTTTAGCCTTTTTACGCCAACTAGGCAGTCTTTTGACTTTTATGCCAACAACAGTCAATTGGCTTTTATGCTAACAAGGGTAATGGGTCTAGTCATAGGGCAAAGGGTTTTTGGCATAAAACTTGGCATCAAACATAGGATGGTTTAAAGGAAGAATGAGGTTTCAGTCAAGCATGGATGAGATCCTTATAATCTATTCCTATACGCAGGCTTGTTCGGTACAGTTATGTAACCGAGACAATATATTCTGGACCTGCATGGGCTACCACTAAAAACATGCCACGCTCCAGTCCCAAAATACGTAGGACTAGGAATACGTAACACGCCCAGCCGTATGTATACGAACTCCAATATATGGAAATCATCTACACACGTATGCTGTACATGAATATCCAAATCCACCAGTGGTAATATACTGTCACAACAAGTCACACAGAATTTATATCTCATCCACAGTACAAATAATTAGTAGGAA
This sequence comes from Iris macrosiphon, assembly GCA_036927795.1. Taxonomy (NCBI): domain Eukaryota; kingdom Viridiplantae; phylum Streptophyta; class Magnoliopsida; order Asparagales; family Iridaceae; genus Iris; species Iris macrosiphon. Next base: position 156,759,767 of record JAYESA010000007.1, read on the forward strand.
TAAAGAGCTGAATAATAAACAAATATCCAAGATGAGTATCTCGTCTGATAGTTGGGTGAAAACAAATCCACTACAAAATGACCATACTGAAGTAGTAACAAGGATCTCTAAAACAGTGGTAATAATATCATAGATACTCCGAGGGTAAGATCTCATCAGTCTGGTAAGTATCGTTAGGTCCAGGTCCGTACTTCTACTGATACTCCTGCTCGTCCATATCTGGAAAGGGACCAGGTCCTCAGAGGGACATAACAAGATACATAGAAACATGCCATAAAGTAAATACTGAATAAATAAAAGGGGTGTGCTAACCATCAACGTGAAAGCAATTTGAGGACATCTTAGTGCGTAGGGAAAGTGTAGGCTAGACATATGCTGACGTAATTTACCAATCGTCGTGACTGGCTAGTATATGACACATATGCCCCCTAATACTTGGGCCCTTTGTAATCGTTCATCTCCGAGGAGCATGGTATCTGTAATATATATACGTATGTATCACTCTGTCGAGTGCGGTATCTATATAGAGGGAGTGGGTGTCCCATACGCCTGCTAGAAGTCCTCCCCGCCCAATATAGATATACAAGTCGTAAACACGACATGGACATCACGTACTATGATGCAAGTCTCCATAAACAGATAAACTAAATCTGTTACACGTGTTGCTCACACCGATGGCTAGTCGAGTATGAGGCACACGTCCCTACATGAACTCACTCTGTGACGTGAAATGATACGTGTCAAGGCCTGGGGAGTCATACCGATAACTCCACACTTTAGGTGGGTCTACTAGACACTAAGTCAGATACAAGTCCTAATATCAACGCATTCGTTGACTGCACCCGAGTCTCTCGGACGCGCAGAGTTATATAATATAAACATGCAATTAATAATTCAGAATTTAAACAGTACAACAAGGCAAGATATACTTGCCGGGCAAGAAATTTGTATACTGCACGTCAAAAACTGTGTTTATGTTTTGTGTAAGGAGAAGTGGGTTAGGGTTTGGAAGAGTTGTAATATATATAGGGTCAAGAGGTGTGGAATCACTTAATGGTTAAGAAACTACTGCTGTTGTTGTTTCTTTCTCATTGGTTTAGGTTTCGGCTGAGGGTTGTTTAGTAGTAACATAGAGAGGCGATGGGGGATGAGTCATGGGTGATGAGTCATAAGGGGGTTGTTTTATGCGGGGTAAAAAGAGTTTAAGCGGTAGAATGAGAAGCTTACACGCGTGGGAAAGTAAAGCAAAGTAAATTTGGGTTTTGCTTCTGCTGCTGATATTTTCTTCACCTAATAGGTTGGGGTTTGGGTTTTACGCGCGAAGAAGTATACGCGGGGGTGAAAAGAAGAGTTTACGCGGGGGAGAAAAAGATAGGGGGGTGGTTTTGTTACTGCTGTTGCTGCTGTTTATGCGCGGTTGATAGGAAAGTATACGTGGGGTGATTAACGGGTTTGGGCTAAGGGTTGCGGGTTAGGGTTTAGGTTCGGTTTGATATCCAATAGGAATTATATATATATACACATATCTATTCACAGAAAATTCTAAGAATTATATCGGTGCACACCATTAAGCTAACAGTTGTCCAAAGAGTCTCTTACATGAAATTAATCAGGAAAAATTTATAATGACTCCATAAGTCCTGTATAACATCTCAAATAAAGATTTAAATAAATTAAATAATAGAGAAATACGGTTTTCAGGATTAGGGATCTTACAGCGCGACATACTTTTGTGGTGGCCCATGTAGGTCGAGAGCATATTGTCTCAGTTACGTTACTGTACCGAGCAACCCTGCAACTAGGATTAGAGTATATGATCTCATCCACAATTGACTATGATTCACTTTCCTTCCAATCTATTCTAACCGAATAATCGCATCATGCTTGATTCCTGTACTTCCTAATAGTTCCTTGAGTATAGCCTTCCCTTAGAACACAGGAATCCCTTTTATTAGGATGATAATTAGGGTAACACATCCACTGAGAATACAACTAGAATATAAATACATCACTAAGTTTAGGACACCTAATGAACCCTAGCACCCCTTACCTATAGATTGATTTACCATTATCCCTCGATATATGTATGAAGACTTGAGAGGAGTATAAATACTACTAGAGTTAATTAGAAATTTAACCATATTGTTTGACCCTAGTATTGAGGGACCACTAGAAATCCAAGGTTGAATATTAGGACCAAGCCTAACTTTTATAGTGAGATAGCATTATAGAACTATATATTTAGATTCTTGTCTTGATATTAGCAGACAGTACCCTAGGAAGCCAAGAGGAATAATATAACATTTTTCTCGATCGTACCACGAACACAAATAATAGCATACCACCTTCCCCTTAGAAAACCATGATATTATCTAGAGTCTTTCTATTTAAATTCAAATCTTGTTACTCTGAAAACTTAGCGCTCGCTATTTGTGCGATGACTAATTATGTTATTCTTTTCTTTCAACTCGTGCCACCTAACCCTTCCATTCTTAATATTAACCCTTTTATTCTATGAGCACTATGATTAAGACCTAAGATGACCATTACCTATGGAGTTTTATAATGCAATAGGATACCCTAATAATTACCAAGACCTTTTCTCATAAACTTTAACAGGAGTTTCTACTTTATCCTTAAGGCAGTACAATATTAGTTAATTCTTATAAGTTGGGTAGTATACCTCACAACATAGTATCACATAGACCTCTTAATCCATTGATGAAGTATAACCGAATGACACCAACTATAGACTTGCATAAGAAGATAGTATTTATTCAGACAGTAGAACTTAGAAGCTCATACCCCTATTTGGTCGACTAGCGACTGAGACAAGGAGTTAGTATGATAACTGTAGAGACTGTAGAGTCTTATCTTTTGTGAACTTAAATTATTATGTACCTTCTTTCATCATAATCCAGCGTATTTATATTTTCTAAACTACCTTGACTTATGCTGCTGTTATAGCCTAGTTTTGCAAGCTTACTCTTCTATCGAGCTTGATCATGATATATGTATTATTGGGTATACACACAAATACATTGTCAAAAATCAGAATTAGTGTATTATGGTCTGATCAACCATAGTGCGCTTGGTTCACCCCTCGCATGACTACTTATATGGATTGAGATAAAAATTGACTTAGCTTCTTAGACGAAAGTACTTTCCCTCTAGACATGTCTAAGCATATCGTATCAGTTACATAATTGTACTAATACGAGCATGCGAATAAGAATTTACCAAATAGGATTTTAATCCACAACTGCCTTGACAATTCCCATTTGAATTCTTTAAACGCCTTGATCCCCATACTTCTATTCCATTACCTCTCTCCTTGAACTCTTTATCATTATTTTCCGTCTTCCCTTATTTCAGAAAGACTTTAAGATCCCTAATTCTGAAAACTGTATTTCTATATTATTATTAATTATGTAATTTATTATTTATAGTAGTTATGAGCTAAATAGAGAGAATAGATTTTATTAGATTTTATTTTGAGATGTTGTACATTTAGAGGATTTATGGGGCTATTATAAATTTTTTCTGATTTATTCCATGTAGGAGACTCTTTGGACAGTTGCTAGTTCAACCATATGCACCAATATAATTCTTAGAATTTCCTGTGAATAGATATGCATATATATATATATATATATATATATATATATATATATATATATATATATACAATTCCTATTGGTTATTGGATATCAAAACCCCAACTCCTAAACCCACTACCCGCTTGCACCCAAAACCTGCGTAGAAATATCAACAGTAGCAGTAGTAAACCAACTATGCTATTTCCTTCTCCGTGCGTAAAGCAATTCCACGCGTAAACTCTTTCCACCACTTCTTACTTCATCTGCGCATAAAGAACACCACCCGCCTAATTCCTCTCTCTACGCGTAAAACAAACCCAAGCGTAAACTCCACCACCGCCTAAATTCTGCTCCGTGCGTAAAGCAAACCTCTACTGACCCGCGCGTAAAACAGAACTTCACCGCTTTATTTTCTCCTCCGCACGTATGGGGAAAATATCAACAATAACCCACCGCCTCTTTACCTGTTATTACTAAACAACCCTCAGCCGAAACCTAAACCAATGAAAGAGAAACAACAGCAGAAGTAGTTTCTTAACCATTAAGTGACCCCCACCGCCTCTTGACCCTATATATATCACCATACTCTTAAACCCTAACCCACTTCTTCTTACTACAACTTAACACTGTTGGACGTACACTATACAGGAATTTTGCTCGATAAGTATACATTGCCATTGTACTGTTATTTATATTTTAGTTGATACATGCATATTCAATTCTGATTATATAGATGTTCATTTATGTAGATTTTGGACCTAATTTATGATACCACTCCAGGATTATGGAGCATCAGTAAATTTATTGACCGTGACACAGTTGTTACACGAGTTGTGAGTCTCATATAGATTCTGGACTACGTACCGGGTTGGCCTCATGTACGTATGAGCCGTGCGTTAGGGATAACAGTTGACAAAAACTTTGTATGCTAGAAGACTCTGCAGTTATTATATGTCCATGTACATAGTCTATTATAGTACGGTGGTCCAATCTTTGTTCTTGTTTGGTTGTAGGATTGGGCTAGGGTACTAAGGATAGGCTATGAACTAGATCATGGCATGGATGTGGCATGATTAGAGCATTGGGCGGGGAGGACTACTAGTAGGAGTATGGAACACCGCACTTCCTCTATGCAGATTCTATACTCGACGGTTATTGTATACATGCACCCTTGTACTAGGGGCATATGTGGCATATACTAGCCAGTTGTCACGATTGGTGAACTACGTCAGCATATGTCTAGCCTACACTTTCCATACGCCCAAAGTGCCTCAAGTTGCATTTCACTTAGACGGTTAGGCGACCCAGTGGATATTTATATTTCAGTACTTATTGGCATGTTATTATGTATCTTGTTACGTCCCTCTGAGGACCTGGTCCTTTTCCAGATATGGACGAGCAGGAGTATCCATAGGAGTACGGACCTGGACCTGACTCTACGTACCTGACTGAGGAGGTCTTACCCTCAGAATAGTTATGATTATTTCTACTGTTTAGAGATTTTGTTCTACTTCAGTATAGTCGTTTGTAGTAGATTTGTTTCCACCGGACTATCCGACATGATACTTATCCCTGATATCCAGTTATTATTCAGCTCTTTATTTCTACTGATTATGTGTGATGTAGATGAGATATAGATTATGTGTGACTTGTTGTGACATTATATTACCACTGATGGATTGCATATTCATATACAGCGTACGTGTGTATATGATTTCCATATATTGGAGTTTATATACATACGGCTGGGCATGTAAGTATTCATAGTCCTACATATTTTGGGACTGGGGCGTGACATATTTTTAGTGGTGGCCCATGCAGGTCGAGAATATATTGTCTTGGTTACTTAATTGTACCAAACAAGCTTGCGTATAGGAATAGAGTATAAGGATCTCATCCATACTTGACTGAAACATCATGCTTCCTTAAGTTTTATGCCAGGAACCCTTTACGCTGAGACTAGGGACCTCTATTTATGTAGAGTAACCAATTTGTTGGCGTAAAAACCAAACTATGCAGAAGATTATTTACTTTACGCCATAATTATGACAACTTCTAAACTACGTTTCTTTAGTCTTCTCAATCTATAGGACACGTCATGCAAGCCACATAGGTAAACTATCACAGTGTAAACTTGATAATAGATAACCAGCGTAGAGCAGCTGATTAGGCATAAAATATAAGGATAAGATGTGAGCGTATTTGTCACAATCTTAGTTTTTCCAGTCATGACTAGTTAGAACCGAATCTCTTGCATTAAATTCAGAGATATGCCTCGAGCCCGGTGCAGAAATAGCTTTTGATGTGGCGTCTAATTTTGTCTCACCTTGAGCGCAAAAACTCATTCCTGTAGACAGCGTATTCCGAAGCGTCAACTTTTTCTCCTTCTAAATGCGTAAAAATGACTTGTATTAAATATGTCACTAAACGACAACCTGGGTCTCTGTACAAAATTATCATTATAGCCGTCCTCTCGATTGTCGTGCAGTACTTTTGTCAGATGTCAGGTTCACTGATTTGACTGACCAACTCATGATGAGTTTCTCGTACAAACTTTATGCCACAACGTATGTTAGATTTTTACACACAGATTTTATGCATCAACTTTTATGCGCAGACCTTTACGTGAGCCTTACGCAGAAAGTGTAGCAAGACTTTATGCACAGAATTTATGCATGCAGAACTTTTATACAGGCAGACTTTACGCAGTATATCTTTACGCAGCCGATCTTTTACGCACCAACTTTACTCACGGAACCCTTTACGCAGAATTTTACCCAGACAATTCTGAAACCCTACTTTACGCCAAAATTACCTCAACTCTCTGCTTTACGCAGATAGCTCTGAAGTCTTACTTTACGCCAAATTATCTTGAAGCTCTGCTTTACGCAGGAAGCTTATCCACCTGTTTTACGCCAACTATCTAGAAGCCATGTTTACGCAGGGAAAGGATTTCATGTATGTTGGGGATTTTGACTAAGTGGACAATTCCCCAGCGTATTTCATGCTTCTATGTTCTATTTTATACTTGCATCCTGTTTGATTCATGTACTCCTTCTGAACGTTGTGTACATCACCTGCAGAAAGATGGAGATACAGAAGGGATGTACTGTCACAGATGGTGACACAACTCCTGGAGTCAATGGTCAGACTCAAGGAAAGACCTCAACTCCTAGACTTTCGGGACCAGATGGACAGATTCATAATCAAGTTCCATCTGATCTTCCCGTTCCATCTAATGGGAACCTTCCAGTCTCATCAATACCGTAGGATGGCCAGGCAAAACTGTTCCAATTTTTCCAGATGATGATACAAGAATAGAGACAGCAAGCAGCGGAACAAAGACAAGAGTTCCTAGAAGCACTTAGGATGGCTGCAAGGACTACTGTACCAGCTCAAGCATTAGCTCCAGTACCTCGAGCTAAAGTTGGTTCAGTAAAAAACTTTATATAAATGGGTCTGAAGCTGTACAAAGGCATTGAGAGCCCAGAGGAAACTACCAACTGGATTACTCACACTCGAAAGATATTAGTTGCCTCACAGCTACCTGCAGACCTGTGGATGACGGGTGTAAGGACGCTTCTAGATGGTAATGCTCATCACTGGTGGGAATCTATGGAGCGCCAGTTGGTTACATATCAGACTTGGGAGCAGTTTCTGGAGTGCTTTGAAAGGAAGTACTTTCCGGACACCTAGAGCAGGGGAACAAAATAGTGGACGAGTATGATGTTGAGTTTAGTCGCCTCAGTAAATATGGCGCTGTCTTGATACCAAATAACTTGGCCAAGGCTAAGAGGTTTCATCGTGGACTAACTCAGGAGCTACAATACTACACTAGCTCCTAGTCCCGAATCTCTTACGCCGAATTACTGACAGAAGCCAGATTGCAAGAAACTATCAACAAAGGAAAGAGAGGTCAATGGAAGACACAACAAGAAGGACCTACCAGACATCCTTTAGCTTAGCAACAACAGTACCAGCACCAAGCAGTACCATACCAGATCCCAGAGAAGCCCCACTGCCATCATTGTGGAAAACTTGGACATATTAGGAGGGACTGTCGACTTCACTTAGGACAATGTATGAGATGTGGTTCCGGACAGCATATGATAAAAGACTGTCCTATGCCACAAATATTGACACTTCCACCACCAGCACAGAGGCTAGCGCTACCAGCACCATGGCCAGCTCAGTAAATGTGAGTTCTTTTTGGATAAGCTTTTTAGACAGAGTTTATTTCTTGGGCATATCGTTACAGGAGATAGTATGACAACTATAAAGACTGGATGAGTCTTATCTTCTCTATGAACTTGAAATATTTTGTAACATCTCTCATCATAATCCAGCATATTTATATTTTCTGAACTACCTTGACTTATGCTGCTGTTACAGCCTAGTTTTGCAAGCTTATTTCTTTTATCAAGCTTGTTCATGATATATGTATTAGTGGATGCATACATTAATACATTTTCAGAATTAGTGTATTACGGTCTGATCAACCATAGTGCGCTTGGTTCGCCCTTCGCAATACTACTTTACGTAGGATTAAGATACATAGTTGACTAGTAGACGAATATACTTGTATTCTATCAACTTCACCTGGAATTCTTTATTATTGTTCTTCGTCTTCCCTTACTTCGGAAAGATGAAACCTCGTGCTTGGTATAAGCTGATATACAGATAGTACTAGAGATTCCCCATAGGCCAATCATATTATCTGATGATTACTTCCCGTAATTGAGGATAAACCATAAGTGATATATTTTGTGTAATCCTTGAAGATTGAATAACATGATTAAATGATTCGAGGAAAAATATTATTGGATATATAGCCTTAAGTGATAGATGGGTAAATCCTAAGTTAGGAAAAAATTGCATTTATTTAAAATGAGGTGAATTCTTTTAAATTGTGATCCAGAGAGATTAGATAGAGAGACCCCTACCCTATTTTAATTTCGAGGACGAAATTTTTATAAGTTGGGTAGAATGTAAGATCCCTAATTCTGAAAACCATATTTCTATATTATTATTAATTATATAATTTATTATTTATAGTAGTTATGAGCTAAATAGAGAGAATATATTTTATTAGATTTTATTTTAAGATATTGTACATTTAGAGGATTTATGGGGCCATTATAAATTTTTCCTGATTTATTCCATGTAGGAGACTCTTTGGACAGTTGCTAGTTCAACCGTATGCACCAATATAATTCTTAGAATTTCCTGTGAATAGATATGTGTATATATATATATATATATATATATATATATATATATATATATACAATTCCTATTGGTTATTGGATATCAAAACCCCAACTCCTAAACCTACTACCCGCTTGCACCCAAAACCCGCGTAGAAATATCAACAGTAGCAGTAGCAAACCAACTTTGCTATTTTCTTCTCCGCACGTAAAGCAATTCCATGCATAAACGCTTTCCACCACTTCTTACTTCATCTGCGCGTAAAGAACACCACTCGCCTAATTCCTCTCTCTACGCGTAAAATAAACCCAACCGTAAACTCCACCACCGCCTAAATTCTGCTCCGCGCGTAAAGCAAACCTCCACTGACCCGCGTGTAAAACAGAACTTTACCGCTTTATTTTCTCCTCCGCACGTGTGGGGAAAATATCAGCAACAACCCACCGTCTCTTTACCTGTTATTACTAAACAACCCTCAGCCGAAACCTAAACCAATGAAAGAGAAACAATAGCAGAAGTAGTTTCTTAACCATTAAGTGACCCCTACCGCCTCTTGGCCCTATATATATCACCACACTCTCAAACCCTAACCCACTTCTTCTTACTACAACTTAACACTGTTGGACGTACACTATACAGGACTTTTGCTCGACAAGTATACCTTGCCATTGTACTGTTATTTACATTCCAGTTGATACATGCATATTCAATTCTGCTTATATAGATGTTCATTTATGTAGATTTTGGACCTAATTTATGAGACCATCCCAGGATTATGGAGCATCATTAGATTCATTGGCCGTGACACAGTTATTACACGAGTTGTGAGTCTCATATAGATTCCGGACTAAGTACCGGGTTGGCCTCCTGTACGTATGAGCTGTGCATTAGGGATAACTGCTGATATAAACTTTGTATGCTAGAAGACTCTACAGTTATTATAGGTCCATGGACATAGTCTATTGTAGTACGGTGGTCCAATCCTTGTCCTTGTTTGGTTGTAGGATTGGGCTAGGGTACTAAGGATAGGCTATGAACCAGACCATGGCATGGATGTGGCATGATTAGAGCATTGGACGGAGAGGACTACTAGTAGGCGTATGGAATATCCCACTTCCTCTATGCAGATTCTACACTCGACGATTATTGTATACGTGCGCCCTTGTACTGGGGGCATATGTGGCATATACTAGCCAATTGTCACGATTGGTGAATTACGTCAGCATATGTCTAGCCTACACTTTTTATACACCCAAAGTGCCTCAAGTTGTATTTCACTTAGACGGTTAGGCGACCCAGTGGATGTTTATATTTCAATACTTATTGGCATGTTATTATGTATCTTGTTACGTCCCTCTGAGGACCTGGTCCCTTTCCAGATATAGACGAGCAGGAGTATCCACAGGAGTACGGACCTGGACCAGACTCTACATACCAGACTGAGGAGGTCTTACCCTCAGAATAGCTGTGATTATTTCCACTGTTTATAGATTTTTTTTCTACTTCAGTATAGTCGTTCGTAGTGGATTTGTTTCCACCGGACTATCAGACTTGATACTTATCCCTGATATCCAGTTATTATTCAGCTCTTTATTCCTACTGATTATGTGTGTTGTAGATGAGATATAGATTATGTGTGTTTTGTTGTGACAGTATATTACCACTGATGGATTGCATATTCATATACAGCGTACGTGTGTATATAATTTCCATATATTGGAGTTCATATACATACGGCTGGGCATGTACGTATTCCTAGTCCTACGTATTTTGGGACTGGGGCATGACAAAGACGAACGCTTGTGCTGGATATAAGTTGATACACAGATATTACTAGATATACCCCATAGGCCAATCACATTACTTGATGATTATTTTTCGTAATTAAGGGCATATCATAGATAATATGTTTGGTGTTAAAACTTCTGAGGATTAAATAACATGATTAAATAATTTAAGGAATATTTTTCTTAGATGTATAGCCTATTGTGATAGATGGGTAAATTCTAAGTTGGGTAGAAATTGCAATGTTAAAATTGGGGTGAATTCTTTTAGATTGTGATCAAGTGAGATTATATAGAGAAACCCTGCCCTATTTTAACTTTTTGGACGAAATTATTTTAAGTTGGGTAGGTTGTAAACCCTCTCACCCAAAATTAGGCCTACTTGGCTTAGATAGAGAAACTATAGCTAGTTTGAATCCCATTTAGAAATAGAAAATTTTATTTTATTTAATTTTATAACATTTGTATCACTTAGCGCACCTTACCGTTGCTTCGATAATTGAAGCACTACACTAGCCACTGCCTTCCTACAAACTTTATACCCTTGTCCTAGACGTGCCCGCTTTCCATTCTGACCTTGGTGTAACTTATAATTATGCTCTCTTATGCTACATTTTGGTCGCACAACATTCATCGCAAACGTTTATATTTAATTCTAAATAATTCTAACTTTGTATCCTTGTGCGTTCCAATCGAAATTGGAGACACAATCTTGACCCATTTTGTACAATCCAAAATTTGATAATATTCTATTATGAGCCCTCTATGTCCATGACACTTGTGTCCCACCTAATTTTATCCCCATGTACTTCTAATTAATTCGAGAACACCTTGTGCATTAATTTTAATTAATTTAACCTAATTTCTATCTTTGTGCAAATTTCTAATTGTTGGGTGCTTTTATGCAAAAGTGCATTGAGGTGTCCACACCATTGGACATGACACATGAAGAAACTCATTTTTCGTTCATATAAATTTTTCTCATGATTTTCGGAATGTGCAACGCACAACATCGCCCCCTCATTTAAACCCTATCCTTGCATTTTAAACAATGTAAGTTATAGCCCTCCAAACATTCCCATAACAATTAAAAAATCATGAAGATTAGGATAGAGGAAGGTACAGAATAAGCTATTAATCTCTATCTTATACCATCCTTGACTTTCTATCGTGGCTTAGTTTTAATTTCGAGGACGAAATTTTTATAAGTTGGGTAGAATATAAAACCCCTAATCTTAAAAATTGTATTAAGTATTTAATTAATTATTTAATTAATTTATAGTAATTATTAGCTAATTCGAAGAAATAAAATTTATTGGATTTTTATTTCTAGGTATGTGTGCATTTAGAGATTTTATGGAGCAATTGTAATTTTACCTAAATTATTTACATGTAGGAGACCTTGTGGACAGTTGATAGATTTATTGTATGCACTAATATAAATTTCTAGAGAATATATATATATATATATATATATATATATAAGGTTTATTAATAAAATAAGAAATGAAAAAGAAAAAGAAATAAAAAAGAAAATAGAAAAGAAAGAAAAGAAAATAGAAAATAGAAAATAGAATAAAAGAAAAAAAATTATAATTATATAACCTAAACCCTACCCGTTAAAAACCTACCCAAACCCATTAGCAACTAAAACCCATCTAACCCTACCCGCTTTAAACCGAAATCAGTAGCAACAACAGCCTAATCCTAAACCCGTGCGCACAGTATTCGATCCCCCCCCCCCGCTATATATATATATATATATACGAAGATCAAACCCTAACCCTAACCCTTATCAATCTCCGTGACCTCTAACCCAGCGCCGACCTCCTCAATCCGCCACCGTCGTCGGAGTAGCCGTCGCGACCACCGCACAACCGACCGCATCAACCACGCGCGCCGCGACAGCAACTGAACAACAACTTAGCCCTGTTCAGGCTTCATTTTTCGTGCCATCGCTCGACCAAACTCGACCCCGTCTTCACCAGTATGTTCATGACCTATCCCTCTTCCAATACTGTGCATTAGTTTACTTCGAACAGCGCGTAACCCTAGGTGAAAACCGAGACAAAGTTGGAGAAAAATGACCACTTTTATTCTCAGAAAAACTGTTGGAACCATCAATGTTTACGGACTCGTATCTCCCACCACAGAGATCCAAACTTATAAATTTATTTTGCTATGTGAAGACAACCTAACCTAGATTATTTTCTGTTAATTATATTATTTTATTTGATGTTGTATGTAGAATTAAACTAAGTTAAAAATTACTAAAAATATGTTTTTCTAAGATCTAAAATTTGCGTTACGGAGCGCGCCCCTCCAAACGGGACCGCCCTGTCGTGAACCAATTGCACCAAAAGGCGCGTATGGTATGTCCAGACGTGTGGGCTTCCGCGAAAACTGATTCGGACGCGTGTGCGCGTCGGAATCAACCCGTATCCGTGAAAATTTCTCGTATCGCGACGTTTGCAAAATATCGCACCATTTGTTGTACGCTCGTCAGAATGCGACGAAAAGTGTGCCACTGGACTCGTGGTATCGCCCTGGTCATGTGTCCCAAGTTTCACACGATTCTGAGACAGTTGACCGAGCCGCCTATTTGCGAGCCCTACGGTTGACTTTTTGGGCAAAATTGTGTTCGGCTTACCGGAATTCAAAATTGGACATACCGTTGAGTTCGTACTGATATTTAGAGTTTGTTTGACCTATAATTTGTCCCATTCAGAGACCTTTACCCTTGGCACGCTTTTCGGTGCAAAATGGGCCATATGTGGACCCCGCTTTGACACGAAATTACCATTTTGCCCCTGTGCCCAAATTGGACGAAAGGGTAGTATTTTCTAGCTATCTCGCTTATTCTGGGAATGTTAGTGATGTTTATTTCAGTATCCGGAGACGTTCATTCTGAGGCCGTAACTTATGATCTTGTGTGCTTGACTCCTGGACGTTACACGTTGCAGCTCTCTTGCTAGGCAAGATACCTTGCCAAATTGCTTACAGTATTTTGTATGCTTATTATATTTCTGTATATTCCTTACATGTGCAGTTTCTTTCAGTCATTACTATATATTAGATATGTTGACACACACTTGACACTTAGTATCATGAGAGGACAATCATTAGGCGTATGGGCTATATCCACTCTGATAAACTGTAGTATCTAGCTCGCACTACGGTAGTGTGTCATGCTGGTCGCTACCCCCGTGGTATGTCAATTTCTGGAGTCTCGCTGGTCGCTACCCCCGCGGTATATCGATTTCTGATGTTCTAGACGGGTGTGTGAGTTATGAGATTTAGATCGAGCCGCCTACCCTTGCCCATACGTCAAAAAGTTGTCCTCATTTGCATTCATATAGATTGTCTTGTATAGCGTACTTATATATTTTCAAACATTATGCATGTTTACTGTATTCAATTGGCATGCTTCTATGTATCTTGTTACGTCCCTCTGAGGACCTGGTCCCTTGCCAGGTATAGACGACCAGGAGTATCCACAGGAGTACGGACCCGGACTTGGCGCATTACTTTCTGCCGAGGAGACCTTACCCACTGAGCATCATTGATTATCTCTAGCGCTGGATCTTTTAGCTGACACTCTTATATCATCACCTTATTCTATATTGGGAATTTTACCCTGCTTTCTCATTTTAGTTGATATAGTCATTGGTAGTGGATTTGTCTCCATCCGGCTATCATTTATGGATTATTCAGACTCTTTATTCTAGTTTAGTTATTTTTTTTCTGTGACTTGTTGTGTGGATGAGATTAGTATTTTTGTGACTTGTGATAATATAGATACCACATGTGAGTTTTATTCATATTACAGCGTACATGTGTATTATGGTATCCATATATTGGAGTTGCCATATACATACGGCTGGCATGCTTATGTGTTCCTAGTCCTACGTATTTTGGGACTGGGGCATGACACAAACGATGACACCTCTATCACCAATAAACTTTGTGTACACACACTTATCAGTTTCGTTGACCTTGTAGCTATTTAATCGGATAACTTTGTCAAACTTTTCGTGCCATAATTTGGGAGTTTGCTTCAGACCATACAGAGATTTTATCAGTTTGCAAACTTTGTCTTCAAGACCTTTGACGATAAACCCTTCTAGCTGCTGCATGTAAATCTCCACAGTCAGTTCACCATTCAAAAATATTATCTTGATGTCCATCTACTGAATCACCATTATATGAATAGCACCTAGAGCAATCAGCATCCTGATAGTAGTCATCCGTGAAACGTGAGCATAGGTGTCGAAGTAGTCAACCCCCTATATCTGAGAAAACTCCTTGACCACTAGCCTGGCCTTGAACTTGTCAACAGTTATGTCTGCTTTCATCTTCTTCTTAAAGATCTACTTGTATCCGATGGGTTTAGCTCCTTCAGGCAGATCGACTAACTTCCAAGTATTATTAGAAGTTATCGAGTCAAACTCGTCATGGATAGCCTCTTTCCAAAAAATAGCATCTCTGGTCTTCATTGCCTCATCATAGGTAAGCGGACCAGCTTCCATATGATAGGTAAGAAAGTCTTCTCCGAAGTTCTTCGGCCTCCTCACTCGCTTTGCTCTCGGCTCAGCGGGTTCTAGTTCAAATGTTGTCTCATCAACGACAACTTCTTCTTGGACTACTTCTTTTTGAGAGGTACTTACCTTGTCTGTGCTACCAGCATTCTCCGGGACATCAGCGAGAACAATATTCTTATGCCTAGAAAACTCGTCTTCAAAGAATTTTGTGGCGCGAGATTCAATGATATGATTAGATTCGATATCAAGGAACCTTCAAGCATCACTCTTATCAGGATAGCCCAGAAATATGGTCTTCGTAGTTCTCATTCCCATCTTCTGAATCTTGAGGTCTGGAAGCTTCACATACGCCAGACACCCCCACACTAGAATGACATTCAAGTTGGGTCTGACCTTGAACCAGAGTTCATAAGGAGTAATGTCAGATGTTGCAAACGGTACTCTATTCAGAATAAATGTAGCCGTCAGCGCTGCTTCTCCCCATTAGCACTTTGGAAGTCCTGCTGTCAGCAACATGGACTTCATTATCTCTATCAGCGTCCTATTCTTCCTTTCTGCTACACCATTAGATTGGGGAGAATACGGAGTAGTAGTTTCGTTGATAATTCCATCTTCTTTGCAGAACAATGCAAATTCCAAGGAATGATATTCTCAGTCTCTATTGCTTTTGAGTTATTGACCGGTTTAATGTTCTGCTTCAGCCTTAAAGTCCTTAAACTTCTCGAACGCTTTGTCTTTCGACTTGAGAAGATTTACGAATGTGTACTTCGAGAAATCATCAATCAAAGTGATGAAATACTTCATTCCGACTTTTGTGGAGAATTACTTATAGTCACAGATATCTGAGTGTACCAACTCCAGAAGATCTGTACTTCGGTTCACTCTTCTGAACGGCTTCCTGACGATCTTCTTCTGCGCACATACTTCACATTTTTCTACCTCCTTACCCCCACATTTGGAGATAAGGCCTAGACTAGACATCTTGTTAATGCGTTTACAATACACAAGTTTATTATGCCATAACTCAAGAGAATAACCAGAAGTAGATGTCACGCCCCGATTTCGGCTAATCGATAATCGTCCCCCGGGCGTGATGCCGTGCACGCGTAGGGCGCGCGTGCACAAGGCCTTAGGCATAAGGATATTCTTTAGAACAATGCAACAGAGTAGACATATAAGATAACACAAGGTTGAGGCATAGAAAAGTTTCTCTTTTATTCATAATGAACATCTTCTTACATCGCTTGACTCAAAAGTATAAAATGCCCCACGGGCTTACAAACTTGGACGCAAAATGAGATAGCCGATCCATACATTATGTCCCTTTACATAGATTCAAAACGCAAAACCACCTTGGGTGCGAGTAAGCACCATCGCCTTAGCGATATTCAGCAACGGAGAGAGTGAAAGGCTTCTAGCTTGAGCCTCCAAAAGTCTTGGCTACGAACCGCCAAGGATCCCAAAAGTTCAGAGAGAACTTCAGCTCCTCGCCGCGTCGCCTTGCGCCGGGGAACCTGCTACAACGAGGGTCAGTACTTCGGAAAGTACTGGTGAAGGCTAGCTGCTCAACTTTACCAAGCTCATGAGATGAGATCTAATGAGTATGCTACAATTATGTTCTTAGGTTAGTTTCTATTCTTGCCTAGTTCAGATTTCATTTAGCAGGTATGCAAGAACAAAATAACATAACTTCACATGCCACCGTTCGGTGACTTTACCTGTCCCGTCTGAACCACCTGTACAACTTACCATAGCCTTCCCTGCCACGAAGACATAGTTAGTCTGCACAGTTTAAATATACACAACATCTTTCTTTGTTGTTTACCAGCCATCATGGGTTTAGTCTGGGCTGGCGGCGACGCTTGCAGCGCGGGTAGCTAGCCCCGCTACAATTCCCCGCTCCCACGACTAAGAAAGTAGATTCCGCCCGGGTCGAAACGGCCCGGTGCCCCGGTAACCGCTCGCAGGAACCTGGATCCCTTGTGCACAAGAATTCCCATGACCATTTCTATGAACTCTACTTCATAGATTTACTTACTAGCCATTTAAAGAACATCATGTACGAAACTGCTTTACTGTACTATCACAACCAACCAACAGTTATATGAAATAACATGCAGCAGTTTATAGAAGAACACCTTGAACTATCAATAAATACCAACCCATTAAACATCCAACGACCATGCATGCATCAATGAATTTATGCAAGGTTTTATATGACAAGCAATGGGTGTTCCAAGCCTACTTCTTATCTTATCTTGTTATCCAACTTATTACTCAAGTGGTGTCGTTTGATTGAATGCACAACTGAGTCAATTTTATTATGAACGAGCCCTTGGAAAGAGGGTGCTTATCGAAATAGAGCCACTCACAAGTTTGGTTGAATAGGAAGAAGAAGGAGAGACCCCTAAGACTCCGCTCGCGCGTCGTCTACACTATCACCTGCACACACCAACGGATGATCAATACCTCCTGCTTCGGTCTCCAAGGCTCGATACGAAATGCGAAATCCTAAGAACGAAAGCAATGAAATCCATTGAAACCGTTCAAGAAAACGCAAGTCATAAAATCAACAAGAAAGCAACCAAGCGGCACGAAAACGGACAAGAAACCAACGCAACGGAAAGGCCCCTCTCGACTCTGCCGCCGAGTCCATCCTCGAGGCACAATCCATTGTATATGGGACCTGATTCCGAAGAAACCAATCCATAACGAGGAAAGGATCTTAATTCAATCTGTCCCGTTCGGACGGTCGTAAGTATTCCTTGGCCGCGCTCCCCGAATAGGGGGAACGGGGCATTACAGTAGAGACTGCATTAATACAAATAGAAGGAGTTACAAGCTGTAGTTTAAACATCCCTTCAGTACAGAAACTTTTTTGAAGTATGTTTTCTTTTAGGACATCACCATCTGACCGGCATTGATATCCATCCTCAGCCCGTCTTGCACATCAGACTCCCAGAAACCAGATTCTTGGTGATCATTGGTACGTGCTTTATATTCTCCATTACAAGAGACTTTCCAGAAGTCGGCTTCAACACTACGATCCCAATCCCTAGTACTGTAACTTGAGACTTATCCGCCATTGAGACTTTCTTAGAGGTAGGCTCTTACTTGACGAATAGCTCCTTCTTAGAGCACACGTGGCAAGATGCACCAGTGTCCACCCACCAATCAGTGTTCTTGCCATGTGACTCAACCTCTGCAATCATAGCAACTAAGTTAAGCTCACCTTACTATTTCGGTTTAGGCTTCGACCTGCAGTCGCTCTTGTAGTGACTATTCTTGCCACAGTTGTAGCATGTCACTTCAGTCTTCGGCTTTGGCTTGAACTGAGACGACTTTACCTTTAGCTGGTTCAAGTACTTCTTCTTCTTGTAGAAAATTTTTTGCTTCTCTTTAGAGTCACTAGAATGTACCATGTTGGCCTTAGCCAACTGCTTGGACAAGGAGTACAACTTTAGTTGTCCTCTGGCTTAATCTTCAATGTGAATCCAGTGAAGATCTTTGAGCTAGATCTCCATCTTTTTATGGTACATGTCCGTCTTGAACCTGATCCAACCTGGAGGAAGTTTGGTGACGATAGCCCCCACCATAAATTTGTCTTCCTGCTTTATGCTCTCTTTCTCATGTTTCTGCTGCATCTTCAGAAGTTCCTTAACTTGTGGTAACATCACCTTCTTGTCCTCAAACTGCAAAGTGAAGAACTTCTCGACGAGATGAATTTAGACATTTTCTCGTCACTTTTGTAGTGCTTCTCATGAGATTCTCAGACATCTCTTGCCTTCTCCTTCTTATTGTAGGACTGCCATCGAGTCCTTCATAGCATTAAGAATCAACAATCTGCAGAGGTCGTTGTCTTTCTTTCACTTGGAGTACACGTCTTGCGCCACAGCAACTGCAAGCTCTCCTCCGTCTTCAAAAATGGTAGGTTCAGGATCAACCAACACATAAGCAACTTTGACAAGACGAAGATTCAAGGAGATCTTCCTCTTCCAAATAGTTTAGTGTTCGCCATCAAACTTCTCAAGCTTGTGAAAGCTAGTATCGAGAATGTTTGAGCGGTTGTCCATTCTAGCGTGGATCTTGCCTTGAGATTGTTAGGCCCGAAGCCAAATCAAAGTAGAGGAGGTCCACAAAGTAGAGACTCACACAAGAGTTCGTCTCTGCAAAAGTTGGTATACTGTTGAGTCACTCGAGAGCGTCTCTACAGTAAAAAAAACTCCACAGCAGCACAACACCTAGAACAGGTTACAAATAGACAAAAGAGAAAGAGAAAAAGCAAACACTGCAAGGAACAGAAAACCGTTCTTCTCTTTACGTTCGCAGACGCTACAACGAGAAGGAACGAAAACAAGAAAAGAAATACAAAGAATGGAACTCCTGCTGGGGTGATCAAAACTACTGGTGCTCAAGGCAAGATTTGCGCCATACGACGAACTATCCCCAGGATCCAGCAAGTCCACACGAGAACTTCTGGAACGCTCTTGATCACCTTCGGGTTACTAAGAAAACACTTTTTGGAAGGGTGCTCATTGTTGCCGCATAAGGCTCTGGTGCTCTCTGATTTTCTGGTTCAGTTGGAATTTCTCAACTCCTTAAATAAAAGAGGAGCACCTATATATATTGAGTAAATCAGCACCTATGCGGCATAAGAAACACGTGCCACATATGCGCTGAAGACCAGATACCAAGGCGCATGCGCCGCCTCCGCCGCATGCGCCGCCAAGCGCCGAAAGTAGCCGCTGAGAGCAGACAACGCCGAAAGCAGCAACGTGCACAGAAAACCACCAACAACCGTGCATGCAACGATGCTGACGTGCTAAGTGCAAAGTGCGCCAACAAAGTGCCACTTTGCGTCCTTGAGCCCGAATCCAAGTCTGTGTCCGAGTCGCTTAGCTCCTAAGAAAAACTTTCCAACAGCGGTAGCAAAATAAAAATTGTCATAAAGGGGTTCACACTTAATCCTTCTAGAAAAAATAACTCACATGGACCACCACCACATGTGCATATACCAATATTAAGTAAATATATATTAAGATATATACATTAGTGATTTTTTCGATGTGGGACTAAAAACTCCCAATGCAAGTGAAAAACACCAACAAATTCAAAGATGCAATGGTATAAACACTCTCCTGGAAGAAGTATGCAAGGTTCAACTAATTGTGGAGCTGATGGAGCCAGTCTCCCTTTGAAGTACCTTTGTATTTTTAATGCAAGTCCAATACCACAGCCACCACCACTTGAATAAACAAAGTCGGTATTGTTCTGATTCATCCTCATCTTGACAAAGCACAAAGTGTTTATTCAGGGAGTAGAATGTGTATTAGAATTCTTTAGTCCCACTTGCTTTGCTTTAGTCAATTAAAACAATGCATACGTGCTCATTGAGTCGCCATCATATCTTCCTATGAAGGATTCCAGAAGCAAACTGATGGTATTTTAAAATATCATCAATTTCTCTTTTTTATTAACAAGGATATATATATACACTACCTACTTCTTTTCAGTTTTTGTCACAATCAGATGAAGCTAGAAGTTTTTGTCCTGTTGCAGCAACCTAAACTGTTTGAACCTGAACTCAACTTCATATAACTTAACAGAAAGTCTAAAGGAACCGAGAAAGGAGACCACGATCGTGAAACTGATGCCACATGTCGGCTTTCCATTGGTCAAAACGTGAACCCACAAAACTAACTCTTATTGCTATCTTCGTTTAAACCCTCTCGACCAATGGAGGATTTACATGTGGCGTCGGTTCACGGTCGGTTCTCCCATGGTTTGTAAATATATGAATTTCTAATGAAGAAAAGGAAACAAAATAAAACAAAACAAAACAAATGAGAAAAACGCATGCACAAAAAATAACCACACAAGCAAAGCTATATGAAAATAAACCAAAACAAGGCAATAAGTATAGAAGACATTTCTTTGTCCCTCTTCGTGAATCCTTAGATATTTTTAAGGACCTGAGGTAAAGATAGACTGAAAATAGGGTATGCTATGACTACAACCAAATGCCTATGACCCTCTTACAATCGTCACGTGGCAGTCGTCCATTGGAAAAGAAAAAATTAGAGGTGGGATCCGGTGGCTGTCCGTGTGGCCGCCACGTGGCAGAAACGTCACGTGACAGCCGTTTATTGAAGGGCGAGGTGAGGCCGGGTGTGGCCAACATAGCAGGGAAGAGAGAGGGTTGTAAAAAGGTTGTAAGCATTTGGTAGTAAACTTAGCATTATTGCTGAAAATAAGGTCCACCTAATACAATCAAAATAGTTCCATCATTCTCATAAATTTCAACAACATAAACTTAAATAGGAACTCACAATAAAAACTTACAATCACGTTATGACACGTGTACAAATTTTTCTATTTAGATTAGTGTTATCAAAACTGGACCGGATCGACGGTCAAACTGGGTCGGACCGGATCTGACCAAAAAATCGATCCGGTCTGACCTGAACCGAATTTTTTAAAGAACCAACGATTTTTTTCCTGGACCGGAATTTAACCGGTGAACCAGCCAAACCGGTTCACAATTGAACCGGTCATTTTAGTTTTTTTTTTTTTTTTAACTCAAAAAAGTTTGTCATGTGAGATTTGGACTATTTGATACTTGATTTCTCGTAGTGGGCCTATTATATGATTTGTTTCTCGTAATGGACTTATTATATGATTTGTTTCTCAAAAAAGTTTATCATGAGAGACCTTATAGTTGTAAAACCAAACTAAACCAAACATACTAAAAATCAAACCAAACTAAACCAGAAAGTAAATGTGGATATCTTATATGATTTGTTTTTTGTAATGGACCTATTTGAACCCCCGTTGAATCCGGTCTGACCTATACCAAAGATTTTTGGTTCAATCATCGGTCCGGTTTTAAAACATTGATTTAGATCCTTGACTTTTTTTGTTCAGGACCTTTAAAAAGATTAAAATATAAGATGCATATAATCCATCGATTGTTAATGGTCGAGTTTATAAAATTAAGAACTAGTGAGTTACTTAGGATTGTTGATTCTCATATACGTAAGCAATTCACATTTTCTATATATGTAACTCAAAGAGTGCAATCATTCTCATGGCTGATACCGACCATCCACATAAATTCTACCAGCAACCGATAATGTAATGAAAAGAAGGTTTAAATACAAAGGATAAGACATTGAACAACGCACAACTAAAAAACAGGATCTTAAATATCAAGATAAATCTCATTATACTTAAAACACCTATTCTACTCATGTCAAATCATGAGTCATTAAAAGAAAAAAATAGGATAAAAATTACAAAAAAACATATATATTAATTGTAATCCAACAGGAAAACTTCATAATCATTAGAAGAGACGCTTTTCACCATATACAATTCAAAAAATCCAGTTTACCATATTATGAGAAGATAATACAATTATACAAATATAATTATGTGGAAACAAGAACACAACGTGAGAACAAGTGTCAAAATGATAATACACTTGATACAAAATGAGGGATTCCTATTGAAACAAGTATCATATTCAAATTTATTGAAAAGCATAATGTTGAATTATGAACAACTAAAAAGTAATAAAATTAGTC
Source organism: Iris macrosiphon (assembly GCA_036927795.1). Classification (NCBI taxonomy): domain Eukaryota; kingdom Viridiplantae; phylum Streptophyta; class Magnoliopsida; order Asparagales; family Iridaceae; genus Iris; species Iris macrosiphon. Next base: position 156,782,485 of record JAYESA010000007.1, read on the forward strand.
TAAAATATACTTTTGGTCATCCGGTAGAGATTGAAGAGCCAACTTTTTATTACTGTGAAGGAAAAAAAAGGAAGGAAGGAGAGAGAAACCATACACAAACAAACAGATTCCAAAGACGAAAAAATATTTGTGTCTCCTTGAAAATTTTGGACTAAATTTTTTTACAAACATATATATAATGAACTAAAAAATTATTATATACATAGAATTAATTGTTGTTACCCTGCGCCATATATATATATATATATATATATATATATATATATATATATATATATATTCATCAAAATTTTAGACTATAGATGATTGCGCGCTACGTCCTGGATCAGGGCCGACCATGATCGCAACACTCTACAAGTCGTCCCTCTTGTCTTCCCAGGATGCATATGCAGGGACGGAACTAGACAGTCCATTTCATGGGAACAAAAACTCTATAACATAAACTTGGACCTAGAAGTTTTTTTTTATTGGACTGTGGCGACAAACCTTAAAAATATATATATATATATATATATATATATATATATATATATATATATATATATATATATATTTTAAAATGTATCATAAAAAAATCCTTGGGGTCAATGGACCCCATTCTCGCCGATGTAACTCAGCCATTGTGCATATGGATCAATTGCTAGATGTAATATCAACTCTTAGGTTACTGGAACAAAGTACAACTCTATAAATACTCTTTTTTTCAGAAACTACTATAACTCCCCAAAGGTAGTTGAGTTCTCTACAATTTTTCACCTTGTTTTTTTTTTTTGGGTCTATCTTTAGAGTATCCACAGTAAAGAGATTCTAAATTATTAACAATTATATAAATTATTATTTTTTTAATATTCTCATAATATTGGCACATACACTTCAAATTAATCTTCTTCTTTTTTCTTTTCTATTTAGTAATATTTTTCTTTTTTTTTTTTACTTTATTTTTTCTTTCATGTTTTGTTACCTTTACTGGACCCATCAATTAATATAAAGGATCTAGGACACATCATAAATCTGAAATGTCTTGTAGTTCTTTAGAATTTTTAAAATATGCACAAGTGTCTATTATAACTTTCAAGTGATACAAAATTTGAGAAGATCCAATAAAAAATAGTTCTTTTTATTAAAAAAATGTTATCAAGATCCAATAAAATATTTTTTCAATAAAAAAAGTTTGTTTGCATTAATTCTTGATAACATTTTTCAATAAAAAAAAATATATTTTTAATATTTTTTGGATGTTGATAATAATTTTTAAAGTGTATTAATTATCCTTTAACAAAACCCAGAAAATAGCTTCTATGGTTCCATAGATGTCAGATCAATCTGTTGTCCCACTAATTATGTCCTATATTCTGTTCTTACTGTCCACATATAATATGGTGCAAACAGAATATGAAACAGAATTAGTAGCACAGATGCAAGACTTGAGGAGACATCAGACCCATTGCATGAAATTTCTTGCAACAATCTAGTCCACGTATTTAAGAAGAGGCACCTTTCGCTGGTGTGTCAGTGGCTTCATCCAATTAATATTTAGAGGCCCCTGATAAAGATGGTTTGGTTTAAATAATTTGAAGTAAACATCAGGGCCGGTCAGAGAATTATTGGAGCCTTTTGAAGGTGAGGCCTCTTGATCTGGCTGATTTTTCTAAGCAAATTTTATGGATTTTTTTTTTTTCTCGATTAGCAATTTAATCAATTAATTTAACAAATAACAATTTTTCAAAAAATAATTAAAAAAGTAATTAGTTGAATTCGTTCTTTCTAACTGTCAAACAAGACAAATAAAAACAAAATCACTTGGAGCCGAAAGAACAAAATAACTGTTATATTAATAAAAAAATATCTGAAAAAAATAACAAGTAAATTTTTTGGTCTCGTGATAATGGCTTTCTAGATGCATTTCATGATCTTCGGTTCGAATCTTGTTATTACAATTTTGGTTACTAAAACTTACTATGTATAACTGTGTGTAGATCCTTTTTGGGCCGCCTTCCTACTAAAGCCACTACTACAGAGTACTACTTATGTTCGAATCATGTTACTGCAATTTATTTTTCTCACATTATTTCAAACAAATCATAACTATTCTTCTGAAAATTCTTGAAATCAAAAGTACTTAAATATCTCAATTTATTTTTTTACTTGATTGCCTTCTTAATCACCATATAAGAGTTTCACCTTCAATATATAAATTATTTTTACTATAATTTAAATTTGGCAATACAACTTCTATTCAACTTAGAATCTACCAATCTTTCACACAAAGACCATATCTTTAAGGAAAGTTTTTCAAGTCATTCAATAGTGTTCATCAATATAATTTTTTTAACTTAAATTATATCCCCTTTAATATATAAATCCTTAGTTGCCCAAGTAATCTAGCAAACAACATAATTGACCCATGGAATATATCCTATTACTACCCATTTTCTATCTTTCATCATACACGAGCGTTCGTCTTTCCGAAATAAGAGAAAACGAAAACAATAATAAGGAGTGCAAGAAAGATATGATCTAATACAAATACGATGTTCAAGTGCGATAGTAGAACTGTAAAAATAAAAAGAGCGTTGTCAAGGCAGTTGTGGATTGAGATAATATTTTAGTCTATTCTTATTCGCAGGCTTGTATCAGTACAGTTACGTAACTAATACGATATGCTCTGACCTGCATGAGCTACCACAAAAATATGTCACACCCAGTCCCAAATATGTAGGACTAGGATACGCAACCATGCTAGCTGTTATGTATACATAGGCTACTCTAATATATGGAACCCACGAATACATACGTGCGCTGTAAAATGATTACATCTTATAGTAGATAAATAACAGTCAAGGGCACACTATATCTCATTCACAAAAGTAAAGGAAATAACTAATCAAACAAATCAAATGAATCAAGTAAGAATTAGTCCAAAACAACTAACAGCCAGGTGGAGACAAATCCACTACCAAACAATTATAATAAAAGAAAACGATAATAAGGTCCAGGCTCAATTTATTGAAATGAAAAGGAAAACTAAACTAAGCTAGTAATCCATCATAGAAGAGTCATGGAAACATTGAAGGTAAGACCTCCTCGTTTGCTGGCAAAGAACCGTGTCATAGACTGTACTCCTGAGGATAATCCTAATCGTCTATGCCTGGAGAGATCACCAAGTCCTCATAGGGACGTAACAAGATACATAATAACATGCTATATAAACTGAAGTAAATAAGTAAATATGCAAAGAGTGTTCTAACCATCTAATGTGCAATTTCTAGGACAACCTTCGTACGTATGAATAAATTTTTTGGCTCACCTAAACTAAATATATATACTACAAGTAGTCTTCTGTAAACTTCATTAACGTTCAACGAACGTAAAAGGGTATCTGATATAAAAAAATTATACCACAGTTCCATCCGGAGACTATGGCACCTATTGGGCTATCCTATACGCATAGTGATTGTCCTCCCCCTCATCCCCGCACTGACCAAGTCGTATACACAACATGTCCAGCGTTGTAGCTATTTGAGTCTCTAGTACGCTAATCATAACAGTTATGTTTCTAACAGTTACACGTTTCGAACGTATCGATGGCCAATCGAGTACGTTATTTCGTGCCCTATCATAAAATATCGCTTCATGTCTGTGTCATGGTTAAAGGAGATATTAAAAATATTTCAAAATCAAGTGGTAGTCCGCTAAAACTAAATCAACATACATAAAATAAATAAAAAGCTACGAAAGACGACACACTCCGTCATTTGCACCCAAGTCTAGCTTGAACGCGCAGTTTATATGAAAATAATTATGAAATAATAAAATAAAATGCTGAAATAAAATAGTAATAATAGTAAATATAACAAATTATACTTGCTTGATGTCCGACAAAAGTCTAGACGATGTTCTGGTAGTGAACTCGTCAAGTCAACAGTAACACAAAAAGTGAATAATGTACGAACGTCTCCGGATACTGAAATAAATTTACCAACATTTTTGAAGTGGATGAGGAAGTCAGAAAAGCCTATTCATAAGTCCAACTTGGACACGGGGACAAAAATGACAGTTTTGGGTCAAAATAGAGTTCACATGTCACTTTGCACCAAAAAACGTGTCAGAACTAAATCTCTAAATTCAACATATAATAGTTCAAACGAAGTCTAAACGATGATAAAACTCAACGATATGATGAATCGTATGATGAAGTACCACATGAGTGGATATATAAGAATCAAAATCTGCTGAATCACTCATGTATGATCTTCTACATCCTAGGTCTCCCCCAGATTTGAATTTCGATAATAGATCGATATGAACATCATTTGCTGCCCCGTAATAAAATCAGTTGTTGCTGATACCTCCTTCTCGGTTCCTTCTTCCATAACCCGAGCTCGGATGAGCCGATCACAAAATTATCCGTCAAATCGGATCGTGGGGCGTGCAAAATGGCGATCCGTCGACTGTCTCAGAATCAGATGAAACCTGGGTCACAGGACAAGTCGAATGCTACGAGTCCAATGGCACAAGTTTTACCGCGATACGACGAGCGTGTACAAAGTAATTGAAATATTTTGCAAAAGTACCGATCCGAGGACTTTCGATGGATACAGATCAAATTAGTCGTACATACACAACCAATTCGAATTCTGTCAAAACTCACACGTCAAAAAATACCTTACGCACCCTTCGATGCAATCGGTATATGATGAGGCTGTCCGCTTTGACGGGACTAACCCGCTATAAAAAAAATTAATTTTAAAAACATTAATTTTTCTTAATTTCTACACGATTTTAACTGGATTTTATTGTGTAATAATTTAAACTATTAATAGTGTTTTATAGGGAATAAAGTAATGAACGCACCTAAAAAACTGGTTCATAGATTAATGGGCTATTTGATATTACCCTCTCTTAGATTAGGTATATTGATATTACCCATGTTAGATTAAAAGTTGAGAATACCCCCTGAAAGTGTCGCTAAAAATTCTTTAACGATACTTTCAAAACTCATTAACGACACTTTTAAATTTTTAATGACACTTTCGGGGGAGGGGGGGGGGGGTATTTTTAACTTTTAACCTAACATGGAGGTAATATCAATATACCTAATCTAAGAGGGGAGAAATATCAAATAGTCGTAGATTAATTGGTCGAAGGCATGCGCGGAGAGTAAGACATTCAAAAATGGTTGCTTGCCTCGGGTATTTACTGTGCAATGCTTTATTTGTGCACAGTTCACCGCCGGTCGACCATGGTGGATTTTTCAAGGGCTTTGGCCGTCGCGATCAATAGCAAAGGGTTGGTCCACGGTTAGGGGGGTCAGGCGAAAACTACGGAGACTTTCTGTCTGTCATCGCGTTGGTTGCTCGGCCATCAGCGGAGCAGAGGAGGTCTGAAGGCGACACTCCGACCGTCGGGGATGATGTTGAACGGTCGAGAATCACTCAGAGATGACTCGCACATGTTGTTGGATATATTGAATTGGGCTCTCTGAAATTCTTATGGCTCAAATAGGAATCCATCACGAGAGCAGGGGTAAGATGATGAATTTTTTTGTAGTGAATTTCGATTTCCTATTAAATGTTTTTGACTGTGTTTCAATTAGGATTAGAAGAGGAGATATGGATTGCATTTGTTTTAAAGATTTGGATAAATCTTTGATTTTAAATATTTTTTTTCATTCCTATATATAGCTTGAAAACTCTGATCTTCGGTTTTGAAGATGAATGAACAATGGCCCGGTCACTGTCCATTCAAGTGATTTTTGTTTTTTGTTTTTGTTTTATTTTTTTTCTTTTATATTATTTATTTTAACATGATGTATTTTTAATTAGTTCTTATTTAATTTATCATTATTATTATTCATTTCATTTACTTATGTATGTTTTAAAATATTTATATAAATATATAGATATATTTAGATAACATTACACCCATTTATTTTTCCACATTTTATATTCATTTTTATATATTCATATTATTATTTTGGCTATTTTTTTTAAATAATCCTAACTATCATTTAATAGTTAATTTTTAAAAATATGGGGGTTTACATTCTACTAAACTTATAAGAATTTTGTCATCAAAGTTAAAACTAAAGCATGATCTAAGAATAAAAGAATGCGATGAGGTAGAGAAGAGTCAAGTACATAAAGTTGTACCTCGATTCGGGTAAAGATGGAAAAATAGTTTTGATCGAAATCCTATTGTGATATGGAATCTTAGGACTATATGATGACATGCTACCCAACTTAGAATTTAATAACACTACAATTGTCTTATTGAAGTTCTATAAAATTATTTTTCAAAATAATTCTAATTAAGCTTAATAGCCTTTTTTGTATAAACTTTTTTTTCTTACATAACTTTAGTTAAAATAATAAAAGGAATCTATGTGCTATTATATATCTTAGGGCATTAAAACTTTCTAAGGAGGTGATCATTCCTAGTTATAAATATTAAAATAATGCTTATATTCTATACTTAATAGGACATAAGAAACATTGATCTAAATTCAGGGGGATAAGGTGACACAAAAGGATTTCATTACATAAAGTTCTTGCTCAAGGAATCGAGGTTGATAGAGAATATGAAAAAGGAATGATTAACACAATATGAAGAGGGGTTGATAGGATGGAGGATGAACTGTTACTTCTTGGATATACGTACAATCTACATAATCTGATGGTCTGAAGTGGTGCCTCTATATTCTAAAAATCTTTCATATTCACTAGTTCTTTCATCTCCACTAATCGAGATCCTCAAAATCTAAATTCTAAAATTTTAGATCTTAATTCCAATCTATCATAATCTCCTCTAAAATTTAAATAACCAAAATTCATTCAGTAAGATCTTATAATTAATTTTAAAATTTTAGAACTTCATAGTCTTCAAATTTAAATTAAGTTTCCATATCCTCAAAATTTAGATTAATGATTCAACCCTCAAAATTTAATATTTAAATCAAATTCTCAATTTGTAAAATTTTAAATTTAATCTATCAACATTCAAAATTTTAAATTTAATTCTCAAGACAATATTTTCTTCAAAGTCAAATCATTATTCTCAAGTTTTTTTCTCACATTATCTCAAACAAATCATAATTATTCTTCTAAAAATTCTCAAAATCAAAAGTACTTAAATCTCTCAATTATTTTTTTTACTTGCTTGCCTTCTTAATCACAATCTAAGAGTTTCACCTTCAATATATAAAAAATCTCACTATAATTTAAATTTGACAAAATAATTTCTACCCAACATAGAATCTACCAATCTTTCACACAAGTCTAGTTCTTTAAGGAAAGTTTTCTCAAGTCATTCAATAGTGCTCATCAATACAATTTTTTAACTTAAATTATATCCCCTTTAATACGTCCTTAATTGCCAAAGTAATCTAGCTAACAACATAATTGACCCATGGAATATATACCTATTACTACCCATATTTCTATCTATTATCATGCACGAGCGTTCGTCTTTCCGAAATAAGAAAAGATAAAAACAATAATAAGGAGTGCAAGAAAGATATAATCGAATACAAATACGATGTTCAAGGGCGATAGTACAAATCAAAAGGGATTTGTCAAGGCAGTTGTGGATTGAGATCCTATTTTAGTCTATTCCTATTCGCAGGCTCATACCAGTACAGTTACGTAACTGATACGATATGCTTTGACCTGCATGGGTCACCACAAGAATATGTTACACTCAGCCATAAATACATAGGACTATGATATGCAATAATGCCAGCTGGTATATAGGCATAGGCTACTATAATATATGAAACCCACGAATACATACGTGCGCTGTAAAATAATTACATCTTATAGTAGATAAATCACAGTCAATGGTACACTATATCTTATTAACAAAAGTAAAGGAAATAACTAATCAAATAAATCAAATGAATCAAGTACGAAGTAGTCCAAAAGAACTAATAGCCGGGTGGAGACAAATCCACTACCAAACGACTATAATAAAAGAAAACGATAATAAGGTCCAGCCTTAATTTATTAAAATGAAAAGGAAATCTAAACTAAGCTAATAATCCATCATAGAAGAGTCAAGGAAACACGGAAGGTAAGACCTCCTTATCTGCTGGTAAAGAATCGGGTCTTAGACCGTACTCCTGAGGGTAATCATGATCGTCTAAGTCTAGAGAGATCACCAGGACCTCAGAGAGACGTAACAAAATACATAATAACATGCTATATAAACTAAAGTAAATAAGTAAAAATGCAAATGGTGTTCTAACCATCTAACATGCAACTTAGAGGACAACTTTCGTATGTACGAGTAAAAATTTTGGCTCACCTAAACTAAATACATATATTGCAAGCAGTCTTCTGTAAACTTCTGTAACGTTCAATGAATGTCAGAGGGTATCTAATATAAAAAAAAATTATACTATAGTTCCATCCGGAGACTATGACCAACGATTGGGTTATCCCATACGCATAGTAATTGTCCTCCCCTCAGCCCCACATTGACCAAGTCGTATACACAATATGTCCAACGTTGTAACTGTTTGAGTCTCTAGTACACTATTTATCACGCCCCAGTCCCAAAATACCGAGGGACTATCCCCGTGATAATGGCCAGCAGCATAACTCCAATGGGCAAACCCAATTTAATGAACCCGTTAGAGTGTACTTAAGCTATAAAACAAATATAATGGTCTACGAAATATGACAGAGTCTAATTCTAATCTCATCCACAGAAGGTAAACATAATTCCAAATGTTAGACTAATCAAAAGAATTATAATCCATCAACAAGTCTCAATAAAAAGTGTCTCGGGGAACAACTCGATAATAAGTTTAATACAGTAATCCAAGAGTCAGCATATAGAGTATCTAGAAACAGAAATAACTGAGTATATAAAATAAAATACTCAGAAGAAATCCTCTGGCACAACCTCGTCCTCTGGTTCCAGTACAGCTCCAGCGTCAGCTCCTATCCCGTATACCTCGGGATAAATCTTCTCTGCTATACCTAGGGACATAATTTGGATCCAGGTCCTCAGGGGACATTGCAAGGTACAAGAATAACTCAAGCTGAATAAAATATAATATAAAAAATATATCAACATGACAAACTATGTAACCAACTATGTGATATACAAATAAGAGCATCACTAGTACTCAGGCTGAGACCACTACAAGCTCTGTGTCGGGGAGCTGGTAGCAGTAATATCACGTAATAGGCCAAGCTCTAATATAAAGGGTAAAGCACCACAATAATATATATATATCATTGTTTCTTATGGGGGGGTCGCCTTCTTCAACAATATGTTGTGGATATGTTTATGAAAATTGAGACAATGAGGCTAAGTTATATTTGTGATAATCAAACAACCATTAGATCAGAGTTGTACCAAGTGCTACATGATGCAATAACTGTTGGTGAAGCACGAGCAGGTTACATATATTTTATTGTTATTATTAAAAAATTTTAAAAACTTTTATTTCTATATATATACTATTATTCTTACTTTATAACCATGTGCATTCTCATGTACAGAAAATATTGGTCGAAGAATTTATCTCCCATCTTCCCATAACGGCACTCCACGGGATATGCAACACAGATATCAAGATGCAATGGCATTGGTAAGAAGGTATGGCAAACCTGATTTATTTATTACTATTACCTGCAATTCATCTTTGCATGAAATTACTAGAGAATTGCTTCCAGGACAAAAAGCACAAGATAGACTTGATTTAACCACTAGAGTATTCCATGCGAAGTTAGATGAACTGAAAGATGATATATTTAAAAAGGTGTGCTAGGCAGAGTGAATGCACATGTTTATGTTATTGAATACCAAAAAAAGGGCTTCTACATTCTCATATTTTAATTATTTTTGATGAAAGTGATAAAATAAATAACCTAGATGAATATGATGAATTTGTTCATGCTGAAATTCCTTGCCCAGAAACTGAAATTGAATTGTATAATGCTGTTATAAAATATATGATGCATAATCCATGTGGGCCCCTTAACCCTGGTGCAATCTGTATGAAAAATGGTAGATGTAAAAAAGGGATTCCCTAAAGCATTTGCCCACACGACTCTGCAGGGAGATAACTCATACCCGATCTATAGAAGACCTGATAATGGACGACACGTACAAGTAGGTGGTCACATGTTAGATAATCGATGGGTAGTTCCTTATAATCATATTTGCTTCTCAAGTATGAATGCCATATAAATATAGAAATATGTTCAAGCATTCAATCAGTAAAATATTTATACAAGTATGTTTATAAAGGACCTGACATAGTTTCATTTGGTGTTAGCAATAGACTAATGGAAGATGATGAAATCTCCAATTTTGTAAATGCACTTAGATCTGTGCCCCTGAGGCATTTTGGAGGATTTATAAATTTCCAATGATCGGTATTTATCCAACTGTTATATCTTTGCAATTGCATTTGCATTTGCCTGAAGACAACAAGTTATATTTTATAGTCATGAACATATAAATAATATTTTATGTGACGGCCAACGATTAAAAAACTATGCTTACTGAGTTTTTTGTCGTAAATTGTATGAAGAAGCGCGTTAATATTTGTACCATAAAATTCTGGAACATTATTGGTGGGATGGAAAGGAAAAAAAATGGGTATGCAGAATAAATAATCGTAGTCATTGGTAGAATTTATATTGTGTCCCCATCGGCAGGTAAACGTTATTATTTGAGAATACTTCTTTTTCATGTTAGAGGTCCTACATCTTTTGATGATTTGCTTACTGTGCATAATATTTTATACTCAACTTTCAAGCAAGCAACAGAAAAGAGAGGTCTACCTGAAAATGATGATAGTATTAGAAGTTGTTTAGAGATGTTGTATAGACTCATTTGACTGTTGCTCTAAGAAGATTGTTTGTCACTATTTTAGTCTATTGTGAGCCAACTGAGGTTCGTATTTTATAGGATGAGTTTCATATTTATATGATGGAAGATTATACATCGACAAGTAATACAAATCATATTAATACATATCTTATAAATTGTCTTCTTCAAGATATTAACGACCTCCTCCTTCACTACAACAATCGTATTTTTGACTATGATTTGCCAGAAATGACTATAGAGCTTGATACTGATCATGTTATGTCACGAATGATTTTAGAAGAAAAGTCGATAGACATCTCTCAGGAAGATTTGTTGGCTATTGAAAGTTGAACCCTGATCAGAGAACTGCATTTAATATGATAGTTGACGCTATTAATAATAAAAATTCCATGTTTTTTGTAGATAGGCCTTGTGGTACGGGAAAGGCATTCTTATTTCATACAATTTTAGCATTTTTGAGGAGTAAAATTTTTATTGCAATTGTAACTGCTACATCTGGAATAGCAACAACTGCATTGCCAGGAGGACGAACTGCACATTCAAGATTCAAGATCCAATTGTCTAAGATTCTACTTCTACATGTTCGATTAGCAGACAATCAGATCTTCTAGACTTTTATGACTTGCTGATATACTCATTTGGCATGAAGCTACTATGGCTCATCGACATGCTTTTGAAGCATTGGATAGAACAATGAAAGACATTACCGGAACTGATCTTTCCTTTGGAGGAAAAGTTATGGTTCTAAGAGGTGATTTTCGCCAAGTACTTCCAGTTGTTAGGCATGGAACACGGGCAGAGACAATTGATGCATGTGTTGTCAAATCCTTATTTTGGTCGGATGTTCAAATTATTCAACTAAAAGAAAATATGCGTGCCAGAAATAATCTATGCTTTTTTGAATTTTGATTACGTGATGGTAATCGAGATGAACCATGTGTTGATACAAATATGATTAGGTTGCCTGATAAAATAAGAATTCCTTGGCGAGGTGATCAATCAGTAAAAGAATTACTAAATTCTGTGTTTCCTTCCTTTTAAGAAAATTCCTATGATATTGATTACATAATTGGAAGAGCTTTATTAGCATAAAAAAATAAAAATTGTTGATAAGCTCAACAATAAAATTATATCATTGTTTCCTGGACAGGAGAAAATATATTATTCATTTGATTGTGTGGAAGATGATGCTCTAAATTTTTATCAACAAGAGTTTCTAAATACCATCTCACCTGGGGGATTACCTCCACACAAACTTACTCTAAAGATAGGATCTCCAATCATATTACTTAGAAATTTGGACCCTAGCATGGGATTGTGTAATGGGACAAGATTAATTTATCGTAAATTTTATGTCAATCTTATTGATGCTGAAATTGCAACCGGATATTTTTATGGTACTAGAGTTTTTATTCAATGCATGCCTCTTAAAGCTTCTGAAAATATAGACATGCCCTTTACTTTTATAAAAAAACATTTTTTTATTAAATTGAGCTTTGCATTGACCATTAATAAGTCACAAGGACAAACTATACCTAATGTAGGGATATATCTTCCGGAGCCTGTTTTTAGTCATGGTCAACTTTATGTAGCCTTATCGAGAGGAGTTGCAAGAGTTACAACAAAAGTTTTGGTTAAGAATAAATTTATTCGTAGAATTAATTTTTCGTGGACACCGAGGGACATATACGAGAAATATTATATATCATGATGTATTAATGGCATGTAACAACGATATGTGTTAATGATAGTTATTAATTTTAATATTTAGTCCAGAAAATTGGAGAGGAACAAAGAAACAAAAAACCTAAAATAAAAAAAGAAACTAACAAAAGATTGACATGAAAAAACTAAAAAAAGATTTAAAACTTTTTTAACTCCACCTATGCCAAACTTTGCTTTGCATTGCCGGTCCCAAGCCCGGATAAAGGAGGGCAAAAGAAATATGATTAATTATCCGCAAAAATAATTAGTCATTGGTGACGTGATCAATTGAACATATAATTTATAAATACATACCATATTCTTCTAATTGTATGATCAAAACACACGAATGAAATTCGTGCAACCCACGTGCATTTTTACTAGTTTACAAAATTGGAGATTTCATCATCTCCATTACTCTATTGTTAAAACCAAATGAAACTCTGTCAGGTCCTTTATAAACATACTTGTATAAATATTTTACTGATTGAATGCTTGAACATATTTCTATATTTATATGACATTCATACCTGAGAAGCAAATATGGATTATAAGGAACTACCCATAAATTATCTAACATGTGACCACCTAATTGTAAGGGTATAAGTTCATAACCATGCATTTATATGTAAGGGTATTCTTTGAAAATTTAATGCCAAAACTTGACATTAAATTTAGAGCATTTTGGCTTTTGGTTCATAACCATGCATTTATATATAATGCCAAAAATTGGCTTCACCATAAAAGTTTTTTATTCCATAAATATCCTTACATATAAATGCATGGTTATGAACTTATAAAATTATGTAAGTTCATAACCATGCATTTATATGTAAGGGTATAAGTTCATAACCATGAATTTATATGTAAGGGTATTATTTGAAAACCAGTTTTTACTATATGATAGAGCTTTCAATTTAGAGCATTTTGGCTTTTGATTCTCCTGATTTGGACTTAAAATGAGAATTTTATGGACAAAACAAGATTTTAATTTTTGGAGCTTTTTTGCCATGGCCGAACCTGCTGTTGGAGAAGACGAAGTTCTCATGCGGCCAGTGAGCTATGCGGTAGAGAGTGCCATGCGGCCCGAGAGGGTTATGTGACCTGAAACTCTTGCCGCATACTGACAGCATGTGTCCATCTTGTTGGACGCATGACTGCTGATTTACACAAGTGTCCTTAAACACATTGTACTTTCACTCGCCGAACGAATAAAAAATTTGCTTAGTCCAAGAGACGACCCATGCGGCACCGACACCCATGCGGCCTAGAGAGCATGCAACTACTATTTTCCTTAGATGCATGGCTCTGAATCGTTGGCACTTGTTTCTATGATTTTTGTCTTTTTTCCTGATACACTTTATGGCTTGTCACATCAATAACTTTATGTCACATCACTAACACTTCATTTATTGACCGTCACTTTAATACTTATCCCAAGGAGTAGACCTTAACCCTAAGCATGCGGCCAAGTGGTTCATGCGGCCAGGATTCATATGCGACCAAGATTCATATTCGTCCTTGACTTCATATGCGGCTTGACTTCATATGCGGCCATGATTTGTCATACGGCCTGACTTCATATGCGGCCTCGACTTCCCATGCGGCCTAGAGACCCATGCGGCCTTGTTTGTTTGATTGAATAATTTTTGTTCTTTCGTGACCCAATATGTAATTGGTAATTGGACTTGAATACCGTATCCGTTCTGATACCACTATTGCCTGATAATTGTTCATGATTTAATATGAGCCAAGGTATGAGATATCGTGTCACGTGTTAAGTAATTATATTTGATTTGTGCATCGAGAATGCCTCCAAATTCCTGAACGCATGATATTATAAATATATATTATTTTTCCAGCATGGACATAATAAGTGAGTCAACTACCAAAGCGTGGCTAGGATATTGATTGTCTGAATATTGCATACATGCTCAGGTGAATCCAGATTTGACTTCCATGGATTCGTATCTAGCGTGCCCATACTTTGTACGACATCTTAAGAAAAATTCTCATCTGACCACGTCTTGAGATTTCATACACAAGATAGGGCTAATTAGGTAGCTAAAAGTGGTAGTAACATTAGAGGGAACGGTATCCCGAGATTATGCTAACAAACCTACCTACAAAATTTATTCTAAGTGCGATATGGGCTGGCCACCACAGATACTATATATCATCTGCCTTAGTGGAGTGCAATATCTGACTATTATTATGCCGAGCCACTATTTCACTATAGGAACACTGGAACCGCTAATACCGTATATTTAGCACAATGGCCCTAAGAAGAACTAGTGTATCCTGCAAGTGTCTGTTTTATTTATTTGGTTCGGTTAGCTCGTGTTTGGCACTGACATGATCTGAGGATACTTATTATATATTATTTCTGAGATAACCTCAGACTTTCTTACATGATTGTATTAAATCAGACTGTAACTGGTCACTGTCATGTACTTTGTTACTCTTCCAGCTTCTTATTTTGCACAGCTGATCTCTAGAATATTTTGAGAAAGCGTTTGGGATGCCTTATTGCTTTATCATATATGCTCTATGCTTATTGTTTCTTGTTTGAATGATTGAGACATAGAAGTTCTTAATCCTAGGAGACTTGATTGTAGAATGCACCCCTTGTCTTATATAGTCATGATTGTCGTATGACGTATAACACCTTGTACTGGGTAGATGGCTATATTCGTCTCCGTATTTTGGTACTGGGCGTGACAGACACCTCCACCAAAATTGTACAAATAGAGATGCACCTGCCTCAGATTGTTTATTGTATACCTTGATGTCCTTCCCGACTTTGAACCTATAAAAACCAATATTGCACCATGATGCTTTGGCAAACCACCTGTCACTAAAATCGGATCCGTAGAACAACCCTGTAAACCCCCATTCCTGAAAACTGTATTAGTTATTATTTAATTAATTATTTAAATTATTTATTAAGTATAAATCCTATTATACCAAACCCGCAACCTGTTAATCATCCCAGCGTAAAACGCACTTAGCGAAAACCCTACAGAACTCTTTCATGCGTAAAAACCCAACCTGCCCAAATCCCTTTCTCTACGCACAAAATCAATTCCGCGCATAAAGTAAGGAATTAACATCAGCAGTTCACCCCACGTAAAACAGTCAAATAGCAAACTCCTCACCATACCGCGGATATTTTCTCTGTGCGTAAATATCCATAGCAATAGCAAACCACCAGCGTAACCACTGCCGCAGCACCAGTAACTAAACCACCGCTTATTTACCCAGCGTAACCTCTTCCTTTCTTTCCTCTGCGTAGAATCCAACCACAAATCATTAGAAAAGAATTCTGTATCAGAAGCAAAACTCAACTTTGCTTTGTCTTATACGTGTAAGTTTCTCATTTCACCACTCTTTAGGAAATATCTCAGCCGCCCCCTAAACCAATAAGAAGGAAATAACAGCAAGAGTTTTCTTAACCATTAAGTAAATTTCCACCGCCTCCTATTCCTATATATAATTATAACTCCCAAGCAATAACTCCTTCCTCTGATCACAACATTAACAACTTTGGACGTACACTTTACAGGACTTTACTCGGCAAGTATACCTTGCCATAATACTGTTATTTTACCATTCAAATTATTACATGCATGTTTAATTCTGCCTATATAGATGTATATTTTGTAGATTTATGACCTAATTATGAGACCACCCAGTATCAAAGAGCTCATTAGGTTCATTAACCATGATACAGTGGTTTACACGAGTGTGTGTCTCATATAGATCACGGACGGCGTGACAGGGATGGGCTCCTGTACGCATGGCTGTGTGTTAAGAATGACTGCTGATAGAAAATTTGTATGCTAGTAGACTTGACAGTTATTTAGGACAGTAGCATGTGGTGGAGGCAGCATGCATAGATCATTGGGACAGGGAGGACTACTCATAAGTGTACGGGACACCCACTTTCTTATATAGTTATTACTCTTGTTTACAGTGCGCCCCTGGGTTAGGGGGCATATGTGGCATATACTAGCCAGTTGTCATGATTGGTGAATTACGTCGGCATATGTCTAGCCTACACTTTCTCTTACACTCAGAGTTGTCCTCAAACTGCATGCACTTAGACGGTTAGGCGACCCGATGGATGTTTATATTTCAGTACTTATTGGCATGCTTCTATGTATCTTGTTATGTCCCTCTGAGGACCTGGTCCCTTTCCAGATATGGACGATCTGGAGTTTCCACAAGAGTATGGACCTGGACCGGACGCTACTTACGAGACTGAGGAGCTCCTACCAACAGAGTTTCTGTGATTATGATCACTGTTTTAGGGATTTTTGTGTCTACCTTGGTATAGTCGTTTTGTAGTGGATTTGTTTCCACCAGACTATAGACTCTATACACTTTGATATCCAGTTATATGTCAGTTTTATTTCTACTGAGTATTTTGTGCTGTGGATGAGATACAGATGGTGTGTGACTTGTCATGACAGTATATTACCACTGATGGATTGCATATTCATTTACAGCGTACGTATGTATATGGTTTTCCATATATTGGAATTCATATACATACGGCTGGGTGTGTTACGTATTCCTGGTCCTACGTATTTTGGGACTGGGGTGTGACATATTTTTGGTGGTGGCCCATACAGGTCAGAATATATTGTCTTGGTTACGTAACTGTGCCAAATAAGCCTGCATATAGGAAAAGATTTTAAGGATCTCATCCACACTTGACTAAAACCTCATTCATTCTTTCAATTATCCTATATTTTATTTTACGCCACCAACCCTTTACTCTTGTTAGCGTATATTTTATGCTCCAGGAGATTACCTATTTTTACGCCATAGTTAGGTTTACTCTACTCTGCAGTTATAACAAACTGTTTTCCCACGATCCCTTAGTTTTTCTAAATCTGCGTATACCATGACATAGGTAAATAGCCAGGGTAAACCTGATGATCCCTGAACCTAGCATAATAATTTGATCAGGATGATAAGCGTATTTGTCATTATCTTAGCCAGTAAGAAACCAATCTTTGCATTAAATGCAGAGATATGCTCCGAGCCCTGTGCAGTGACAGCCTTTGGCGTGGCGACTGACTCTGTCAAATAAACGACAAACCCAGGTTCTGTGCAAATAATCATCACAGCCGTCCTCTCGTTTATCGTGCGGTACTTTTGTCAGATGTCAAGTTTTCTGACAAAATTCATCCAAGGAAACGAAAAGTTTCTTGTACGACTTTACGCTGCTAAGTATGCTATACTATACGCAGATACATTTCGAGCTCAGATTTATGCGCAGAACTTTTATGTATAATCTATGCAGATTTTACGCATAGACCTTTATGCCGATAAGTTTTGAGCTATGTTTTACGCTGGCGAATTAAAATCTTTACTTTACGCCAAACTTCCTTGGAGCCCTGCGCTACGCAGCTAGCTCAGAAGTTATGTTTTACGCAGATAACTCTCCAGCGTAATTCATACTTCTACATCCTATACCAACTCATACCCTGTTTGATTCCCATACTTTGCCTAAACGATTGTGTACATTAACTGCAGAAAGATGGATATGCGGAAAGAATGTACTATCACTGATAGTGACATAACTCTTGGAGTCAATGGTTAGACTCAAGGAGGGACTTCAACGAACCCTAGACTTTCCGAATCAGATGGACAGACTCATAATCCAGCTCCATCTGACTTTCCCATTCCACCTAATGGGACCCTTCCAGTCTCATCAACACCGCAGGACGGCCAGGCCCAACTGTTCCAATTCTTCCAGATGATGATGCAGGAACAGAGGCAACAGGCAGCTGAGCAACGACAAGAATTTCTGGCAGCACTTGAAAGGATGGCTACACAGGCTGCTGTACCAGCTCAAGCACTAGTTCCAGTACCTCAAGCTAGAGTTGGTTCAGTAAAGGACTTTGTACAAATGGGTCCAAGGACGTACAAAGGTACTGAGAGTCCAGAAGAAACTACCAACTGGATCACTCACACTCGAAAGTTATTAGAAGCATCACAACTACCTACAGAGCTGTGGATGACGGGTGTGAGGACACTTCTAGATGATAATGCCCATCACTGGTGGGAATCCATGGAGCGCCAGCTGGGTATTTACCAGATATGGGAGCAATTCCTGGAATGCTTTGAAAGAAAGTACTTTCTGAACACTGTCAAAGATGCATTATACGATCGGTTTCTTCACCTAGAGCAGGGAATCCAAACAGTGGACGAATATGATGCTGAGTTTAGCCGCCTTAGCAAATATGGCGCTGCCCTGATACCAGATGACTTGGCCAAAGCTAAGAGGTTCCATCGTGGACTGACTCAGGAGCTCCAACATTTTACAAGCTTCCAGTCCCGAATCTCTTATACTGAACTACTAACCGAAGCCAGATTGCAAGAAACTATCAGCAGAGGAAAAGGAGGTCAGCTGTGGGCATAACAAGGACCAGCAAGAATACAGCAGGGACCGGTCAGGACACAACAAGGAGGACCTATCAGACGTCCTTTAGCTCAGCAACAGCAGTACCAGCAAAGAGCAGGACCATACCAGATCCCAGAGAAACCCTTCTGCCATCATTGTGGCAAACATGGACATATTAGAAGAGACTGTCGAGCTCGCCTAGGACAGTGTATGAGATGTGGTTCTAGACAACATATATTAAAAGACTGTCCTATACAACAAGCATCAACACTTCCACCACCAGCACAAAGGCTAGCACTTCCAGCACCAAAGCCAGTTCCACAGATGGCTAGACCAGAAGCACCTCGACCTCCAGCAATAGGAGGATTTCAGCAAAGGCCACAGCTACCTACCCAGGAAGATCAGTACCTAAGGGCTAATCATGGATAGCCACAAAGGAATGGACAAGCTTTTCCTATGGAAATAGACGACATGGATCAGGAAATTGATGTCATAGCAGGTATCACTATTGCTTTTACTTTTTTTGCTGTGACATTATTTGATACGGGAGCCACTCACTCATTCATATCATCTAGTTTTATTGCCAAACATAATATTACCACTACACCTTTACCTAGTTGTGTTAGAATTCTTACCGGAGGAGGAGTAGTACCTATTAGTAGAATTTGTAGATCGTGTCCTATAGCAATACGTCGCAGAGAGATGAATGCCCGACTCTTAGTTCTTTCTATGCCTACTTTTGATATTGTGCTTGGGATGGACTAGCTGAGCAAGTACCACGCTTTCCTCGATTGCTTTGGAGGAAGCATTCTTTTCAAGGTACCAGGCCAGCCTGAACTTGAGTTTGCACGAGGATCCACATAAATCCTTGATGGTATGCAGCTCGCAATGGATGACGTTGTCTATCATTCTATTATTTCAGAATTTCAAGACATTTTTCGAGAGGAATTACCAGGACTACCCCCAGATAGAGACGTAGAATTCTCGATTGAATTAACACCAGGAGCAGCACCTATAGCATCACATGTTTATAGACTGACAAAGAAGGAGATGGATGAATTAAAGACATAATTGAAGGAACTAGAAGAGAAAGGTTACATCCGACCAAGTGCATCACCCTGGGGAGCACCAGTGTTGTTTGTACCAAAGAAGGATGGGTCAGTACGTATGTGCATTGACTATAGAGCCTTGAATGCAGTAACAGTGAAGAATAAATATCCACTACCACGCATTGATGACCTATTTGATCAGCTTAGTGGAGCCAAGATGTTCTCAAAGATAGATTTGAGATCGGGATATCACCAGGTGAAAGTACGGATGGAAGATATTCCGAAGACCGCATTCCGGACAAGATACGGGCACTACGAGTTCTTGGTCATGCCATTTGGATTGACCAATGCTCCAGCTATCTTTATGGACTTAATGCATCGAGTCTTCCACCAGTATTTGGATCAGTTCGTGGTCATTTTCATAGATGATATACTTGTCTATTCAAAGAACCACGAAGAGCACGAGAAACACCTGCAGATTGTTCTAGAGACCTTAAGGAGAAAATAGTTATATGCGAAGCTCAGTAAATGTGAGTTCTTCTTGGACAGAGTCTCATTTCTTGGACATGTTATTACGGGAAACAGCATTTCTGTTGATCCAGGAAAGATCTCGGCAGTCGAGACATGGCCTGTTCCTACCTCAGCAACAGAAGTAAGAAGTTTTCTTGGACTTGCGGGATATTACCGACGGTTCATAGAGAACTTCTCAAAGATAGCAACTCCTATGACTCGGTTGACTTGCAGAGATCAAGAGTTCATATGGACTAATGAGTGTCAAGTCGCTTTCGAGGAATTGAAGAAGCGACTGACTACAGCACCAGTACTAACTATTCCATCAGGATCAGGAGGATATGTGATCTACAGTGACGCATCAGAAAAGGGCTTGGGGTGCGTATTGATGCAGCATGGTAAAGTAATTGCATATGCATCTAGGCAATTACGAGTACATGAGAAGAATTATCCAACTCATGACTTGGAACTTGCAGCAGTTGTATTTGCTTTAAAGTTATGGAGACATTACTTATATGAAGAACGGGTAAAAATTTATACAGACCACAAAAGCCTAAAGTATGTCTTCACACAGAAGGAGTTAAATATGAGACAACGTCGATGGCTCGAATTAATGAAAGATTTCGAGATAGAGTTACACTATCACCCAGGCAAGGCTAATGTAGTAGCAGATGCATTAAGTTGGAAGCCAGCAGCCTATTTCCTAACAACGCAGAGGGAATTGTTGGAAGATTTACAAGGTCTTGGCATTGAAATAATATTGCCCAGAGCAGACGGGACACTAGTCAATTTGCAAATACAATCATCCCTAGTAGAGAGAATCAAGGCAGTATTATCTACAGACGCCAGATTCAAAAGATTAAAAGAAAGAACAGAGGCTGGAGATCAGACAGGACTGCACATCCATGATGATGGGACATTACGATGTGGTAATCGTCTTTATGTTCCCAATGGAGAGATTCGACAGGAACTAATGACAGAAGCTCATAGTTTGATATATTCTATTCATTCTGGAGGCACCAAGATGTATCGCGACTTACGAAAACATTTCTGGTGGCATGGGATGAAAAGGGAGATAGCTCACTTTGTAGCTAAATGCTTGGTATGTCAACAAGTAAAGGCGGAGCATCAAAGAACAGCAGGATTATTGCAACCACTTCCGATTCCAGAATGGAAATGGGAGCACATCACTATGGACTTCGTAACAGGTTTTTCCAAAAGTCTAAGTGGTAAAGATGCAGTATGGGTAATAGTAGATCGACTCACCAAGTCAGCCCATTTCTTGCCTTTTAGAGTTGGCCAAACTACAGAAACTCTAGCTGACCTATATATGAGACAAATCGTGAGATTGCACGGCTTACCAGTCAGCATTGTATCAGACAGGGACTCGCGTTTTACATCACATTTTTGGAGAAGTATGCAAGAAAGTCTTGGAACTCGTCTAAAGTTCAGTACATCTTATCACCCATAAACTGATGGACAATCAGAATGTACTATTCAGACATTGGAAGATATGTTAAGGGCTTGTATGTTAGACTTTGGGGGATCATGGGAGGACCACTTACACTTTGTGGAATTTTCTTACAACAATAGCTATCAGGCGAGCATTCAAATGGCTCTATTTGAAGCATTATATGGGAGGAAGTGTAGATCTCCTGTGTGTTGGAATGACGTGGAAGAACGTCAAATTCTGGGACCAGAGTTAGTGGTCAATACTGTTGAGACAGTCAAGAAAATACAAGGACACTTGCGAGCAGCACAAGATAGGCAGAAGCAGTGGGCAAACCTTCATCGTCGTCCCTTAGAATTTAAAGAGGGCGAACATGTCTTCTTAAGAATAGCACCTACCAGAGGCACTATTCGGTTCGGAGGGCGCGGCAAATTGAGTCCAAGGTATATTGGACCATTTGATGTACTAGAAAGAGTGGAAGAAGTGGCATACCGACTTGCGCTACCCCCTTCACTTGAGGGAGTACATGACGTGTTCTATGTGTCGCAGCTCCGACGGTATGTGGCGAATAGCAGTCATATTCTTGACCACTCAGAGATCACAGTTGGGCCAAGCTTGACATATCAAGAACAACCCGTAGGAATCCTTGATCGCCGAGAGAAGGTATTGAGAAACCAATCTATTCCCTTAGTCCGCGTGGCATGGAAACATGGCTCACCAGAAGAATCTACTTGGGAACAAGAGGATGACATGCGAGAACGTTTCCTGAACCTATTTTTAGACCAAGGTATGAATTACTTTGTTAATTTATATCTTATACCATTCTTAACTTTCTACCTTGGCTTAGTTCTAATTTCGGGGACGAAATTTTTATAAGTTGGATAGAATGTAAACCCCCATTCCTGAAAACCGTATTAGTTATTATTTAATTAATTATTTAAACTATTTATTAAGTATAAATCCTATTATACCAAACCCGCAACCTGTTAATCATCCCAGCGTAAAACGCACTTAGCGAAAACCCTACAGAACTCTTTCATGCGTAAAAACCCAACCTGCCCAAATCCCTTTCTCTACGCACAAAACCAATTCCGCGCATAAAGTAAGGAATTAACATCAGCAGTTCACCCCGCATAAAACAGTCAAATAGCAAACTCCTCACCATACCGCGGATATTTTCTCTGTGCGTAAATATCCATAGCAATAGCAAACCACCAGCGTAACCACTGCCGCAGCACCAGTAACTAAACCACCGCTTATTTACCCAGCGTAACCTCTTCCTTTCTTTCCTCTGCGTAGAATCCAACCACAAATCATTAGGAAAGAATTCTGTATCAGAAGCAAAACTCAACTTTGCTTTGTCTTATACGTATAAGTTTCTCATTTCACCACTCTTTAGGAAATATCTCAGCCGCCCCCTAAACCAATAAGAAGGAAATAACAGCAAGAGTTTTCTTAACCATTAAGTAAATTTCCACCGCCTCCTATTCCTATATATAATTACAACTCCCAAGCAATAACTCCTTCCTCTGATCACAACATTAACAACTTTGGACGTACACTTTACAGGACTTTACTCGGCAAGTATACCTTGCCATAATACTGTTATTTTACCATTCAAATTATTACATGCATGTTTAATTCTGCCTATATAGATGTATATTTTGTAGATTTATGACCTAATTATGAGACCACCCAGTATCAAAGAGCTCATTAGGTTCATTAACCATGACACAGTGGTTTACACGAGTGTGTGTCTCATATAGATCACGGACGACGTGACAGGGATGGCCTCCTGTACGCATGGCTGTACATTAAGAATGACTGCTGATAGAAACTTTGTACGCTAGTAGACCTGGCAGTTATTTAGGACAGTAGCATGTGGTGGAGGCAGCATACATAGATCATTGGGACAGGGAGGACTACTCATAAGTGTACAGGACACCCACTTTCTTATATAGTTATTACTCTTGTTTACAGTGCGCCCCTGGGTTGGGGGGCATATGTGGCATATACTAGCCAGTTGTCACGATTGGTGAATTACGTCGACATATGTCTAGCCTACACTTTCTCTTACACTCAGAGTTGTCCTCAAACTGCATTCACTTAGACGGTTAGACGACCCGATGGATGTTTATATTTCAGTACTTATTGGCATGCTTCTATGTATCTTGTTATGTTCCTCTGAGGACCTGGTCCCTTTCCAGATATGGACGATCTGGATTTTCCACAAGAGTATGGACCTGGACCGGACGCTACTTACGAGACTGAGGAGCTCCTACCAACAGAGTTTCTGTGATTATGATCACTGTTTTAGGGATTTTTGTGTCTACCTTGGTATAGTCGTTTTGTAGTGGATTTGTTTCCACCAGACTATAGACTCTATACACTTTGATATCCAGTTATATGTCAGTTTTATTCCTACTGAGTATTTTGTGCTGTGGATGAGATATAGATAGTGTGTGACTTGTCATGACAGTATATTACCACTGATGGATTGCATATTCATTTACAGCGTACGTATGTATATGGTTTTTCATATATTGGAATTCATATACATACGACTGGGTGTGTTATGTATTTCTGGTCCTACGTATTTTGGGACTGGGCGTGACAAATTCCCATTTGAAGACTGACCAACTGCCTTGGAACCCACATACTTACCCTCAATCTTTGACTCATCTCCATTCTTTACTTTGTCTCAAGAAACCGAATCCTTCGTATCACTTAAATCATCTTAAAGACTCCCCTTAACAAGTTCACCAGGATCCACAAACTCCTTTCGAACAACCCTTAAGTCTTCATCTGATGTATGTGGTTTGCCTGTACACCTCAGTGGCTTGAGACTATACATACCACAACGTATATCTTCTCGAGACAACAGTTGGGAACCCTTTGTAGGCTTTTGTAATCCCCCTGATTTTCAAATTTTGATAAATTTAATTTTTCACATTTTTCTGGTAATTTTTAGGATTTTTCTGTAATTAAATACAGGTGTTTTAATTATTAAAGGATTTTTAAATGATAATAAATAATATTAAAATATTATGAAAATAATATTTTATGGTGTAAAATGAAAAACTAGACATAGGGTAATTTTCCGGGAATTTATTGGATCCCGAATGGATTTTTAGAGCCCTAAATATAAATTATTTTAATTAACTAAAATAAACCGGGTTTTTTTTTATAAAATAAACCAAACCAAATTGAACCAAACCGGATTTATTTTTAAACCAATTTCTTGTTGGGTCGGATTCGGGTCTAACCCAGACCCGACCCGCTAGCCCGAACCCGACCCGCATTCTATTTTGGATCGGGCCGGATCCTTTGAACCGACCCGACCCGATTGAGACCCGACCCGAACTAAACCCTAACCCTTTCTTCTTCCCTGCCCGATTCCTCTCCCTCCGGCGGCCGTTTCCGCCGCCGTGGCCGCCGGAGACGCTACCACTTCGTCTCCTCCAACCCTCGCGCCGCTCCCTCTTCCTTCCCCTCACCGTCCGGCTCCTCCTCTCCCTCCTCCACCTCTATATAACCCACCCCCTCCGGCCACCCATTTGCTCCCCTCTGCCTCTGCACGGCCGCCCAAGCCACCGTCTCCGCCCGCTCCACCCTCCGCCACAGCTTCCACAGCCCCAGCGCCGCCGTCGACGCCGCCCAGCCTCTCCCCGTCCTCCAACTTCCTCCTTCCTCCTCTCGACGTCAACAGCAGCTCCAGCGCCGCCTCGGCCGGCCTCCAGCGCCGCACAGCGCGTCTCCGGCCGCCCCAGGTCCCCTCCGCCTCCGCCGCGTGCCCCAGCTCCTCCGCCTCAGCTGCCGTCCCCGCCGCCTGAAAGCCCTAGCCCCTGAACCCTAGGGCACGGACACGGACACTGGACACAGGACACAGTGTCCTGTGTTATGACGGACACGATTCCAACCCCGAGTTTTCCAGCCCAGTTCAGGTATTCATAACTTCTTGCTCGTAGCTCGGATTTTGATTCCGTAAATTGTATCGCGTAGCCTGTATGACCCTCTCGGTGCCCGGACAAACCGCTCGGGGCATCACGTCCTGTGGTGATCGCACACCGCGATCCAAAAACAGGAAAAACCAGACCCTGTTTTACCCCGGAATCGAGTACGCCCCGCCAAACGGGACGACTTGGTCGCGTGCGGTCTTCACAGATACGTGCGCGTCGTTGATACGACGTGCGGGATTTCGCAGAAGCTGATTCGGATGTGCGTGCACACCGGAATCAGTGCGTATCCGCGGACATCGCCCCGTATCCGACTTTTCTGATTCTTGTTGTAACTTAGTGTACATACATCGAATCGAGACGAAACTTGCGCCATCGGACTTGTAGCAATACGCTGGTCCTGTGAGCCAAGTTTGGTTCAATTCTGAGAACGTTAACAAAATCACGTGTCGTGGGCCCCACAGGCTCCACCCGATGGGCAATTTTGAGAACGGCTCATCGGAATCCAATTCTGGAAGTTCTGTTGGGTTCGTATCATCGTTCCTGACCTGTTGACACTAAGTTGGACTGATTTTGAGATCTTTGACCCTGACTCGGTTTTCGGTGCAAAGCGGCCCCCATTTGGACCCTGCCTTGACCCGAAAATGATATTTTTGCCCTTGTCTCCAAATTGGACTCAAGGACAGGCGATCCTAGCTGATTAACATTTCTGGACCTGATGGTGATGTTTATTTCAGCAACCAGAGTGCTGCCTGAAAATTCCTCTGAAGTGAGAGCTACAATTAGAGCCGGAACCCCAGGCAAGTGTACCTTGCCAAACTTGCAGTTCTTGTTATTTATTCCTTTGACTATATATATGTTTGTGCATGCTTGACCTAGGACCGTGTGACTTACTTAGGGTCCAATTAATAGTCGGGTGCCAACTCCGTACGCGAATTTGTGTAAAGTCACCTAGAGATGGATACCGTGACCCTTTGCATTCTCGTGCTTGCATTATCAAGTACGTTTTACCCAGGACACCTGACACTATTCATAATATAGAATCGTCCTGAGATATTCATGGTGATTCTGTATAGGATATAGTTTTCATGACTTATTCCTTTGCCTAGATATTATATGACTGGTTGCATTAGAGATGATCTTACGTGACATGGACATGGGGCCACATGGACATGAGACGTATGATTACATTGGGTGGGAAGAGACACACAGGCTACAGGTTGATTATATATATTATGCCGGCGTCTTATTCTCACTACGAGCTAGACAACCACATGATATCACTGCTACCGGCTCCCCGACACAGAGCTTGTAGTGGTTTCAGCCTGAGTTCTAGTGCTGCTCTTATCTTGCATATCACTTAGATGGTTATATAGTTAACCTATTTATTTTATTATCTGCTGCACTGTATTATTTTGGCTTGTGATTTCTGTACCTTGCTATGTCCTCTGAGGACCTGGATCCGGATTATGTCCCCAGGACTAGCAGACGAGTTCGACCCAGAGATATACCGGACAGTAGCATTAGCAGGAGCAGAAGCAGGAACAGTAGCAGGCACTGGAGCAGTACCAGATCCAGCAGTCGAGTGACTTCTACGGTATTTTTTGAGTATATCCTGTTTCCATACTCAGTACTTTTGTTGATATCTTTGTCTTTGTATCTTGACAGTTGTATCAGACTTGTATCGGGCTTGTTCCCCGATTTATGTATTTGTGACTTGATGATGATGTTTTGATTTCCTTTTGTTGCTATTGATATATTCATTTTCTGTGGATGAGATTAGTAGATTTAGACCCCTGACTATTGTTTACAGCTTAAGTATGCCCGATGGATCCATTAAATTGGGATGTCCATCGGTGCGTGCTGCTGGCCATTATCACGCGTCCGGTCCCTCGGTATTTTAGGACTGGGGCGTAACATGGTTTTTGTGGTGGCCCATGCAGGTCAACGACTAAATTGTTCGGTTTTAACTTAGGGACCGAACAGGCCTACAATAAGAATAGGATAAGTTTTAGGATCTCATCCACTTGCTTGAAACGTTCTTGATATCCATATCAGATTCGAATCAATTTCTTGAATTGCATCCTGCCTTGATTCCTGTACGCCTTTTATTATTTATTTTGGTTGCAGAGTTATGGATTCACAAACAAACGATGAGACTCCTGCAATATCACCATGGGATGCTTTGGTAACCAATGAAGAGAAAGTAACACCAGTAGAAGAAGGTCAATCCGCTCAGCAACGTAGCCAAGCGAATCCGTATGCCTCGGAAATCCAGCAAGATGACATTCCACCACCGACGCAATTTACTCCACCAATGCCCGTAATTCCACCAGGGCAGGCTATGGACGGGCATCAGATATTACAAATGATCTACACAATGATGCAAGCTCAACAACAAATTCAACAAGAGGCTCTACGTCATGAGGCAGAGAACTTGAGGAGCGGCATAGTAACCGTACTAGAGCAGGCACGACGGCCAACAACGGGTTCTATCGCCGATTTTCGCCAGCTGAAGCCCCGTACCTTCTCAGGGAAAGAAGAGCCCACTAAAGTTCATGAATGGCTCACCAACACTCAATATCAATTAGAAGCAGCTGAGATTCCAAGAGAACGTTGGATGACTGCCGTCAGAATGCAATTGATGGACAATGCTCATCACTGGTGGCTATCTGAAGAGACCCGACTTGGACCAGACTGAGTCACTTGGGAGGAGTTCTCTAGACTCTTCCAGGAGATGTACATTCCAGCCATTGCTCGATCAGAACTTCGGGACAAGTTCAATCGCCTCACTCAGGACAATCTGACAGTGGAAGAGTACAACGCGGAGTTCATTCATCTGAGTCGTTTTGCCCCTACCTTGATTCAGACAGAAGAAGAAAAGGCTGAGAAGTTCTTCGACGGACTAAACATTGAGCTACAGAAACTGATTGGATCCGTTGTGCCTACCTCTTACCCGGACGTCCTTGCTGCAGCACGATGCATGGAGCGAGTCATCAGGAGAGAGAACAGTCTGAAGCGATCGTCCACATCAGCACCACTACAGAAAGAAGCTACAAAAAGACATCACAGTCACCAGCCACCAGAAGCATCTCCACAGGCAATACCTGTCTGTCCATATTGTCGCAAGCGAGGCCATACTGAGGACGAGTGCAGACGAAAGAAGAGATTATGCATAGTTTGCGGATCCAGTCAGCATTTATTAAAGGAATGCCCTGAGCATCGAGACAGAGCACCAATGGTTAACCAGCAAGCGTTACCAATACCGAGGCCAATCTATCCAGCGTTGGGAGCACCACCAACGGAAGTTCAAGAAGTTCTACCACCAGCTTCAGGAGGGTATCAGCCGAGGCCACCTTTGATACCCCAGGCACTGCTCTTCCAGCAGGCTCAGCAGCAGCAGAGGAATCGACGGCAAGGACGTGGACAAGCCCTCGCGATGACCTTGGAGAACGCGCAGATTTATGGAGTAGCTAATGCGCGTAAGTGATTCGTAGTTATCTCGTTCCTGGTATTGCTTTACTTCGTGCCTGCTGGTTCGTGACCCTAGACTTGACCTAATAATTTAAACTTGTTAATAATAGATAACCTAGTAATCAACTAGTAATTTTAAACTTGCTAATTTAGTAATAACCTAAAATTGTTTTTTTAGAATAACAAAGAATGCTTATAAATGATAACCTGATAAATTTTAAAGGATAAAGCTGATATTCTAAAAACTGTAATTTTCTAAATTTTCTACATTCAGGAAATTTTATAAGTTTAAGGAAATATTTTTCCTAGGAGCTCCTTGATTTTGATGTGCTTCGAACAAATGGTTGCAACCGTGTCATCTCTGTTGACCGGTTATTCTTTGATTGCGAGGACACAATCCTCTTAAGGGGGGTAGATTGTAATCCCCCTGATTTTCAAAATTTGATAAATTTAATTTTTTATATTTTTCTGGTAATTTTTAGGATTTTTTTTGTAATTAAATACAGGTGTTTTAATTATTAAAAGATTTTTAAATGATAATAAATAATATTAAAATATTATGAAAATAATATTTTATGGTATAAAATGAAAAACTAGACATAGGGTAATTTTTCGGAAATTTATTGGATCCCGAATGGATTTTTAGAGCCCTAAATATTAATTATTTTAATTAACTAAAATAAACCGGGTTTTTTTTATAAAATAAACCAAACCAAATTGAACCAAACCGGGTTTATTTTTAAACCAATTTCTTGTTGGGTCGGATTCGGGTCTAACCCAGACCCGACCCGCTAGCCCGAACCCGACCCGCATTCTGTTTTGGATCGGGCCGGATCCTTTGAACCGACCCGACCT
Source organism: Iris macrosiphon (assembly GCA_036927795.1). Taxonomy (NCBI): domain Eukaryota; kingdom Viridiplantae; phylum Streptophyta; class Magnoliopsida; order Asparagales; family Iridaceae; genus Iris; species Iris macrosiphon. The sequence goes on from JAYESA010000007.1 coordinate 156,812,752, forward strand.
GCTTGAGACCCGACCCGAACTAAACCCTAACCCTTTCTTCTTCCCTGCCCGATTCCCCTCCCTCCGGCGGCCGTTTCCGCCGCCGTGGCCGCCGGAGATGCTACCACTTCGTCTCCTCCAACCCTCACGCCGCTCCCTCTTCCTTCCCCTCACCGTCCGGCTCCTCCTCTCCCTCCTCCACCTCTATATAACCCAGCCCCTCCGGCCACCCATTTCCTCCCCTCTGCCTCTGCACGGCCGCCCAAACTGCCGTCTCCGCCCGCTCCACCCTCCGCCACCGCTGCCACAGCCCCAGCGCCGCCGTCGACGCCGCCCAGCCTCTCCCCGTCCTCCTCCTTCCTCCCTCCTCCTCTCGACGTCAACAGCAGCTCCAGCGCCGCCTAGGCCGGCCTCCAGCGCCGCACAGCGCGTCTCCGGCCGCCCCAGGTCCCCTCCGCCTCCGCCGCGTGCCCCAGCTCCTCCGCCTCAGCCGCCGTCCCCGCCGCCTGAAAGCCCTAGCCCCTGAACCCTAGGGCACGGACACGGACACTGGACACAGGACACAGTGTCCTGTGTCGTGACGGACACGATTCCAACCCCGGGTTTTTTAGCCCAGTTCAGGTATTCATAACTTCTTGCTCGTAGCTCGGATTTCGATTCCGTAAATTGTATCGCGTAGCCTGTATGACCCTCTCGGTGCCCGAACAAACCGCTCGGGGCATCGCGTCATGTGGTGATCGCACACCGCGATCCAAAAACAGGAAAAACCAGACCCTGTTTCACCCCGAAATCGAGTACGCCCCACCAAACGGGACGACTTGGTCGCGTGCGGTCTTCACAGATACGTGCGCGTCGTTGATACGGACGTGCGGGATTTTGCAGAAGCTGATTCGGATGTGCGTGCATACCGAAATCAGTGCGTATCCGCGGACATCGCCCCGTATCCGACTTTTCTGATTCTCGCTGTAACTTAGTGTACACACGTCGAATCGAGACGAAACTTGCGCCATCGGACTTGTAGCAATACGCTGGTCCTGTGAGCCAAATTTGGTTCGATTCTGAGAACGTTAACAAAATCGCGTGTCGTGGGCCCCACAGGCTCCACCCGACGGGCAATTTTGAGAACGGCTCATCGGAATCCAATTCTGGAAGTTCCGTTGGGTTCGTATCATCGTTCCTGACCTGTTGACACTAAGTTGGACTGATTTTGAGATCTTTGACCCTGACTCGGTTTTCGGTGCAAAGCGGCCCACATTTGGACCCCGCCTTGATCCGAAAATAACGTTTTTGCCCTTGTCTCCAAATTGGACTCAAGGACAGGCGATCCTAGCTGATTAACATTTTCTGGACCTGATGGTGATGTTTATTTCAGCAACCGGAGTGCTGCCTGAAAATTCCTCTGAAGTGAGAGCTACAATTGGAGCCGGAACCCCAGGCAAGTGTACCTTGCCAAACTTGCAGTTCTTGTTATTTATTCCTTTGACTATATATATGTTTGTGCATGCTTAACCTAGGACCGTGTGACTTACTTAGCGTCCGATTAATAGTCGGGTGCCAACTCCGTACGCGAATTTGTGTAAAGTCACCTAGAGATGGATACCGTGACCCTTTGCATTCTCGTGCTTGCATTATCAAGTACGTTTTACCCAGGACACCTAACACTATTCATAATACAGAATCATCCTGAGATATTCATGGTGATTCTGTATAGGATATAGTTTTCATGACTTATTCCTTTGCCTAGATATTATATGACTGGTTGCATTAGAGATGATCTTACGTGACATGGACATGGGGCCACATGGACATGAGACGTATGATTACATTGGGTGGGGAGAGACACACAGGCTACAGGTTGATTATATATATTATGCCGGCGTCTTAGTCTCACTACGAGCTAGACAACCACATGATATCACTGCTACCGGCTCCCCGACACAGAGCTTGTAGTGGTTTCAGCCTGAGTTCTAGTGCTGCTCTTATCTTGCATATCACTTAGATGGTTATATAGTTAACCTGTTTATTTCATTATCTGCTGCACTGTATTATTTTGGGTTGTGATTTCTGTACCATGCTATGTCCTCTGAGGACCTGGATCCGGATTATGTCCCCAGGACTAGCAGACGAGTTCGACCCAGAGATATACCGGACAGTAGCATTAGCAGGAGCAGAAGCAGGAACAGTAGCAGGCACTAGAGCAGTACCAGATCCAGCAGTCGAGTGACTTCTACGGTATTTTCTGAGTATATCCTGTTTTCATACTCAGTACTTTTGTTGATATCTTTGTCTTTGTATCTTGACAGTTGTATCAGACTTGTATCGGGCTTGTTCCCCGATTTATGTATTTGTGACTTGATGATGATGTTTTGATTTCCTTTTGTTGCTATTGATATATTCATTTTCTGTGGATGAGATTAGTAGATTTAGACCCCTGACTATTGTTTACAGCTTAAGTATGCCCGATGGATCCATTAAATTGGGATGTCCATCGGTGCGTGCTGCTGGCCATTATCACGCGTCCGGTCCCTCGGTATTTTGGGACTGGGGCGTGACAGCTTTCAATATTTGTCCCCAAAAATACTACGACATCCATCATTTGTCATCTTTCTTACCTAAACTAAGTTATAGCTTAAACTCGATACATGACGAAGCCCCTAGAGAACGAGCTTATCGCTAGCTCTATTGTCAAGTATACGTCTCCGATGCCCATAACTGCAGCTACTCCCTTGTCACTCATCTTCACACATCCAAACGTACCACCTCGATATGACATAAAGATACTCTTCTTTGGAGCAGAATGATACGACGTTCCCGTGTCCAAGTCTCAATCGTTGTCATAAAATATGCCATAAGGTTCCTTTACGTCGGTTGCTGGAATGATCAGATCTCTTATAATCATAAAATCTACCTGATCATCCTTGCCTTTAGCCTTCTCATTTTTTTTACTTCGTGTAGTTCCCAAGCTGGACCAATATTTTTTCCTGTATATTTTAAGATTATCCCAATTAATTTGAAAGTTTGATACCACCTTTACATTCTCTGTACGTGATGGCTCTGCGTACTTTGACTCAAACCATTCTGCATTGACATGATCTTTTCCCAGTCCCTTGTACTTACTACATCGGGATCGGTATTAGGGTCTTTTAAAATAATACCTTTCGCTACAATGATAGCAGCCCTCATTGCGGTCCATACTCGCAAGATTCTAATAACTTTCCCCCATCCTCGCCTACGACCCGAGGCTTCCCTTCCCGTAAGAAGGAACCAGAGTGGACTCCTGCGATAGTTCGATCTCCTTACGTCGGACCTCCTCATTCCAAAAATTGCTTTTAATGCCTCCATCGTGACAACTCCATCAAGCGTGAAGTTGCTCACCGACACCACCAACATCCACTACCAGAATAAGTCAAATTAGCAATGTAAAGAAACGTCGCTAAATGGCCAAAAAATGTTGCTAAATAATTTTAGCAACGAAATTAACGACATTTTGTTGAAGTCGCCTTTAAACTAGTCACTATCAAAAAAAATGTTGCCAAACGTCTCTATTTCGATGTTTTCTAGCGACGTATATGCGTCGCTATATTAGCGACGTTTAGCGACACAACGTTGCTAAATTAGCGACATGTATTTTTGTCGCTATATGTCGCTAAATTAGCGACGTAGATAGCGACGTTTATAGCAACGTAAATAGCAACTTTTATAGCGACGTATGTGCGACTCATTTAGCGAAGTTATGCGACTAATTTAGCGACGTTATTATGACCTGGCAATACTGCCATGTCAGCAATTTGCGACGGACAGTGATTGTTTAGCGACGTATGTAGTGACGGATTTAGCGACATATATAGCGACGTATTCAGCGACATAATTAACGACGTGAGTAGACGTCGCTAAACGTCGTAAAACGTCGCTAAAAATGTCGTTAAAGACACTGAAAAAATAAAAAAAATGAATATTGAATTATTTCCAAACTATTCTTCCTGCAGTTTATGAATTCATAATTTGTACAAATAGACTCGGAGCAACCCTCCGTTGAATTTGCTGGGTTCGTCGACCCCCTTCGGTTGAACATTCAACACCGATAAATTAACATATATTTAATATAAATAATATAATAAAATTTGAAGAAAATAAAATATTGAGATTACAAATCGAATCAGGAGAAAATATCGTCGTAAAGAATACAACAAATATCCACACAACTGAGTCTGAAAGCCTCGTCCTAAAGAATACAAGAAATAATGTTTGAATGCCTCAAAAATAAAAAATATTCATAAATGACGAAATATCATAGGTCTGAAACACAAACATTCAATAAATGGTCCTAACTAGGACTACTACAGATCTACAGGAGGATGACCACCGGCGTGCATCAGGGATAAGAATATATCATACTTCTCCCGTAAAATTGACACTGATGACGATGGAGAAGGAAGTAACGTCGGTGGAGTCTGTGTCGATGAAGGCACACCAGGAGGACGTATCTGCTCTAACTCTGCTAGTCGATGGTTGTATGAATTTATAGTAGATAACAGTCTCGTATTGCTATGAACCATTAAATCCTACATCATCTTCAGCCTCTCGCCCATGGACAACTGTGATACCTGCAGCTCTGTCACGCTGCACTCTGTCGACGCTCTAAGATCAGCTGTCATATCCCGGAGCTCCATGATGCTGTGATACCTGCTGGGACAACGTCGGCTCGATCTCCTCCATATGCTCATCTGTCTCCATGGTTCTGTCAGCAGAAGAAATGCTGGACGAGGCAGTACTATCAGGCCTGGAACTACTCATCCCAAGAGTGATGCCATGTAACATCGTCGCAGTCAGAGATATGACTGATCGATATACTGGAGTACTAGGCGACGAGGATCGAGAACCAACAATAGGCAGTACCGGAGGAGCACTCCGTCTACCTCGGGACCTGTCGAACTGTCACGCCCCAGTCCCAAAATATTATGGAACTAGGCCACGTGGCATTGGCCAGCTGACACGTCTTCGAGGATATCCCAATTTAATGGATCCTGGCGAAGTATGCTACGCTGTCCTAAATCTAACAAGTCTAATATATCAACAGGCAGTGTCTAATCTCATCCACAAACAACAAGTAATATGACTGAATGAAAGACTGGAATATAAGGACATAGTCGAATGACATAATACAACTGAAATAAGTCTGGTGGGAACAAACCCACTACAAAATGTACTGAATATCTGAAATGAAAGTGCTGATAAGAAGAGTGACTGGAACAACGACTAGCTAGGTAAGAAGCCCCAGTCATAGGCGGAAGGCCTACCAATCTGATCAGGGGTACTCTGATGGAAAGACCTCTAGCTCCTCGTCCAGAGCAAACCTCGTCTCTATGCCTGGCCCGTAAACTGTGGGATAAAATACCTCATCCAGATCTGGAAGATAACCAGGTCCTCAGAGGGACGTAACAAGATACAATATGCATGCTGGATATAGTACTGAAATAAAAGCAAAGAGGGGGTGTGCTAACCATCTAAGTGAATGCAATATAAGGACAACCTAGGAACGTATAAGTAGGTGTAGGCATAACGTCCAACATCCTCTAGAGTGTGGTATCTGCAACGTCCATCATTCCGAAGAATGAGGTATCTGTATATATATAACGTCCACACTCTAAGGGACGTGGTATCTGCAATGTATATACGTCCGTAACACTCCGAAGAGCGCGGTGTCTGAATATAGGGAGTCACCGGGTCTGTGGTTCCTCTGGATACCACGGAGTCCGATGGGGGTATCCCATACGTCTGTCAGTTGTCCTTCCCGCCCAATGTAGATACGCAAGTCGAATATACGACTTGAGTGTACCGTATCTAGATGCCAAGTCTTAACTAACTATGTTACTCTAGAATACATGCTAGTCCGTGATGCATGTCGTACGTACCGATAGCGAATCGGGTACGCGGACCCGTATCCCAATATGAATGTACCATCGTGGTACGTGTATAGTGCCATGGTCTAGGAGAATATCAGAATATCCTCGCAGTAGTGGTTGAGTCAACTAGCAACTAGGTCAAGTACACTACTCATCGACGCAACGTCGACTACACCCGAATCAATCTCGGATGCGCACAGTTCATGTATATTTGAAATATTCAACATTTAAATTTAAAGCAGTAAATCAGCAAGGTATACTTGCCTGCCCCGGGTAGCTGCGAAATCCAAAGCCCTGCTCCTGATGCCTCAGCAGTAGTGTCCAGCAATCCTATATAGGATGTAGTAATGTCCAAAATTAGTTGCTACAATAGCACGACTAGGACACACTGTCCGTATCTACAACTGACACAGGGTCGGGGCTGTATGTATATATAGCTAACACTATTATTTATATATACACTAAAACATATTTAATTATATTAAATAATATATTTGTTTATTAGTACAAAATAATATTTGTATTATTTAGCAATACACTGGAAATTATGTTACATTAAATAAATACATATATATGTATATAATGGATATTATCTATAACATCAATTATTTATACATACTAATATATGGTAAGGTAATTTGAAATATATACATTTATATACATATATATTAATATATATGCATATATTATTCAAATAAAAATAGGGTATTTAAACTCATGTATATATGCACTATGTATATACATACATTTTTATTTATAAAAAAACGTACTTATATATTTATGTTTATATACAAAATATACCCAGAAAATAGAAATACAGTATATACAAAAATAATACTTGATTTTTTTCCAGAAATATATTTAATACCATAAATATTAGATATTTAATATTTCATATTTATTTTTAAAAAAGAAAGCATACATACATACATACATACATACATACATACACTTATATATTCATACATACATACATACATACATACATACATATATACATAATATAAATTAAATTAACAACATGATTATAATATATAATATGGAATTTGTACAGGAATATAATAAATACATATACTGTTAAATACCTAAAATACAGTATATAATATGGAATACGTATTTAAAATACGGGATATACGACATTCCTATGTATTGGAACTTGCAACTGAAAATACATGTATAAATATTAATAATTACACATAAAATATTTTACCTTATTGCTCGACAGGTCGAAAGGGTCGAGCTGGTCGGTCGTCGCCGGCGGGGGTGGCCGGTCGGCGCTCCGGCGAGGCTCGGGGAGGTCGCGGGCAGCAGCAGCAGTTAACTGCTAGGCACACTTGCGGGGGCGGTGGCGGCCTGCTCCGGCGTTGGCCGGGGCTGAGATTTTGTGGGGTGGTGGAGGACTGGCTGGGGGAGGCTCCGGTGAAGTATGGTGGCCGGAGGTGCGGGGGTGGAGGAGTACGAGGTCGAGGGGTGGGTCGGCTGTGAACGCGGGCTGGGGAACTCGGGTTGGTGTGGGGCTGTTGGGGGGTGGCTGCCGGCGGCGTCGTGGCCGGGTGGCGGTGGCCGTGGGTAAGGGAGGGTCCGAAAAAGGGGTCGGGTTAGGGTGGCGGTGACTGGTGGTGGCTGGTGGTCGGTGGTGGAGCTCGGGAATGAGGGGAGGGGTCGGCTGTTGGTTGAGCTCGGTTGGGATTTTTTTGTATTTAGGGTTTGGGTTTTCTCATTTAATGTAGAAATGAAGGTATATGTAGGAGAGAGAGTGAGGGGGGGCTGCCTAGGGATTAGGGCCGGCTGTAGGTGGGGTTTGGGGAGTTGGGGAAGCTTCCACAAGTTGAGGGGAGGGCTAGGATTTAGTCATTCAAAATGTAGGGCCATGATGTGCCCTACATAAAGTGGTGTAGGTACATAGGAAAGGGGGGGAAATTAAATGCATATGATTGGTCATGACCATTTCTTTTCTCCATGATGGTTTGGGCCAATGAGAGGGGGACACCACATTACAATTTTGCAATTAGGTCCCTGAACAATTTGGTATTTGCACAATTAATTTGCACTAGGGATTTAATGAAATCAAACACCATGTTTGGTGTTCCTCATTGGTCTATGATGGTGTTTGGTGTTTTTTATGAGGCTTGTGGGTGTGGATGTGGGTTTGGGTTGGATTTGGGTCCAATTTTATTTAGGTTAGGTCTCCACATTAATTAATTCGTAATTAATGTTACGGTGTTTCTAATTTAATTTAATTAAAAACCGGGAGTCTAAATTTGGTTGGACAAGGGTCGTTGGTGTAGCTGGCTCAGTGTACAATAATATCGTGATCTGGGTTGGTCAAAACTGGTTGAGGTTGGCTCTTAATTTCAATTGAAACGGACAACGAACGTAATTACGCAATTTAATTAATTTGCGCACGGACGTTTGTAACGACTTTTGTGCGTCTAAAATCAGGCACAAAAATCGGTATCCGAGGTTTGTTCTAGGTTCAATACGAGGGGTTTACAGGTCTAGGTCAAATATGTGGAATTTGTTTTAGGGCAACAGCTAAGGTAGTATCCTAAAACAATCAATCATTGCACAAGTATCATAATGCTATATATATTAAATCATAAACAATTCTAATTAACCCTAATTATGCTAATTAAATTATTTAACCCTAATTACTGGTCGAGGGGGTTTACATGAACCCTCCACGTCGTCCTATCATACCTGATAACAACATATGATGAATAAAGAAATACACAAATATATAGTACATTCTACAGTCAAAATGTTATGCATATCTCACAGCATTCATAGAATTGTACAGTAAATAACTAGTAGTGTCACAAGTCTAAATGGATAGTACATTCTACAGGCAAAATATAATACATATCTTCGTTAAAATAGTATATTCTACAGTCAAAATATAGTATATTCTATAGGCAAAATATTTTATTTTCAATTATCTTCAAAAAATTTATCTTGTTCGTCTTTCTCGTCCTCCTCTTCCTCTTCCTCCTCATATTCACTTTCATCTACTTCGTCTTTGTCTTCCTCTTCGTCTTCCTCTTCGGATAATTCTACATCTTCTACATTATTACTCGTGTAATGAGTAACTTTCATTGAGTCCACATCTACAATATTTGTTATAAGAGGTAGCTCGTCCTCCTGATAAGCTATTTCATCAATATCAAAGGTATTTTTAGCTTTAGTCTTGCATACTGCCCACCAAATCTGACATTGCTATCCTCCGTCTAGGATAAGTTGTGAAGTACACGAGCTGAGCCTGACTTGATAGCTTGTCCTCCCTCCTTGTACACGTCTCTTCTGTATGTGCGTGTGTGTGTTCTTGTTCTGGTTTTTGAAATTTTTCTATGAGGTTAGGTTTAGGTAATTTCTTGAATTATATAGTTTGTTGTTGTTTTTTTTTATTATTATTGGTGAGACACTACTAGCTAGCAAGCTACTCTCTCTTCTTCTACACTCAACTTGACTAGGGTTACTTAGCTTGTTGTAGGAAAGATCAGGAGAGAGGAGAACTTACGTCAGTTGTTCACAAGGAAGGCATGAAGCTGGCTGATCATGACAAAAATGATGGTACTCGCAGTCGCATAGAGCTCAAAATATGTGGGCAGGTTCTACTCTTTCTACTTGGTTAAAATCTCTGGTAATACAATAGAATTTATTCATTTTGGGTCACCCATTATAAATACCTCTATGACATATGGGCCTAAATGCCATATAGATGGGAGCCAAGTGTATGTGTCTATGTCGTATCCCGTGTCATATCGATGTCTGTGTCTTGTTTGTGTCCGTGTGTCCGTGGCATGTCATATCTTGTCTATGTTTGTGTGTCCGTGTGTCCGTGTTAGTATTAGGGTTAGTGTCCGCATGTGTTAGTGTGTTCGCGTGCGTGTGTGTGTGTGTGTCCGAGTTAGGGTTAGGGTTAGTGTGTGTCAAGTCGTGTTGTGTCGTGTTAGAGAGAGAGAGAGACAGAGAGAGGAGCTCACCGAGTGAGGAGGAGGGGAGCTGGAGAGAGAAGAACGCTGGAGGAAGGAGGAGCCACTGGAGGGGGGAGGACGCCGAAGGGAGGAGGGGAGCCGGAGGAAGGAGGAGCCGACGGAGGGGGGAGGACGCCGGAGGGAGGAGGAGCCGACGGAGATAGGAGCACCCCGGAGGGGGAAGGACGCGACCGGAGGGGGGTCATCGAGATGGGGTGCCGGGATAGGGGGTGTTTAAAGTTTTCGAGATTTCGAAGGAAATGGGCGAAAGAGAAATTCGTCAAACCCTATATAAAATAAATTAGCGACATCGGTCTATACATCGCTAAACGTCATGGATATAATAATATACTGCAACTTAAATACATAAAAGTCACTAAACATCGCTAAAATTAAAAATTTAGCAACGTTAGCGACATATTTATAATAATTATAGTCATTAAATCTCGCTCCATGTTGCTATCACCGACGAATTGTGACATTTTATATGGACATCGCTAAATACCTATAATTCAGCGATGTTTTATTTGGACGTCACTAAAAATGTCGCTAATCCCATAATTTTTAGTAGTAATCCCCCAACTTTTTGGTAAAAAAATAAAAAATAGTAGGGACTGAAGTTCATCGTCAATCACCATATTTATCGCAGACAACTGATTGATGATACCATAAACCTTGTTCAAATGTTGTGCCACCGAGGCACCGTTAATGTACTTCTAGTTGACGAATTGGCGAATAAGAAACGCCTTGTTGCCGGTCGTCTTCTGTTTGTACAGCGAAGGCAGCTCTTCCATAATGCTTTTGTTGAACTCTCTAGGGACACATGACCGAATCGTCCAGCCATTGGCGGATGAATCCAATGGCCTCACGATCCAATCATTTTCATTCATCAGTAGATTTGTCTGATGACTTAGCATTTTCACCCTCTAACGAACCATGCAATCCATACATCAGAGCAGTTTCTCCATTCTTGGCTTCTAAATTGCCTAGTTCCCTCTGTGAAGGCGATCATACGTATGTTCATCAGATCCGTATACATGGTTGCACCTTCCCTCTCGAGAATCTGAGAGCTCTAATACCACATGTTGGGATGAACAAAATCAATAAAGCTCTCTGATACCACGTGTTGGGATCAACAACACAGATAAAGCGCTCTGATACCACATATTAGCTACTGACTACATCGGAAGCTACGCCAACCCACCTGAAGATAACCAACCACTGTCTAACAAGAGTACCAAGACAGATCAAATTAAAACATTATTTTTGGTGACTACATTACCGGACAAATCATATTCTTTATAACTTCAGAAAAGATACAAGACTGAATAAATATGTTTAACCTTTACCCAAAGATTCAGGCCCCTTACCAAACACAAGAAGAAAGACAAAGATTACAATGAACTCATTCATTCAACCCTGTAGTTATTTTTCTGAACGAAAACGACGACTCATATTGTCTTGGATGAAGATCCCTAAGATCAAAGTACAAACTTTCTCTTAGATTTCCTATGGACTTACACTTTGAATCTCCCGTATTGAGATTCTAATGGAAACCCCCTCAACACACACACACACATATATATATATATATATATATATATATATATATATATATATATATATATATATAGGTTTACAAACATATTTTAGGACCTATAAATTTTTTAAAATATTTCAGCACTAATCATGGATATCCAAATTTGATCACACGAAGATTTATGCATATTTGGGGCCACACTGGTGATGTTCGCCAACAGGCCGACACTAACCGATTTCGGATCGAGGTCGATCAATCCGTGGCCAAAACGTTTTATTTAAGTATAACAAAGTTCGAACCAAACTCGGTCTGACCGAATTCAGACCGAACTCAGACTATTCTCAACAGAACTACGCCTATGTTTTATGACGATGCTTCTGATACACAAACTGTCCTTCTAGACACTCGAATCGAGGCTGGACCCCAACAAAGGATAATTCTTCAACTAAGGGAAAGAGGTTTTGGATTCTAGGGTTTAATTTGGAGAACAGATCACTACTAGGAGTTCCACATCAGTCCGTTTTCGTCTTCTTGTCTTCAGTAACTCCATTTCTCATTGTAATCTATTTCCATTTTTTTGGAGAGTTTTGTTGATCCGTGTGGGTCGATGGATGGTGTCTCTTAAATTCATTAGTGAAGATTTTTTTGTTGGACTCCAATCGTCCTATGGTTTATTTTTTGCTAGAGTTTTCCAAGTAAAAATCATTGTGCTCTTTGTGTATGGATTTTGGATTGTGTTTGAAAAATAATTTGAAGTAAATATTACCCCCAAATGAAAAAGGTTTGGATTACTAAAGATGATCATAATTCGCATGTATGCAAAATGCACTAATTTGCTTAAATTGCATACCAAAAGACAAGTCTACATATCCACAAGATTTATGACATGATCTTCAAGTGTCGTATCTATCTTGGCTAGAAAATTAACAACAATATAGTCTTGACGTTAGGTTGATCAACAACCCTCATAAAAAAAGAAGCCATATTTTTTTTATTGTGTTTTCTTAGGACCACATGCAACCACACTAATTCTGATGGGAGAGGCTTGGACAATGAAGACTATGAAACAATTGTCTACATTATTTGGTTGATGAGAGTTCTAATGATGTGAAAATTTCTTTCTGTCCTTAAATTTAGCAAAAAAATTATATGGAGAAAGAAAGTTTAGAGAAATGGAGGCAGGAGAAGGAAGTTTCGGAAAATTATACCCACAAAATATTTTGCCCAACGGTCTCGCAAAATTCTTGCATATATTTTTTTTCTTCAAAAAATTAACAATTGTTATTGGTGCAATGGTAGTTATGTTTGATTTTGATTTAGACGGTTTGATGTTCAATTCACGTCGTGTTCAAATTTTAATTATGTGTATGATATGTAAAGATTCCGCCAAATGTTTTGTATGTTTTGTAGGAATTGATTTTATGAAACTTCTTTCTCTGCCCTCATGTTTTAAAAATTTCTTTCTCTATATAAAATTTTCTGTCAATTCAAAGGTACCATCATTTTTCTAAACTTTCTTTCTCTGTATAAAATTTTCTGTTAATTCAAAGATGCAATGATATAAAATGTCTCCTCGAAGAACTATGCAGGGTTCAACCAATTGTGGTGTTGTTGGAGCCCCAGTGTCCCTTTGAAGTGCCTTGTATTTTTTATGCAAGTCCAATACCACTGCCACCACCACTTGAATATACAAAGTCTGTCTTGTTCTGATTCCTTCTCATCTTGACAGAGCACAAAGTGTTTATTTAGGGAGTAGAATGTGCATTAGAATTCTTTAGTCCCACTTGCTTTAGCAATTAAAACAATGCATATGTGCTTATTGAGTTGCCATCATATCTTACTATGAAGGATTCCAGAAGCAAAGTGAAGGTATTTTAACATATCATCAATTTCCTTTTTATTAACAAGGATATATATGTACACTAGTCACTACCTACTATTCAGTTTTTGTCACAATCGGATGAAGCTTCTAGTTTTTGTCATGTTGCAGCAACTTAAACTGTTTGAACCTGAACGCAACTTGATATAACTGACAAATTTCTAAAAGGAAAGGAAGGAAAGGAAAGGAAACAAACGAGAAACACGCACACACACAAATAACCACACAAGCAATCGATCATGTCCTTCAAGAATCGAAATTTGTAAGGATCCGGACTGAGATTGAGAACCATATATTACAAATTCAAGATTTTTTCTTTTCTTTCCGCTTAACTATCACAATCAAAATAGTTTCATCGTTAACGTATATTGTAAGCAATTCAAATTTTCTATATATGTCCTCTACAAGAATCTATCATGTCCTTCAAGTCTCATCCGTTTGTGTTCAACTGGCCGTTATGATATTTTTAAGGATCCGGGATGAAGACGTGGAATGAGACATCTGTTGCAAATTCAGAATTTTTTTTTTGTACTTAACCGTCACAATCAAAATAGTTTCATCATTATATATATATGTTGGTTTCGAGACGAATCAAAGATTGTAGAACTCGGACCATAGTAGAGCTACTAGCGAGATCCGAAGGTCCGTTCTCTACTGGAATCCAAGTTGTCGTCGAGACCAGAGATTCACACAAGAGTTCCTCATCTGATATTTCTCGATTCCAAAGAAGCACGAACCAAGAATATGTTACAAACTGGCTCCGAAGAAAATGAAGATTACAACAAGTAACAAGTAAAACGTTCTTCTCTTTACGTTCGCAGACGCTACAATAAGAAAGAACGAAGCAAAGGAAAAACAGAAGAGATGCTCCTTGCTGGGATGGTCAAAACCACCGTTGCTTAAAGCAAGATTCGTCGTACAGACGATATATCCCCAGAAACCAGCAAGTTCACAAAAGAACTTCTGGAACGCTCAAAGTCACCTTCGAAAACACTCGAAAATACCATGTGAGAGGGAGACACTCTGGGTTGCACATGATCTGGTGTTCTCGATTTTTCATCTGTATTCTCTGTCTAAATGAAAGAGGAAGTCCTCTATATATAGAAGAAAACAACACTTATGCGGCCGAAGGAAACTCCAGGCCGCATACGTGCAGACCGACCAGATCTCCCAAATTCGAAAGTCAAATCTGTAGGTGCCACCTACGCACTGTACTGCATAGAGCAAACAGAGCCGCCAGGCGCTGAAAGCTGCAGCCGCGTGGCACAGAGAGCCACGTGCCGCCTGCACGCAGACCCTGTCCCCTTCACATCAGACTCTCCACATAGCACATTGCCTCATGTCGACCAGGCCGTAAGGCCTTGACCGCATGGGCACAAGCCACATGTCTCCTGGCCGCATGGGCACCTGACCGTATGGCTCCTAGCCGAATGGGCATCTGACCGCATGGATCCTGTCCGCATGCGCTCCAGGCCACATGCGCACCAGGCCGCATGGTTCCACGAAGCATGCGTCCGAGCAAGCAATCGTGCATGTAACTCGAACATAAAAGAAGGGCACGAGCGCCATACGATGATGCTGACGTGCTAAATACAAAGTGCGCCAACAAAATACCACTTTGCGCCCTTGAGCACGAGCCCGAGTTCGAGTCAGAGTCGCTAAGCCCCTACGGGGCTTAGTTCCTAAGGAAAACTTCCCAAAGGTGATGACAAAATAAAGATTGTCATAATGAAGTTCACACTTAAACCCTCTAGGAAAAGTCAAACCCACATGGGCCTCCACCCCATGTGCATATACCAATACTAAGCATAACTATATATTGAGATATACACATTGGTGGTTTCCAATGTGGGACTAAAACTCCCAAAGCCAAGTGGAAAATACCAACAATCTCCCATATATATCATAATATATGGTTGAGCGTTCCTCACAGTGACTACTATCATGTATTAGGATAAATGTCGTAGAAGACTTGAATCTTTCTGCACGGGTCAAACAATAGTATGATACACGAATGGACTAGGCCTTAAATTTTGCACCATAGCTACTATTCTTTCCACTCACACAATGACCTCAGTTGTGCCATCCGGTCACACGTTAAAGGCCCTGTGCTGACCTGGTCTCAGTGTATGTATCTTGGGCGTCTATAAGCTTTCTCTCAAGAGACGGCCTATATCTCTATCCACACTTAGGTGAGTTCTTTCACTATAGAGAGTTTATATCTGGCATGAAGCATTGTGCTTCTGTACGGTGCTACGTCGCATGACATGGCCTCCCAAGGCCGAGGATCCCCCTCTTGTGGAGTCATACCACTGTATCATGAGGACACAGGCCTCTTAGTAGTGTCGTTACTACAAACAACATGGAGCCTTGCGCTCCTGTGCGGTGCTACGCCGCTGTGACATGGCTTAAAGCCGAGATTCACTCCCTCATGTGGCGTCACCCACCGTATCATGAGGACACATGCCTCTGTACTACCTTCCAGCATGAAGTCTTGCGCTTTCGTGTAGTGCTACGCTGTTGTGACATGGCTCAAAGCCGAAGTTCACTCCCTCATGTGGTGTCACCTACTGTAGCATGAGGTCACATTCCTCTTTGTAGTGTTGTACTACCACTCTCTATTTTCTTTCAACATTAGGCTACCTGCCTATGTGCGGTGCTACTACCGCTGTGACATGGCCTGAAGTTGAGGTTCACTCCCTCATATGGTGTCACACCACTGTAGCATGGGATACAAGTCCCTTGTAGTGCTGAAACTACTTGTGCTTCATGTAACGCACGCCGGACATTCACTCTGCCCGAGAACTCATTAAGATGTTAAAGCCATCCTCCCACAGGAAATATTCTGATCAAGAACAAATAGTAGACCACAGTGGTTCCGGGTACGTATCTCGCAATGTCCCTGAGGACATCCCACTGTACCTGATATTCTCCTGGTCAATGGTCCTTCCTTGAACCAATAGCTAGATGCCTGGTAGATTTCTCTTTGAACCAATAGCATAAAACTAAATGGTAGGATTACAGAGACGCAATACAAGAGGTCCTCCAAGCCTATATATGCTATGTCCTTGACTATGTGCGATATTACTGCCGCTGTGACATGGCCTACAGTCGAGGCTTTACCCTATCGAGGTACATCATAGTGGTGTCACCCCACAGTAACATGGAGTAATACGCTCCTTTATAGTGCTTGACTTTGACTATATGTGGTGCTACTGTCGCTGTGACATGGCCCAAAGTCGAGGCTTTACCTTGTCGAGGTACCTCATGGTGGTGTCATCCCACAGTAGCATGGAGTATTACGAACCTTTATAGTTCTTACAATCAGCTGGCGCTTGAGACCAATAATGAACGGATCTGCTAGATTTACCTGACTCCGATCTTTAACCACTGTAATGATCCACGCTAGCTGCACTCATTCTGTGTTCTGTACTGGCCTGTTATGAACGAATCTGCCAGAATCATCTGTCTCCGAACATTAACCACTGTAATGGTCCACGCAAGCTACTCTCATTCAGTGTTCTATATTTTATCCACATAGTTCTCTTTAGATCTTTGAAGAGATGAATAGATGCCACTGCTGTAGCTTTCTGGTTTTCACAGTACGTCGGAATCACCCGAATCTATGTACTAACCATAGGAAGATCATCTGAGAGATTCTAGATCCATCATGCTTAATATGCTGCGGCTGATAGTGCATAGAACTATGAGAGTAAAGACTGCTTCTTCGACTTCCATGATATAGCAGTATCACTCCTGGAGAAGTCATGTCCTCCTGTGGATCTTTCACTCTTCTTTCTTGAATACCAACTGACATCACTGAAGCCTTCCATTATATCTGGATAACTGTTGTAGTGTAGGATATACTACTGAGTCCACTTGAGAATTCTGACGACTCTCTTCACAGCTTTTAGTGTTCAACAATACACATACTGCTTGTGAACTGACTCATCATCCTTACAGCGAGAGCTATTTCAGGCCTGGTGGTACTCGCAGCTTGAATCATGCACCTGATGATGCTCGAGTACACCAACTATCTGATGCTTTCCCTTGGATTAGGCTTCTTTATCTTAATGTTATACTTGAGGAGTATCGACCCTGATACCCAAAACGTGTGACCAATTATCTTCTGTAGAGAGCTTGTGCCTGAGCAAGCCCACCTGGCATCCGGATTGACCTATATCCTTAGGATGACCTCCGCAATCCCATGTCCTAAAACTGGACAAATGGACATATTTGTTCTAGTGACACTTCTATATCCACAGCTGGGATTTAGCAAGTCGTCCACATAGATACAAAAGATGACTCTTTTTTTATCAGCGAACTTTGTCTACACACACATGTCTGTGTCGCTGATCCTGCGACAACTTTGACTAGATGACTTGTCAAACTTTTGTTGCCACATCTTGCGATTTGCTTCAGGCCGTTTTTGAGATATCACCAACCCGCAGACTGTCTTCAAACTTGAATGACAAATATTTCTAACTGTTGTCCGTGAATCTCTCATTACTGTTTTCCTCCATCTGATAAACAATCAGCTTATGAATAACAGTTATGGCAATCATTATCCTGATATATGACACCCTCAACGAGGTGCCTAAGAACTCAATCTCCTATATCTGAGAAAAACCCCTAGGCTACAAGCTTATTCTGAACTCAATTATTCTGGCTGCTTCCATATTCTTTTACTGAAGATATATAAGTATCTGATAGGTTTAGCTCCTTCAGGCAAATTGATCAACATCCCAAGTGTTGTTATGGGGTCAATCTCTTAATGGACTGCCTCCTCCAACAGACCGAGTCACTGGTATTCATTGCCTCATGATAGGTGATCAGATCATTTTTGGTCCTTCGACCTCCTAACACTTCTAGCTGTCTGCTCTTCGAGTTTTTGTTCAAATGTTGTTTCTTAAAAGATAACTCCTTCCTGGACTACGTCTTCTTCTACAGAAGTGCTAGCAACTTTGGCTGATACGGTCCTCCAAAAAACTCTCACAATCGAACGATATTCATGAGGATCTGACATTGAACCAGAGTTACCTCAGAAGTGACGAACGGTACTAGGGACATGACCGTAAGTGCAACCTTCTCCTACAGACAACTGGAAGGCCTTTTGAATAACAATATAGAAGTTATCATTACTGTTAACTACTCGTCCTTCCTATCTGCACCTTCAATGGACTGGGAGAGTACGAAGATGTCGTTCCATAGGCAATTCCATGTTCTAAGCTGAACGATGGGAATCCAAAGACGATACATGTTCCATAGTCAATTTTATGTTCCAAGCTGAACGATACGAATCCAAAGAATTATGCATGTTCCATAGTCAATTCCATGTTCCAAGCTAAACGATGTGAATCCAAAGAACGATACTCTTCATAAAGAAAACTTCTGAGTCTATCGAGTTGTAGACTGATATGACGCTAAGCTCCAAACTTGAAGTTCCTGAGGTTTTCGAATGCTTCATCGTTCGATTATGAGAAGATATGCGAACGCGTTTCCTGAGAAATCATCAAAGAAAGAAGTGATGAACTTTATCCTGGCCCTTTGTGGAGAGTATAAGTCATAGATATTTGAGCGTACCACCTTCGAAGGATCTGTACTTATAGTCATCCGTCTAAACGGCTTCCTGACTACCTATGTCTGAACATAGCAATCACGTGTCTCCACCTCCTTACCCCCACATCTTGGAGATATTCCTGAACTTAGACATCTTTGAAAAGGATATGTCTTAGACAGATGCGACACAACTCAATAAGAGCAATCTCTTCCTCAAGCCTTAAGTCCAGAATTATAATCCTGATCCCTAGATCTTCTGCTTGACACTTGTTCGCCATAGAGACATTCTTCTTAGTTAGTGCTCTTTCTTGGTGAACAGCTCTTTCACAGAGCATGCGTGGCCGAATGCACCAGTGTCTATCCACCAGTCAGTAGCCACGTTTGATAACTCAACATGTCAATCATAGAAACCAAGTTAAGTAATCAAAGGAACCAAGTTTTAGCTATACCTTGCTATATTTTTCGAATTGGTTCTGCTTTCAAGCTCCAATTCCAACCATGCGTCACATCCTGCCAGAGCAGTGACCTTCATGCGCAAAGCCTTCATGCGTCCTACATGCGCATAAGCCTCCATGCAACTTGTATGCGCATAAGCCTCCATGCGTCCTGTATGTGCATAGGCCTCCATGAGTCCTACATGTGCCTTCATGCGACAGGACCTTCAATGCGCCAAGAATCTGCCATATGCTAAGAGTCTTTTATGCGGCATGAGTCTTCATGCGGCAAGAGACTTCTATGTGGCCAAGTCTTGCCAACCGCCAAGAACTGTCATGATCTAAGTCTCGTTATGCGCATACTCTGTAATCCTTGGTCAATTTATAATCTTCCTTCCAACTGGAATGCACGTCCTTCAAACGCTAACTCCTCCATTCTAGAAAATGGTAGGTTTTGATAACTCATGTTCAATATTTGACAAAGGACTCCTTCCCTCATCCAAATGTTTGAAGTGTATCCCATCAATCTTCTCAAAGTTTATGAAAACTTATTGCCGAAAAGATTTGAACGGATGTTCTACATCTTACGACGAATCTTGCTTTGAGATTGTTGGTCCCGAGACGGATCAAATATGGTAGAACACGGGCCATAGTAGAGCTGCTAGCGAGATCCGAAGGTCCGCTCTCTACTGGAACCCAAGTGGTCAGCGAGATCAGAGATTCACACAAGAGTTCCTCATATGATATATCTCGATTCCAAAGAAGCACGAACCAAGAACAGGTTATAAACTGGCTCTGAATAAAATAAAGATTACAACAAACAACAAGTAAAACGTTCTTCTCTTTACGTTCGTAGACTCTACAATAAAAACAGAAGAGAAGCTGCTTGGTGGGGTGGTCAAAATCACCGTTGCTCAAAGCAAGATTTGTCGTATAGACAATCTGTCCACAGGAACCAGCAAGTTCACAAAAGAACTTCTGGAACGCTCAAAGTCACATTCGAAAACACTCAAAAATACCATGTGAGAGGGAGACACTCTAGGCAGTATATGATCTGGTGTTCTCAATTTTTCATCTGTATTCTCTGTCTAAATGAAAGAGGAGGTCCTCTATATATAGAAGAAAATAACACATATACGGCCGGAGGAAACTCCAGGCTGCATGCACACTGACTGACCAGGTCCCCCAAATCTGGAAGTTAAATCTGCAAGCGCCACCCGCGTCGCATGCGCCACCCGCGCGCTGTACTGCACAGAGCAGACAGCGCCACCAGACGTCGAAAGCTGCAGCCGCGTGGCACAGAGAGCCACGCCGCTTGCTCGCAGACCCTGTCCCATCCACATCAGACTCTCCACATAGCACATTGCCTCATGTCGACCAGACCGTAAGGCCTTGGCGTATGGCTCTACGAAGCATGGGCCCGAGCAAGCAACCGTGCATGTAACTCGCGCATAAAAGGAGTGCACGAGCGTCATGTGACGATGCTAAGTACAAAGTTTGCCAACAAAGTGCCACTTTATGCCCTTGAGTACGAGTCTGAGTCCGAGTCCGAGTCCGAGTCGATAAGTTCCTGCGGGACTTAGTTCCTAAGAAAAACTTTCCAAAGGTGGTGACAAAACAAAGATTATCATAATAGAGTTCACACTTAAACCCTCTAGAAAAAGTCAACCCACATGGACCTCTACTCCATGTGTATATACCAATACTAAACATAGCTATATATTGAGATATACACATTAGTAATTTTTTAATGTGGAACTAAAACTCCCAAAGCCAAATAAAAAATACAATATATATATATATATATATATATATATATATATATATATATATATATATATATATATATATATATATATCCAAGAGTGCCGTTATTCTCATGGTTGATGCCGATCATCCACATAAATTCTACCATCAACCAATAATTTAATGAAAATAAAGTTCATATACTATGGATAACCTATTGAACAACGCACAACCAAGTAGCATGATCTTAAATTTCAACAGAAATCTCATTAAACTAAGAACACCCATCGTACTCAAGTCAAATCACGAGTCATTAAAAAATGTAGAATTCAGAAGAAAGCATATATAGTAATTGCAATCCAAAAGAAAAACATCAGAATTCTAAGAAGAGACAAAATTCACTATATACAATTCCAAAAATCCAGTTTACCGTACGAGAAGATGATACATGCGAACAAGTATCAAAAGAATAATATAATTGATACAAAATGAGGGGTTGCTATGAAACAAGCATCATATTCGAATTTATTAAAAACATAATGTTCAATTATGAACAGCTAAAAAGCAATAAAATTAGTCTTACATGTATTTTCTAGTCATTCGGTGGAGATTGGAGAGCCAACTTTTTGTTATCGTGAAGGAAGGAAGGAGAGAGAAACCACGTGCACACAACAATATTCCAAAAAAAAAAAATTTTTTGTCCTTTAAAATTTTGGACTAAAACATATATATATATATATATATATATATATATATATATATATATATATATATATATATATATATATATACGGGGTATAGCCTGTTGGTAAGACTGTGGACATGGGATGGAAAGGATATAGCGCGGTATAGTCTGTTAGTAAGCTGTGGACATAGGATGGGAAGGACGGAGTTCTAGTCCTCCTGGAAAAGAGTATCAACCCAACCTTTGAGAGTAAAAAAAAAAAAAAAAATATATATATATATATATATATATATATATATATATATATATATAGATTAAAAAAAAATGTGTTCCTCAAAATTTTAGGTCTGAATGATTGTGTGGTACGTTTTAATTCAGGACCGCCATGATCATAACCCTCTAGAAGTTGTTGCGCTTGTCTGCCCATGTTGTATATGCAGAAACAGAACTAGACATTCCACTCCATGGAAACAAAAACTCTAACATAAACTTGTACCAGCACTCTTCTTTTTATTGTACTGTAAAGTCAAACCTTAAATGTATTATTATTTTTTTAAATTGTATAAACAAAACCTTGGGTGGCAATGGACCCCAATCTCACCTATGTAGTTCGAAGTCATTGTGCATATGGATCAATTGCCAGATGTAATATCAACTCAGTTTTATTGGAACAATATTCAGGCTCTATAAAAAAAGTGTTATGGTGAAGTATTTTTATTTTATTCATCCTCAATGGATTTCAAAAACTACTATAACTTCCCAAAAGTAGTTGAGTTCTCTTACTCTACTATTCTTTTAACTTCTTCTTTTTTCTTTCTTTACTATGCTTTTGTTCTGCTGAGAATCAGGAAAAACATTATTCTAACAAGCCTTAGTTGTTCACATCTAGGCCTATGGACATGGGCTTTAAAAATATGTGCAATAGATACGTTTGAACCATGGATACCGCTCAATTTAATAAATAAAGCCTAGTTAGGTCCTGATACTTTGTTAGGTCTTTGAGCTTGAACTAAATTAAACACAAGGGATTTAGAAAGTACTATAAAATATGTTTCTTCAAAATTTATTTTGTATCCATGTGACTTCCTCTCTCTCTCTCTCTTCTTCTTCTTCTTCTTCTTCTTCTTCTTCTATAAAAATAGTTCATTAGAAGCCCATTGAGCTTGAACTAAATTAAACACAAGGGATATAGAAGTATTTCGTCAAAAATAGTTCATTAAAAAGGAAAAAAACAAACTTCTATCAACTTTTTCTTATAAATCATTTTTGAAATGGCAACACCAATTTCCTCTTGCTCTCTTCTTCTCCTAGAATTCTCTCTACCCTCCTACCCATCTAGATATATCATCACCATCCTCCTATTCTTCTAGATATTTCCATCATCTTATTTTTTATTCTTGCTCTCTAACTTTCTTCTTATCTGTGAAGAAGTGATAGGAGATAATATTCTAGATATTTCATTAATCATGATATTACATATATATACATCCACATATCAACTTGGGGCCTAAGTCACATGGCCAATCACCATAAATACAATTTAATCACAATACCCTAATCACCATATATAGCCAGTCAATCAACATATATAGCTAATTACCATAAATACAATTTAATGATACAATTTAATCCCAATACCCTTCTCAAGTTGGAGCATGCAAGTCACAAATGTCCAACTTGTGCAAAAAAAAACTCAAATTGTCGTTTGCTCAAAGCTTTGGTGAAAATGTAAACCCCCTCAATTTATTCCATAGATAGTTAGAGCGGATTTGAAAATTTTGATAGAAGATATTGAGGTTTAGAAATAGTGGATATTCACCTGGAATTTTAACCCAATTAATTAAAACCCTTGGCGCGCACTATCTTTGTCTAATTATTCGGAGTCCATTCTCAGCCTATAAATTCCGTACAAATATTGTACACTCGACTCAACTCGCCAAATTAGGCACTGGACTTTTCTGATTGTTAAAATCAACTTTTGTGTGCTCTAATTTAATTGCGCAACATTCCGCAATCGTAAACCGTATTTTATTCCGTGTCGGACACCTGTGTCGTTACCCTCGATTTTGGGGTACCAACTTAACCTGTTGAGCCGGACCAACTAAAGGGTCCAAGACTGACTCCAAGCCCCCACCATTTTTTGGCATTTGTGCCGTTTCCAGATTTTGACCCCGCGGGCCCCAATTAAATTAAATTCGCGGGACGCGTTATCGTTAATTTAATCGGGATTTACCAACTCTGTAAATTCTATTTTAATATTAAATTAATCCCAATGCCCTTTAAATTTGACCCGCGCCTGACGCGCGACGCCCCCTCACTATGACAATTTTTAATTATATTTTTCTCCACAATTTTTACGTCATTTCATGTGTTCATGCAAATTTTCGAATTTACGGGGGCTAATTTGCAATTAACAAATTGTTGGCAACACCTCACTGGTCAATGATTATTTATTGGGTCCCAAAATGGGGTCCCAAACCCATTTCCCTCATGAAGAAATCTCACCCCTATTCATATTAAATCACAACCACTCATCTTTTCTAGGAGAATCCTAACCACACATTCAAACCTCACATCTCCCTATAAAGTAACATTTTCTCCCCACACCCTCAACACTCCACCGGCCCTAATCCCCATGTCATGAAAAACCCACCCTCTCTCTCTCTCTCTCTCTCTCTCTCTCTCTCTCTCTCTCTCTCTCTCTCCTCTACATGGGAAACCAAGCCACCTCCATATTTATATTTTCCATTCCCATTCTTTAAACTTCTTCTTCTTCCTTCCTTCTCCTTCTTGGGAAGCCTCCGGCGGCTGACAGTGAGTCCGGCCACCTTTGGGCCCGTCTCCCGCATCTACTCCAGCGCCCCGCGACGCATCCCCGTGGCTCAGCCGCTGTAATCGCCCGCGGGCCTCCCTCAGCGGCTCCGGCGCTGTGCTCGAGTCCGGCCGAGCTGCTGGGTCGGCCAGTCTGCCCGCGGCTAGGAACCACTTTCCCCCGACGAGCTAGCCATCAGCCAGCCTCCCCGCAGGCTGAGCAGCCTCCCTGCCGACTGTGCAACAGCCCCCGGCTGTCCAGTCCCGACTTCGCGCTACTCCAGTCAGTGAACCACTTCCCCGCGTCTCCCTGACCAGCTTTCTACCACCATCATCACCACCACTCTGCCAACCACACTCCTTCGGCCAGCGAACCACGTCGAGGTCGACTTCCTCCTCCTCTCTTTGTTTATATTCATGTTGAGTTATTTTAACTAGGGTTTTTATATATCATGTTGATGAAGATGTAGTGTGTTGATGAGCATGAATATACTTGAGTTTTTGTTGAAAGCCTGATTAAAATATACATTTGAAGGTTTATGAATTTGTTGATATTAAGGAAATAATGATTATAAAATGTATACATTGAGGCTTGAGAATAAAATGGGTCTTTGGTTAGGGTCG
Source organism: Iris macrosiphon (assembly GCA_036927795.1). Taxonomy (NCBI): domain Eukaryota; kingdom Viridiplantae; phylum Streptophyta; class Magnoliopsida; order Asparagales; family Iridaceae; genus Iris; species Iris macrosiphon. Next base: position 156,837,886 of record JAYESA010000007.1, read on the forward strand.
CATAGTTTGTATTAAGATTTAAGGGTTAGTTCATTTTATATTATGCAATGAGGGTAAAATGCATGGGTATAAATTAGAGTTTATAAATGCAAGGTATGAGATGTTAAGGTATTTCAATTTATTCATGCATATTGTTTTTGATGATGATCAGTTTAATTGGTCGTGACTTGACGTTGATGAAAATATTGAACAAAATTGCGTAGCAGTTTTATTGATAAATGGGAAAGATTATATATGTCTGAGGATTTAATCAGGGTTTGATTAACTGAAAATTTATGATAGTTATAATTGATGGGGTACTTATTGTGAATTTGTAATGAAGATATAAAAATGAAGGTTTAATAATTATTGATAATTTATTTGAGGATGACATGTGTCACCGTGAGTGATAGTGCCTGTAAAGACCAGGAGGAATAGGAGGATTGGTCATGGCTCAAAATACTGATATACACTGTGATTAATATAGTGGGATTGAGGAATTGTTCTGATGATATTATACAGGTGATCGATCGTGTTAGATGTAATGAACCTCCGAGTTAACCTGGGTCAACCCTCTAGCGTCGTATCCCTGTGAGCTGTAGCTGAGTTTAGGTGTAGATGTATGTCGCCTCCCTATCTGTCGTGGAACAGATTATTGATTATTGGTTGTATCTCCTCTCTAGGTACTGCGGGACCTGAGGACTTGGACGCGGTACCGGACCCCGTCATCAGCAGCCGCACGCAGGCAAGTGTACCTTGCCACCATGTATTTCAATTTACAGATATTTATTGCTTCGTATGTACATCGTGCACATAGTTATGTTGACGTTCGGTACTTCGCGTCCGATTTTCAGCCGGGTGAAGACGTACGTCGTAGCATCCTAGGAAGATTGTCGGATGATTCATAGTATCTCGATATGCGTACCTGAGTTTATCGATACCCCAGGACACCCTCATACACTGTGATCGTGCCAGATTCCTGTATCCTGATACTGACATCATGACCAGAGACTGGGACGACCTTAGGGTCGCGTCTGTTGAGTTATTTCCATGTGTTGAGACTGTAGTTAGAGGTTCCGGTTCAACGCACAATCGTTGACCGCTTGGGAAGGGGAAGACAGTTACTAGACGTTTGGGCTACTCTGCACGCGCTTATATATATGTAGTATTTTTCTAGTGATACCTGTATCTAGTGTAACTGTTTCACCCGTGTGACTCTTTGCCCGGAGCTGCGGTACGTGCCGTGTGTTTCCGTGTCCGGAGCTACGGTTTTATTTTAGAAAGCCCACGCGTCGAACGTTGTCTTTAAACTGTGTCACACTAGTTGGTTATGATAGAGTACCCTGTCGTGCACTTGTACTTTCTGTTTACTTGGTATGCTATATTTTTGTACCTTGTTACGTCCCTCTGAGGACCTGGTTCCCTGCCAGTTTTGCAGCATAGACGATTACGGAGCATTTGGAGATACTGATGGAGTGGCATATCTTGCGAGCATGGTACCAGGTACTCACATTATATCTACCGGCATTATGGTTATATTATATTGATTATTCATCTGCTGTTTTAGCCTAGTTTTGTAGACTCATACTTCTTCTCGAGTCTATTCGAGTTAGTGTGTTATTGGGCGGCCGACCTTAGCACATATAGCTCTTTCTTGTAGACTGATGTACATTGTGGATTGAGACATAGAGGTTTACATATATGGAACAGTCTAGATAGTGTCCTTTATTTTACAGCTTATACGTATTCGAGTCAGACCAGAGTCTGGTCGAATGCGTAGCTGGCGTGCCACGTAATCCTGGTCCTACGTATTTTGGGACTGGGGCGTGACAGAAAACATCCGCTAGTTGTCCATCCGTTGGCACATGAGATGGGCAAATAACTCCAGCAAGAACATCATCCCTCAGAAAATAATAATTCACCTCAATGTATTTTGTGCGCTCATGAAAAACTGGGTTCTGCGCAAGATGTAAAGCAGATTGACTATCACAAAATAAATCTATAGCACATGAATGTTGCACCCCCAAATTGCCAAGCAATCCCTTGAGCCACTTAAGCTCACATGTGACCGCCGCCATCGCACAGTACTCCACTTCGGCCGAAGAACGGGACACCATTACCTGTTTCTTCTTCTTCTTCCACGAGATGGACGAATAACCAAGAAAAATAAACCAACCAACCAACTAGACAAAGAGCGTCGTGTGATGGGATAACTCGCCCAATCAGAATCACACCACCCCCGGAGCCACAAATTACAGTCAGAGCGAAGAAGAATGCCTTAACCGGGACAATCCTTTAGATATCTAACAACCCTCAAAGCCGCATTCTAATGATCAAGCCGGGGCTCATGCATAAACTGCGACAAGATGTGAACAACATAAGCCAAATCCGGTTGAGTAAACGAAAGATAAATCAGCCGTCCAATAAGCTGTCGATATGCTTCCCCATCAGACAAAAGTGAACTTGTAGAGCGTATCAGTTGATGATGTTGTTCCATGGTAAAGCTTACGGATTTCGCGTCCAATAATCCTATCTCAGAGATAATGTCAAGTGTATATTTTCGTTGACATAGAAAAATACCTTCGACACTTCGAGCTACTTCAATACCAAGAATAAATTTTAACGCCCCAAGGTCCTTCATGTGAAAGCATGTACTCAAATAATTTTTAAAGGCAGTAAGAGCAGCAGAATTGTTGCCAGAGAGAATCAAATCGTCGACATACAAAAGAATATTTATCTGAACATAGTCCTTATGAAGAGTAAAAAGTGAATAGTCAGAGTACGATTGGCAAAATTTGTACTCCCGCAAAGAAGATGCCAACTTCGCAAACCAACAACGAGGCACCTGTTTAAACCCATAAAGAGATTTTCGAAACCGACATACCTGACCCAGGTGTTTGGTTTGGAAACCAGGTGGTAGTTTCATATACACTTCTTTGGTAAGGTCTCCATGTAGGAAGGTATTATGAATATCCATCTGATATATTTTCTATTTTTTTACTGCGGCTACAGCTAGAAAGGCAAGAACAGTAACCATTTTTGCAACCGAAGCAAAAGTATCAGTGTAATCAATCCCTTCAACCTGATGATTTCTAAAAACTACCAAACGGGCTTTAAGTTGCTCAACACTCCCATCAGAGTTATACTTTATCTTGTACACCCACCGGCTCCCCAGAGCACATTTTTCTGCCAGAAGCATCTGCATGGTCCAGGTACCACTATCCTCCAATGCCCGTATCTCCTTCTGCATTGCTCCTCGCCACCCTGCATCTTTAACCGCTTCTTTAAAGGAGGTCTGTTCTGTACCTGTAACTACTGTTGCAAAATAATTCCTATGTCCAGAGAAATCGATCACAATTCAAAAAATGTGCTATAGGATAAGGAGTACCTGAGGAGTGATTGGACGTGGTGGAACGTTGGGAGGGAGGACTATGAGACAACTTTCATATTGTATTTGTAACAAAGTCACGGAGCTTCACAGCCATAATCTTGGTACGCATACCACGCCCCATTGCACCCTCACCATTCGATACCACTATCGACGCCTCATCCTCTCCTGTCGCAGCCGCCATGGCTGCCTCTGCCACAGCGGCCTCTGTTGCCTCATCTTCCACGGTGGCCTCGGCCTCAGTCGCGCTGTCCTCCACGGCGGCCTCAGCCTCCACGACGGCTATCCTATCCATATGAGGTAGATCAAACCCCAAAGCATCATCGTCCAAGACAAGGGACGCCAGGTCATGAGGAGCCATATCACCACGATCATCTTCAACAGAATAGGAAAACTCATTTTTATAAAATTTAACATCTCGGGAGACAAAAAAATCGCAAGTAGCTGGATCATACAATTTCTAACCCTCCTTGCCATGGGGGTATCCCACAAAAATATATTTTCGACTGCGAGGAGCAAATTTATCCATCTTAGCATTTTTGTTGTGGACAAAACAAAGACAACAAAAAATATATAATTCATCATGAGAAGGAGGAGCACCAAATAATAATTCATAGGAGATTTTAAAACCAAGAAGTCTCGAAGGAGTTCAATTGATCAAATAATCAGCAGCCAAATACACTCATCCCAAAAAAAAATTGGCAAATTTCCCTGAAAACGTAAAGCACGTGCCACATTCAAAATATGTCTATATTTTCGTTTGATCCTCACATTCTGCTGAGGTGTACCTAAACAAGATGTCTGAAACAAAATACCATTACATACAAAGTAGTCGCGCAGATAATTGAACTCAGTACCATTATCACTTCGCACAATACGAACTTTGGAATTAAATTGCCGCTCAATCATAGAAAAAATGATGAGAACATCTTATATATTTTAGTCTTATCAATCAACAAAAATACCCAAATAATACGAGAAAGTCATCCACAATCGTCAAAAAATATTGAGCTCCACCCGAAGAAGGCGTAGGATATGACCCCCAAAGATCACAATGTATCAAATTAAAAATTATAACAGCCCGAGAGTCACTGACAGGAAAGATACCTCGAGTTTGGTTTGCCTGATGGCAAACTTCATATGCCTTATTCACTGAACTACTAGAGCTACTGACAACAAAAAGTGACTTTACTACTTATTAGAAGGATGCCCAAGTCGCTGATGCCAAATATCCAGAGAAGTCATCCTAGTCACTACCAAGGCCCGAGTCTTTGGTACAATACGAAAGTAGTAGAGTCCGTCCCACCGTTCACCGACGCCAATCAGGGTCCTCAAACTGGGGTCCTATATCATGCACAAATTTTTAGTAAATTATACAACACAATTTATATCATCAATAAGATGGGCCACATAAATTAAATTATAATATAATTGAGGTACGAATAGAACATTCGTGAGAACCACGTCTGGTGCAAGAGTAACACGCCTGTAGCACGAGGCAACCACAGTCCGTCCATCCGGGAGTCCAACTGGACACTCCTCCATTGTTGTTACCCCCGACAATAAATCCAAATTCTCTGTAACATGATTCGAAGCGCCTGTATCAATAATCCAAGGTGCAATAGACTTACCCACCATATGATCCTCTGGAGATTTGGCCGAAAAATTATCAAGCATAGAAATAAGTTGTTACCATTGGTCCAGAGTCAATCCCAGCACACTACCGCCGTACGTACTTTCGTACCCCGTTCACATCCACCACTAGCCGCATGTCCGCTAAATCGGACATTGAGCAAATCCTACAGTAGTTTTGCCTCCTCAAAGTATGGTATTATTTTCTTCACCGAAGTCTCGATAGTATGCAAAATTTACTACACAAGCATCGATTGGATGCAATACCAATCCTCTAATTGATCCTTCTCCGAAGGTTTATTGATAGACCCATTAACAAATCCATTTTTTTGTCGATTCCATAGAGAAAGCCGAATAGATCTCGACCATTCCTCATAATTCTCCCCACGAAATACCACTTTCGTAATTGTATTACCTGGATTGTCATTAGAAACAAGGTAATATAGGGATGTGGGATCGATCCGCAATGCCGCCGGTGTAGAAGTTTTATCGCCTCTGTCACTCTTCATGTCGCCGTCGCCGCTCGACATACTGCCACAGCCGTCGCTCGAAGAAAACGTGCCCTAGCCGTCTGGCTTTGATACCATGTGAAGAAGTGATAGGAGTAATATTCTAGGTATTTTATTCATCATGATATTACATATATATATATCCGCATATCAACTTGGGGCCTAAGTCACATGGCCAATCACCATAAATATAATTTAATATAATTTAATCCCAATACCCCAATCACCATATATAGTTAATCACAATAAATGCAATTTAATGACATAATTTAATCCCAATACCTTGTTTGATATTAGTATTGCTTTTTTCAAAAATCATAAATAGCTTATGGAAGCGATCTCTCTTCTATTTTTAAATGATTGTCCACAAAATAAAATTTTATATCAAGATTGTCAAAAAATAAAATAAAAATAAGGTGATATTGACAAACGACTTTTGTTACTATCTATTTTTTTAATTGTCTACCATCCTAATATGTCAATTGACCAACTTATTTTCACGAATGAGCCCTTAGTACTAATTTTTTTCTTTATTTCACTAGTAAAATTAATTTAGTTGTAAATACAGGGACAAGTAAACTTAACATTCCAACTAGATTGCACTGGTGACAATACAAATTTTTTCTGATATTGTTAATATATTTGAATTTGATTTGTTATCTTCTATCTTCCAGTATATAAAGCGGCTTCTAGACGGCTCAAAAGTGAATCGTCTAAGCCGTAAGTAAATACTCAACAAATTAAATTAAAAAAAAGTTCTTGCAATAGATAAATAAAATCTTAAATCCACCTCCATCTTATCCGTTCAAACCCTTAATAAATACTCAATCAATTTAATTAAAAAAATAATGGGAAATTATAAAAAATCTAAACCGAACTTCCTTCTCATCATCCGTAACCCACTCTTTTCTTCCACCAAACCTAAATACTAAATTTAAAATCATTTAAATATTATATTTAAAAATTAGTTTAAAAGAAAAATATTAAAAATGTTAAAATTGTTTAACAATTTTTAATTCAAATATATTTAAATATTTGAACTAAGTATATGGTATCATCTGACTCACATATCCAAAACTGTAAAAATATATCTATAATAAATTCCAATTAAAATATATTTAATTTTATTTTAAATAATATTAATTTTTAATTTTATTTTTTACGTGCAACACACATGAAGGTAACTAGTATATATATATATATATATATATATATATATGGGTAAACGGGATATGAGCCATAGTGCTCATATTCCTACATGAGCGATGTACATGTGAACCAATGAATAGAGTGTATTAGTGCATATGGGATATAGGACTCTATTCTTATTGGTCCATATATGCATGGCTCATGTAGGAATATGAGCACTATGGCTTATATCCCGTTTACCATATATATATATATATATATACACCATGTGTACTAGTAGACTCTATTCCTATTGGTCCACATGGGATATAGTGTATTAGTGCATATGTGATGTATGAGTCTATTTCTATTGGTCCACATATGCATGTTCATGTAGGAATATGAGCACTATGGCTCATATCCCATTTATCATATATATATATATATATATATATATATATATATATATATATATATATATATATATATATATATATATATATATGTGTGTGTGTGTGTGTGTGTGTGTGTATGTGTGTGTTCATTAAAAATTAGATAAATTTTAAATTATATTAAAATAGTTTAAATATAATTTAGATATATTTTAATTAAAAAATGTTATGGGTATCATTCTAAAACTTTTGATATACGTTTAGATAATATAATATTTTTAATTTAAATATAATTTGAATAATATATATAATAAATTTAAATTTATTATATTTACATTTTAAAAAATTTGGATATATATTTAGTTAATTATAAGAATTTTATGTTTATTTTACATAATATATATATATATATATATATATATATATATATATATATATATATATATATATATATATATATATATATATATATATATATAGTTAGACGAATATTTTTTTATTATTAATTAAAGAGGATGTACAAACGGCTTAGACGGTTCATTTTTAAGCCGTTTCTAAGCCGCATTATAATAGCCCGGCTTAAACGGTTTATATGTAGTCATAAGGATTAATCGTTTTCTTAAATACTTATCATGACGCTATTTTTTCAATCCAATAATATGTTATTTTTAATCAATATTTTATGATACATATTTGGCCTTTGTTGTTATACTGAATATGGCCCTTAACATCAATGTGTCATTGTTAGTCTGACATTTTTTTTTTCATACACAAAAGATGACATCCATACACAAAATTCATGATGTTATCTTTTTAATCATCATCTTAGAGTACTTATCATGACGTTATATTTTTTATTGTCATTGATAAAATTATTAATAACGATCATTAAATGAGTCAACATTAAAATTATCATCAATGTCATTTTTAGGTGAGTGTTATCTATAAAATTTTATTATTAACTATTTTTGTAGTAGTATTTTTTATGGCCGAAACAAGGTTTAGAAATATTCCAAGTCCGGGCTGTTGTGCAGTTTCGGATGATCCGGCGATAATTCGCGGAAATCCGATGGATGATCCAAATTTTTACCCAAAATTTGTTGTTTCGCATCGAATAATCCGACGGTACACCGCGATAATTTGTCGGATAATCCGAATTAGGCTATTTTTTATCTAAAATTGACTGTTTTGTCTATTTTTGAGATTTTCTTTGATTGTAATGAATTCTTAGCATGATTATATGACCTTGTGTAGTTAGAGAATAATTTTACACCTTATATGTTTGACATGTGCAAATATATCCTTCATTGACATTGTCTTTACATTGCCTTATTCCTATAGTGACCCGTAGTTGTGCATTCATATCCATGTATTGGTTTATGTCTTACCCTTTGATAGTGACTCCTCGTAGTGCACTAATAATTTCTTATTTCTTGTACACGCTTTATAGTGGCACATCGTAGCGCACTCATGACACCATATTATTTTATTGTCTTTATAGTGGCTCGTAGTAGCATACTCTTATTTCATGGCATATAATTTCATGTTATGGCTTATCTTGTGCTTGTGCCTTTAATTGTCAAATTATTTTATGGTCTTGCATATCCCTATGGGGATTATCATATCTAGGATGGATTCTGTGGAATACCACAACCATAATCCTAAATAAAAATGTTAAAAATTAAAATAACTAGTTGATTAATTAGAGCATTGGGAGGGGAGGTTTCCTGGTTGCATGCGGTCCCATTATCTCGGCCACAGCTTATGGATTTTGAGATCTTTGTTGTGAGGGACACACTTCCAGCTCACCGTCGAGTGATGTACTTTACATTGATATTGCCTTTACATTGACATTGCCTTTACACTTACATTTGTCTTTGTTAGCCCAATGTTTAAGTTGAGTTTTTGAATATGGCGAATTGATTAAATTTAGCATTATGATAATCGTGCAATCACTATGGTAACTTCTACTTAAACTCAGCATTATCCAAATATACATTAATATTATAATATTTGCTTCTGTATATTTTCTTATTTTTCTAACATGTACTATTAGAAAGCAATAAGCAAGATCAAATATGGACATATGCAGTAGAGAAAACAAGGACAAATACTGATACTCATTAATTATGAGGCAGTCCGTTCCTTAAGATGCTTCATATCAAGATTGGGTCAAGGTATAAATATTGGTGTATTGATCATAGTTAGTCAATTATCAAAATATGGAAAGATTGTTGACCCAAACTTGTCCCTGTCAGCTCAATTTTGTTAATCGACTACCTATAATATGATATTACTCAATATGACACAAAAAATGAAGACCGACACATCTCTATAGACAAAACTGCTACATGCTCAAATGACGAAGTTGTTGTTTTACTTGTGTCTGTAATTTTTATATTATTTGAGTCTAGAAAATATTGTATATTTAGTCGCACTAGGCAACTAGATGCTCAACCCATTTCTACAAACATTAGTCCAACTCAAACAACCAAAAACCCTAATCCAAATTCAGTTGTCCAAAAACAAAACTGCCAATACTTAACTGAAATATTCTGGAGTTAGGGTGATCGAACTTGGGCCGAACTAGGTCTAGGACTGAACTCGGGTCAAACTCGGTCCCCTAGGACCCAGTATTTTTAGTTTCCTAAAATGACTACTTCAACTCCTGGACCAGGAACTCAATGTTCAAATTTATGAACGTTGAGGGACCAAACTCGGCTCGAACTCGGTCCCCCAATAGCCCTATAAATAGAGCTCAAGTTTCTCATTTTAAAAATACCAATTTACTTTCATATCTCTTTTCTCATGATCTATACATATTCCCATCTCCAAAGCAACAGCTTCCTAAGATCTAAGTGCCAAAGTGCGATCTCAATTAGAATTCTGTTTGAGTTGTAACAAGCTTGGAAATTCAAGCTTGCTTTCGCAAGTCAGAAGTCAACGAGTCCTTCGGATTAAAGCTCATGGTTGTAAGAAGTCAGTGAGTCATTTGGATCAAATCTCGTGTTATAAGAAGTCTACAAGCCTTTGGATCAAAGGTTGTGTTGTACGCTATTTCACAAATAGTGGATTAACTTCGAGCAAGAGTTCTAGGGCCTGGACTAGTCCTTAACAAGAGAAACCAGAATAAAATCTTGGTGTCTGCATTTGATTTCTAAACTTTGTCTACTTTACTTTACTTATACTCTGCTACTACTCTGATATTACTCTTACTTATTATAGCAGTTTTATAAGTTGATAATTGCCTTACTTTAATTGGATTAGTGTCACACACACACTTTATTCACCCCCTCTAAAGTGACTATAGTTGCCCCTTCAATTAGTATCAGAGAAATAACTCTTGATCAGGATTAACATCCTTGAGTAGATCCATCTCAACCACTAGATCCATTTATACCAACAATGGTAAAGGCCGATATACAAATAGGCCACCCCTATTTGATGGTACTAACTACACGTACTGAAAGACATATATGAGTTTTTATTTGAAGTAGCTTTAAAGTCTCTTAATTTTGACTTATGGACTATTGTTATAGATGGATATAAGAAGCCTGCTAGGATAGTTGTTTATGGTAGAAAAACCCAATGACAAATATACTGATTTGGAAAAAAAAGCTAGTCTTGATGCTAGAGCTATTAATGCTTTATTTTGTGTTATAGACATAAAAGAATTTAATAGAGTATCCATATGTACCACTTCACACGAGATCTAGAAGCTTCTTAAGGTAACTCATGAAGGAACCACTCAAGTGAAGGAATTCAAAATTAGCAGACTGACACACGAATATGAGGCATTCAAGATGAAGCCAAATGAGACTATCACTCAGATGTTTACCAGATTTTTTGACATCATCAATCCTCTATCTTCTCTTGGTAAGGAGTTTAGTAATCATGAAAAGATCCACAAGTTGCTTCGAGGACTCATCAAGAATTTGAACCCCCAAGACTACACCGATCATTAAAGAAAACGATCTCACAGTGATGACTCTTGAGACGCTCATGGAAAAACTGATGACTCACGAGCTAGACCTCGAAGAATTAGAAGAGTCAACTACCAAAGAGGGCCATTACATTCAAGACACATCATAAAAGAACCTCTGACTATGCTTCTAAAGATGAAGAAACAGATGATAATTCAGACAATGAGGAGCTGGCCCAAATTTTCAGGAGCTTCAGACGATTCTTAAAATTTAATAAATCAAACTGAAAGAAGAATTATCTTAAAGAAGAACCAATTTTCTACAACTGCAGAAAGCTAGGCCACATGATAAAATATTGCCTTAATTAAAAATAAAAAATTGATATGAACGATCAAACAAAGGAGGATCTTCGTTGCGCAAATACGCAAATACATGCATCTAGTACGAAAGTTAAGCTAGCGATTCAAAAGAGGAAAGCCCTTGACATGCTGCAAATGTATGCCTAATGGTATATAACCAACGAGGTACATGATAATCATTTATTTGAAGAATTTTTATATGAAGAATATTCTTTCAATTATTTATTTCAAGATCACAAGAAGCTTAGAAGTACATATAATCATGCTAGAAAAGATATTAAGTCTTATCAGCTTGAGAATGAAAAGCTTGTTTATTAGATGAAGTTAGAGATACTTCTTTTTTTTGATAATTCTGTTAAGATTTCCACACTTAAGCTTAGATTGCATGAGTCACTTGAATGCATTAAGAAAAGCACTCAAGAAAAAGCTAAACTTAAGGAGAAATTAGAGTCAGAAAAGAAGAATTATTCTATAGCCTCACTTAGAAATGATGCTCTTACTTCTAAATATGATGAGAAATATGTTGTTAATAAAAGATTAGAAGTTCGATTGGGTAAACAGATTATTAAACCAATTACTCAATCAAGCACTAAACACGTAACTAGACACAGTCACCCACGATAAATCAAATACAAAAGAAGCAAGCAAGGCTAACGCTTCATACAATCACGCCTTCTACTATAAGTATCCAAGGAGGACACAACACACCACTTCATATACTTATACTTCTAAACCTAACACAAATGCCTATGCTACATGTCATTATTATGGTTTAAAAGGATACATTTCACATCAGTACAAGGCTAAAAAATTAGTTGATATGAATATGTATAAGTGGGTTCCCAAAGCAAATCAATATGGATCCAAATATTGGATACCAAAATCTTTGCCTAAAACTATAGGTAAAGATACCTATATCATGACATAGCACTGAGGAGTGCGTTGGTGATTACAAAGCTATAAAGATCATCTTCCAAAATAATTGCACCAACATAAGTATGACCACTAGTGCCACTTTGGTAACATGCTAAACATTTCTTCCTAAATGGCTATAATTATAGAATCTATCATATTTTAATCAATGTTTTGCTATTATATCTTATCCTTTAATTATTATTTATGTGAGATATAATACTGATATGCTTAGTTAAATTTTTTATAGTCACTGTTATCCAACATGACTAGTTATTTAGCTTAAGTGATTAGTTTATACTATGGAGTAATTTACTAACTTTCTAATAGTACACACTCGTCTATGCATGCTTTATAACTTTTAGTGAACTTTATTCATCGAAATTAGGGATCTAGATTTTGATGCTGTATGGAGATATAAGTTGCTTAAATTCCTTTTAATCTATGTTCTTTAAAGTTAAGATTATTTTGGGTACACGTCAAAGAGGTATAAATAGCCTTAAGCGACACAGCATTTAAGTGTTTTCACACTACCAGAATAAGTCAAATTAGTGACATATATAAACGTTGCTAAATGGCATAAAAATATCGCTAAAAAAATTATCGACATAATTAACGATGTTTTATTGAAGTCGCGTTTAAGCTAGTCGCTGATAGGGAAATTATCGCAAAACGTAGCTATATCAGCGTTTGCTAGCGACGTATTCGCGTCGCTAATTTTTTTAATATTAGCGACGTTTAGCGACGTATTATGTATCGCTAAATATTACTAATATTTTTTTATATAGTGATATTTTGCAACACATTTAGCGACGTTCTGCTGAACTGGTAAACACTGCCATGTTAGATTTTTGGCGACGTTTAGCGACAAAAATAGTGACGTCCTGATACAGTTAGTGACGTATTTAGTGACATATCTGAACATCATTAAATATTGTTAAACGTTGCTAAATTGCAAAAAAATGTAAAATAAATAGAAATAAATGTATGTTTTCAGTTTGTCATATATCCCTGCAATATCACAGTTCATAAAAATAGATAGACCTAGAGCAACCCTCCGTTGAATTTTTTGGGTTCGTCGACCCCTTCGGTGGAACACTTAACACCGGTACATTTACACTCAACACCGAAGAGGTCGACCGAAGGGGTCTATCTATTTTTACAATAAATAGAAAAGTGTTGAATTTTTTGGGTTCGTCGACCCCTTCGGTGGAACACTTAACACCGGTACATTTACACTCAACACCAAATTGCACACAAAAGTATACAAAATAAAATGGATAAAAATAGAAATAAATTGATAAATGTACGAAATAAATATCCCCATCTAGTCAAACAATAAAAGTATCAATGTCACGCATTAAAAGTGTACGAAAATAATAATAAAAGAACTACTGCTGATTAGGAGGAGGAGCATCGCCGCAAATTTGGGATATTAATGAGGTCCACTGCTCTAGTGAAAGTATCATGGCACCTGATGGAGGAGTCTATGCAGTTGATGTAGATGTCGACGGACCAAGAGGACATATCTGCTCCAACGCTGTCAGTCGAGCATTGCAAGTATCCATGACAGATAACATCCTCATAACACCCTACTCCATTGACTGGATCATCTGAACCTGTGTCGTTTGTAGCCTCGTTAGTGCATCACCCAAGGCTACATGCGACCCCTGTAGCACCGTTATGTTGCGCTCTATCAATATGGCCAGATCCCTCATCTTCTCCATGCTAGCTCAAGCGAAACGTACTATGATCGTCGCATTGTCAGTCTACGGTGTTGGCTGTAACTTAGTCCTCTGCAGCAACTCATCACGCAAAGACACAATCTGATGGTCAACCCTCTCCTGTTGGGCTCATATTGACTCCTGGGAGGGTTGTGTGGTATACACACTAAAAGAGAGGTCCTAGAGGACTGCAAAGTAACATAGGCGTCATATGATCATGTGCTATAGTACGTACCCCTCTGCAGACCACCAACGATGGTCATCCATATCTCATCAGCCGACAGAGTTGGGTGGGTGGGGGCTGCAAGGAACTACCGACCTCTCCCTGTGTAGGCTGGGTCGACCGCTCACTGATCCTGAGATACGCATCCTAAAAAATACGTATATCTCGATAAGCATACTACTTACTATCCACTCGTCATGAATAATTATTAATATATATCTAAGGTACTTATTATTAACTACATGAATATTTATTTAAATATTTTTGAGTTATATTAAAATTAACAAAACATAAAGTAATATGTGTCTTACGAACGATGATGCAGGTAGTAATTCAGATTCATTTTTAGATACTTCTGTAAAGATGAGTAGATACCGTTCAAGTATATTATCCAAATGGATGCAAAGATGGATATTTCTGTTCATAAAAGTAACAACTCCTATTGATCTATGAGTATTCGAGTTGTGATGTGTGAGTATCCATATTGTGATTCATGAGAATCTATTTTATAATTCATAACTATCCGAAAACTAGTAGACATGTGGATAACTCTCATTTTAAATCCTATTAAATATATGTCATTACGTGTTCTTTGTCAGCCCTTCTCTAAAAAAATAAATTTGTATCTGTAAGTCTTAATTTTTAAGGCTTTTAGAGTTCTATCAAATTTTTGAAAAATCTGACATGGACACTTTGACTCATTCTGTCTTTTCTATGGTTTTTCAAAAATTTATAGAACTCTAAAAGCCTCAAAAAGGATTACAGATACAAATTTACTTTTTAGAGAATGGCTGGCATGGACACTTGATTCGGGCTGACATGGACACTTGACATAGGAGATAATGATATCTCTGTCATCATGTGTTCCTTGTGAGCCCACAAGGAATCTTGACCTCAGAGTGTCCAATATATACATAGTTGTATTGATAAAACTCTAGGTATTTGTGTATCATGTGGATGTCATATACCATGGTACACAACATCACATTGATACTCCCTTATATCTTTACAGTAGGATATAGTTTCAAATACCCATGACACTAACTATACTTGACACTTAGTACCTTGGTACCAACATATACTCTAGGATACTCACTCTTGACACAACACATATTTATACCTACTTCTATAACTGTATAATTCTTCTTATTTTGGTATTGTTATATCTATGTACACAACACTATGATACCCTAGGAAACCTAACTCAACTCTAATATCTTAATACCACATAGTTACTTATCTACTTAAAAGATAACCAATTACCTATATCTTGATGTACTCAATAACTTATCCATGTATCTTGGTATATTAATACCTACTTAAGTATCTTGGAATACTAAATCAAAAATCTAATATCCTTAGATACTCAATCCTAATACATACCCTCACTCAACACTTAAACACTTATGAAGGACCGTAGGACAACTCTAGATGAGGGTGAATAGAGTGCAGTAGAATATTCTACCAAATTAAAAATTAAGTAGAGTGAAGGCAGCTAACAACTAACAGTATATATGCAAGATAGTAACATAAAGTAGTAAGAGTAAGAGAAATCAAAAGTAAACACCGTGATGTATACTGGTTTCCCTCTAAGAGGACCAGTCCAGTCTCAAGAACTCTTGATCGGAGTTGTATCCACTATAATCACTAATAGTGAATCACAAGCTTTGATCTGAAGGCTTACCACTTCTTTACAACCATGAGATTTGATTCGAAGTCTCGCAACTTCACAGCAAGAGAGAGAGAAAACGGGTTGAGCCAAGCTCTTTATAACTCTTGTAGACTTCTAGATCAAGATCGCACTTGGCACTTAGAAGGCTAGGGAGTTGCTCTTGGAGATAGAAAGGTTGAGGCTCAGATGTTTGCTCACTAAAGTATTAAAGATTATATAATAGGATGAGATATTGAGAGTGTGAAATTTAATCCTATTTATAGGATATTGGCAAACAGAATTTGGCCAGAGTTTGGGTAGGTTTTAATTCAAATTTTTGAAGGTTGGGTCAGAAAATCAGAGGTGTAATAACTGGGTTGATTTCATACTATATAGGTGACCGAGTTTGGTTCGAGTTCGGCACAAATTTGATCCGAGTTTGGTTGCCTATTTTAGTAAGGTTTGGATTTGAATGTAGGATGATTTAGTGGCTAGGTTCGAGGGTTTGTTTGAGTGGATTTTGGGTTATGCCAGTGCGACTCGACGCACACAAGTCTTATACTCAAATAAAGTAAAAATTATATTTGAATGGCCCAGTATAATCAGTATATAGCCGCAATATTGAGTCTTCATATTATGACATATTGATACATGGTTTAGTTAACTATCAAAATCAAGTTGATTGAGACCGGATGTGCCAATAATATTCTCTATTTTGATAATTGAAAAACAATGAATGATATTGTAAGATTTGATTGTGCAAGGCTCCCCCGCATTTTATGGAGCAATTTGATATATACTGAAGTCAATATCTAATTCTAAGTCGAGTATATAGTATCATGTTATACTTCTCCCCCGTTGTCATTTGATTGAAATGGCATGCTCCCCTGAAATCGGTTAGGTATTCTCGATACTTACATATGTCTGTAGGTTTACCGCTCTCATCAAGGTTAAGCTTGGTAGATGTTGCCATAGGAGTGCCGATAGGCTTTGCATTGTCCATATCAAACTTTTCGAGCAAATCCTTCATGTACTTAGCCTGATTGATGAATATTCCTTGTGAATCTTCCTTGATTTGTAATCCTAGGAAGAATGTTAGTTCTCCCATCATGCTTATCTCAAAATTACTTTGCATACACTTGGCAAACTCGTTACATAACATCTCATTTGTAGATCCAAATATGATATCATCTACGTATATTTGCACTAATAACAAGGAGTCAGCAATTTTTTTATAAAAAGGCTAGTATCATTTTTTTAAAAAACCGTTTTCAAGTAAAAAGGAGCTAAGGCGCTTATACCAAGTACGAGGGGCTTGTTTGAGTCCATAGAGAGTCTTTTGTAGCTTGAATATGTGGCCATAGTATTTGAAATCTTCAAAACCAGGGGATTATTTAACAAAAACTTCTTCTTTTATAAAACCATTTAGAAATGCACTTTTAATGTCCATTTAAAAAAGTTTAAAATTATGAAAACTAGCAAAAGCGCAAAGCATTCGGATAGATTCGAGGCGAGCGACAAGAGCATATTTTTTATCGTAGTCAATGCCTTTCTCTTGGTTATAACCTTGAGCTACGAGACGTGCTTTGTTGCATGTGACCGAACCATCCTCATTTAATTTATTTTGGAAAATCTATTTAGTACCAATGACCAGATTATTATTACGTCTGGAAAAAGTTCCCAAACTTGATTACGTTCAAATTGGTTGAGTTTCTCTTGCATAGCAGAAAATCAAAATTTATCAGCAAAAGCTTCTTCTATATTCTTTGGTTCTATTTGAGAAATAAAAGCAACATTAGCAATAGTATCTCTATTTGAAGAACATGTACTTACACCTTTTGATACATCACCTATTACCAAGTCCTCTAGATGATCTGTAGAGAATCTTAATCTCTTGGGCAGGCTTTCCAGAGAACTTGTACCGGTTGTATCTTCAGGAGTCTTGTTGGTTGCGGATTGAATATCTTCATCATCGCTTTCGTTTGGTACTTGAGTGTTGAGTTCATCGAATGTAACATTGATTAATTCTTAACAGTCATTGATTTCCTGTTGAATACTCTAAATCCTTTTTCTTTTGGCAGTGTAACCTAGAAAAATACCTTCATCGGTCTTAGAGTCAAACTTTTCTAGATTATCTTTAGTATTGAGAATAAAGCATTTGCAGCCAAAAACTTTAAAGTAACTAATATTAGGGATTCTACTAAACCAAAGTTCATATGAGATTTTCTTTGAGATTGGTCAAATAACCACCCTATTCAAAATATGACATGTTGTACTTACAGCTTCAGCCCAATTTTTTTTTGGAAGGTTATACTGATTTAAGATGACTATAGCCATATTACCAAGAGTTCTATTCTTTCTCTCCACAATACCATTTTGTTGATGAGTTCTAGGAAAAGAAAATTCATGAGAAAAACTATTTTTATTGCAAAATATTTTGAAATCACTATTTTTGAATTCGCCTCCATGATCACTTCGGATACGAGCAATCATGAAACCTTTTTTGTTTTAAACCTTTTTGTATAAAGTAACAAATTAAGAAAATGCTTTATTTTTGTTTGCAAAAAATAAGCCCATGTGTATCTAGAAAAATTATCAACAATGACATAAGCATAGAGTTTACCGCCAAGACTGACGACTCTACTTGGTCCAAACAAGTCCATATGCAAGAGTTGAAGTGGTCTAAAGGTACTTATAATGTTGATTGACTTAAAGAAAGATTTAGTAGCTTTATTCTTTTCACAATCAGCACATACCATATCTTTCTTGAAAGTAATCTCTGGTAAGCCTCTTACCAACTTCTTCGTGGACAGTCTTGCAGTAGTGTCCATGTTTGTGTATCCTAGACGCATGTGCTATAGCTTGCTATCATCTTTGTTGGTGTATAAACATCTGCCTGCATTGTTAGTATCCTTTGTAAGATAGAAAAAATATATATTATCTTTCCTAATCTCTTCAAAGATAACATTACCTGTGGATCTTTCATATGTAGAAAATTTATCTTTTACGAAGTTAATGTCATAACCATGGTCAGCTAGATGACTAATGCTGAGTAGGTCATATTTTAATTTTATTACTAGATAAATGTCTTTTATGACAAGATAGGGAGGGATACCAATGTTACCATTACCAATAATATATCTTCTGAGGTTATTACCGAAGGAGACATATCCTTATTTCTTCATCGATAGCGTTGCAAATAAGTTGGCATCACTAGTCATATGTCGTGAGAACCACTATCGAGAACCCACTTGCTTCTAGCATGAGAGGGTTAGTCCACCTACAAAAAAGAGTTGTAGATGTAACCCTTGGTACCCATTTCTTTGAGGGTCCAACTGTGTTAGTTTTTGGTACCCATCCGTAAACATTTATATCTACTAGCTTTCTAGCTCTACAGAATCTAGATATATGTCCTTTCTTACCACAATAGTGATATATAGATGTGTGATTGGTGCTTGGTGAAGCATGATAGATATGAGTGTGTGAAGCAGTTCTTTGTGGTTTACGTGGATATATATAGTAAAATGAATGATTATGTGTGGCATGCTGAGTTCTACGTGCATGATAGCGTATAATGTTATAATTTGTTCTACATGTATGATTGCATGGAGAATTATGCCTATAGGTAGGAACATGGTTGTGAGTGCTCATATGTTTTGCTACATATTTCGTATTAGGTTGGGTAGAAAGTTGTTCAACCTGCTTACCCAATCTAATCTCTAATCTTTTAGAGGTAGCATATACTTTATCATATTTAGCAGTGAGAGCATCTATTCTACAAAAAGCAATGGAATACTTCTTCTTTTCGGATTCAAGTTCTTCCTTAAGTTTAGTATTCTCTTGAGAGCTCTTGTCAACGCTAGCAAGTGCCTCATGGAGATTAAGCTTAAGTTTAGAATTCTCTTCTGAATCGTGAGAAGTATCCTTTACTTCACTTAGTAAAGATGTAAGTCTCTCTATCTCAGTTTGATAATCTTGAATACCTTTTCTAGTATGCTTGTATTTATTTTTAAGTTTTCTAAAATTATCAAATAAATCACTAAAGGCGTTACCTAACTCATCAAATAATAAATTATCATATGACTCTTTGTCTGTTACTTGATCAGTTAGTGTCATGAAGCATATGTGTGCCGCTTCTCGAGAATTCTCCTCTTCGGATTCACCAGCTTCGCTTTTATGACAGATGCTAGTATTTTCATACTTTCTTGATGTTCTTCTGGATGAGCGATCGTGGTGATTTCCTTTCCTTAAGGTTGGACAGTCTATCTTTAAATGCTATATCTTCTTGCAGTTGTAACATATAGGCTCTTCATCACTGTTGTTATTGAACTCCTTCTTCTTTGATCTATAAAGTTTTAGAAATTTTCTGAAGTTCCTGGTGATTAGTACAACTTCTCCATCTTGATATTCATCGTCGTCGGAGTCGAAGTTGGTGACCTTCTTGTGATGAGCCTTAAAAGTAGTCATCTTTTCCTTTGGAATGGGATCTTCGAATTCCTTAAGATCCAGCTCGTGTGTCATCAGCTTGTCCATGAGTGTATCGAGGGTCATCGTGGTGATATTATTCTCTTCTATGATTGCAGTGGCCTTGGAATTCCAGTTCTTGGTAAGTCCTCTAAGTACTTTATGAATCTTCTCTTCATTGCTATAATCCTTGCCAAGAGAGGATAGATAGTTGACGATGTTGAGGAATCTTGTGAACATTTGAGTGATCGTCTTATTTTGCTTCATCTTGAATGTTTTATTTTCCTGTATCAGTCAACTTATTTTTGATTTCTTTATTTGTGAGATTCCTTCATGAGTGACCTTAAAAAGTTTTCAAACTTTGTGCGAAGTGCCATAAGTGGAGACCCTGTTAAATTCAGTTCTGTCTACAATACAGAATAGAGCGTTAATAGCTTTAGCATCAAGACTAACATATTTCTTTTCAGTGTCTTTGTACTTATCATAAGATTTTTATATAATATTGCCTCTATGATTATTCTATATGGCTTCTTATATCTACTACAACAGCCCAAAGGTCAAAATCAAGTAACTTTAAGTAAAATCTTATACGTGTCTTCCAGTACGTATAGTTAGTACTAGGAGTGAGCATCAGTTCGGTTCGGTTCAAAACTGAACCGAATAAGAAAAACCAAATTCGACTAAAAACCGAATAAGCAAAACCGAAACCGAACCGAATTAGATCATAACTGAACCGAACCGAACCAAAATAAATTGGTTCGATTTTCGGTTTATTCGGTATTTCAATTTTTTGGTTTATTTGCAATTTTTTTAAATATATATAGTAAATAAATATTCCTAGATATATTTAGTATATACCTATAGTATATTTAGTGTATATATATATATATATATATATATATATATATATATATATATATATATATATATTATATTTTCTTATTCGGTTTTCGGTTTTGGACCGAAACCCAAAACCGAAACCGAATAAGAAAATTTAGTATTTTCAAAACCGAAATCGAACCAAATTTTTTTTAAACCGAACCGAATCTCTTATTCGGTTTGGTTCAGTTTTTGGTCCAAAACTGAATAATGCTCACCCCTAGTTAGTACTATCAAACATAGGTGGCTTGTTAGTAGACCGGCCTTTACCATTGTTGGTGTTGATAGATCTAACAGTTGTCATAAGTCTCTTAGGATGTTAAGCTAATATCAAGAGAACCAGCTTTGAAACCAATTGAAGGACCATATGATAACTCTAGAGAGGGGTAAATAGAGTGCTGCAGAATAATCTACCCAATTCAAAATTAAGTAGAGTGAATGCATCTAGCAACTAACAATATATATACAAAACAGTAATATACAGTAGTAAGTGTAAGAGAAAGTAAATGCAAACACCGCGATATATACTGGTTTTCCTCTAAAAGGAATAGTCCAGTCCCGAGAACTCTTGTTCGGAGTTGTATCCCCTATAATCAATAATAGTGAATCACAAGCTTTGATACGAAGGCTTGCCACTTCTTTACAACCACAAGATTTGATCCGAAGTCTCGCAACTTCACAGCAAGAGAGAGAGAGAGAAAACTGGTTGAGCCATGCTCTTTATAACTCTTATAGACTTCTAGACCGAGACTGCACTTGGTACTTAGAAGGTTAGTGAGTTTCTTTTTGAGATGGAAAGATTGAGGCTCAGATGTTTACTCACTGAAGGATTGGAGATTGTAGAATGAGATAAAATATTGAGAGTGTAAAGTTCAATCCTATTTAAAGGGTATTGGAAAACATAATTCTGTCAGAGTTCAAATAGGTTTTAATATAAATTTTTGAATATTTGGCCATAAAATCAGGGGTGTAATAACTGGGTTGATTTTATACTATATCGGTGACCGAGTTTGGTCTGAGTTCGATATGAATTCGGTCCGACTTCGTTGCCTACTCTAGTAAAGTTTGGGTTTGAATGTAGGTTGATTTGGTGGCTAGGTTCGATATTTTGTTTAAGTGAATTTTGGTTCATGCCAGTGCGACTCGATGTACACAAGTTCTATACTCAAATAAAGTAAAAAATTATATTTGAATGATATAGTACAATCAACATATAGCAGCAGTATTGAGTCTTCATATTACGACATATCGATAGATGGTTTAGTTAACTATCAAACTCAAGTTGACTGAGATCAGATGGGCCAACAACTTAACCTATACTAACTCCCTAACAATCACTTACTAAACACACTCAAATACACATGTATACAATATGCACTCACTTACACATGGTGCAATTTGCTGCTTCTTCCATTGTTATTGTTTGCTGCTGCTATTACACACACACACACACACACACACACACACACACACACACATACATCACTAGTACACCCTAGATACACACTTTACTTATGACACTCACTCCAAATATATGTTACCTGACCCTCTTACCGAGGAGGGGGGTCGTCGGAAAGGGGGGTCATTGGGGCCGAGGGGGACGTTGTGTCCTTAATAATTATGTGATACATATACCAATGTCTTGCCACAAGCACCCAAATCCGAACTCTTGTGTCAAGGATAGGTTTGACACTGCTCTAACCCAAGTTGGATGTGAGTTCTAGAAGAAGCTAATATTGTGTCATTTTTTGGCTTTGAAGAGTCATTTTTGTTTCCATGTATACAACTCTCCTTGAGTCAAGATCTGCATCGTATTGTATACGATGCCGATACGCAAGGATACGTATAAGCTCAGACAGCTAACTATAAGAGAGATAGGGTTATGTTTAGGGTCTGTGTCATGTCCCATGTTATGTCAGTATATGTGTCTATGTCGTATCCTATGTTGTATCTATGTTTGTGTCATATTCGTATTTGTGTCATGTCTATATCAAATAGCCAGTAGAGAGATAGGGTTAGGGTTTACCTGATCTTGGCGGTTGACTGAGGAAAGAGATGGCCGAGATAAGGAGGAGGAGGGGGAGGCCGATGTAGGCGGTTGAGGAGGAGGAGCCCAGAGAGGAGGAGCTCGGTGGAGGAGAATAAGGGGTTGCGTCGTCGATAGTGGAGCACGATAGGAGGAGGGTGGCGATGGAGCACAATCGACTGTGGGGGTCGTCGGTGAGGGTTTGGGTCACGGAGGTAGGAGAAAATTTGGAAAATTTTGGAGAAATTTTGAATAAGAATGGAGGGAAGGAAAACCCAATCGTTATATTAAAAATAAATTAATAACGTATATTCTAAACGTCACTAAACATCGCCATTAAAAAATTTTAGCGACGACGTGCTACATTTATAAATATCGCTAATTAAAAAATTAACAATGCTGGCAAAATTATCGTCAAATGTCGCTAAATCAAAAATTTAGCGACGTTTAGCGAAGTTAAAAAAAATATAGCGACTATTCTTTTATAAAACCCAAGTACAGTCAGTATTAGTCGTTATTCGTCACAAACAACGACGTACAACGACATTTATTTATAGATTAACTAAATTCTTTAAAATTAGCGACGTTAACTTACGACGTCGATAAAAATGTTATTATTTTATCATATTTTGGTAGTGTCAGGCACCACTAGATGGGATCCCGCTCCTACAGCTAACCCAAGATAATCAATACTTTATTGAATAATAATTTGTTAAGGTCTAATTGTAATTATTTTTAGAATACAACAGTGAATCTGAGCCCTACTTTTGACTTAAAATTGGCAATTTTTAGTATGGACTATGACACTATGACATTTAGTAAGCACTACTAGATATTTTTAGTTGTTTCTAAACAATGTCACTTAGTTTAAATTTGAGTTTAAATTTTGGCTAGTTGCAATGATATGCATTTTTTTCTATTAAATAATTCGATATTAGACTATGATATATAGTTTAACGTTGAAATTATTTGAGTTGGGATATTTGAAAGAAGATGTTTAATTGTCTCTTGCATATGGCTAAATTTGAATATTTATTTATACTTCTCTTGTATTATTGTTATCCAATATTTTTTATAGTAATTATATGCTATGTATTGAATATGTCTGCATCTAGTTATCTTCAATTGGTAAGTATATAAGTTATTGTTATGATATGCATATCATTATTCTACATGATTCCTTATATTTTAGCTACTTACTCTTCATTTATCACATGATCATGTTATATGCTTTATGTTACTCACCTTGTCTTCATGATATATTTTTCATTTATGGGGGAGCTGTAAACTAGATATTTTGATAATGGAGGAGAAATATGTCAAATATATAAATATTTACCAATATCTTATGTACTACAGAGAGCTTATGCACATGTAGAAGCTTATTAATATCTCCTACAACGGGGGAGCTTCTTTTTGATTATGTCAACGGAGGTTAAGTAAGTTTAAGTATGTAAGTATATGTTTAAGTAGTATACTCATAGTGATTTATGCTTATTATTTTTGATATATACATCAATTATATCTATCTTAAACTTAACTGATTTGCCATAATAAAAAAAAGGGATTGTTAGCCTAATGTTTAAGTTAAGTTTTTGAATATGGCTAATAGATTAAGTTTAGCATTATGATAATCGTACAATCACTATAGTAACTTCTACTTAAACTCAACATTTTCAAATATGCATTAATATTATAATATTTGCTTCTGTATATTTTCTTGTTCGTCTAATATGTACTTGCAGAAAACAATAAGCAAGATCAGATATGGACATTTACAGTGGAGAAAATAAGAATAAACATTGATACTCATTAATTGTGGGGGAACTTCGTTCCTCAAGCTGCTCATATCAATATTGTGTCAGGGTATGAATATTGGCAAATTGATCATAGTTTGCCAATTATAAAAATAGAAAAGATTGTTGGCCTAAACAGGTCACTGACAGCTCAATTTTGTTAATCAACTAACTATGGTCTGATATGACTCAATACACACATAAAATGAAGGCCGATACATTTCCATTATATCACTATAGGCAAAGCTGCTGCATGCTCTATGAAGTTGTTGTTTTACTTCAGTTTGTAATTTTTACGTATTTAAGTGAAATGTTGTACATTGAGTCACACTTGAAAACTAGATGCTCAACCCATTTCCACAAACTTTGTTCCAACGCAAACAGCCTCAAACCCTAATCCAAGTCCAATTATCCAAAAACCAAACTGTAAATACTTAACTGAAATATTCTGGAATTAGGGTGACCGAACTTAGGCCAAACTCGGTCTAGGCCCGAACTCGGTCCCCTAGGACCCAGTATTTTTAGTTTCCTGAAATGATTCCTTCAACCCCTGGACTAGAAACTTAACGTTTAAATTTATGAACGTTGGGGGATCGAACTCGGTCCCCCAATAGCCCTATAAATAGAGCTAGAGTTTCTCATTTTAAAAATACCAATTAACTTCCATATTTTTTCTTTTATGAGCTATACATCTTCCCATCCCTAAAGCAACAGCTTTCCAAGCTCTAGGTGCCAAAGTGCGATCTTCGTTGAAGTATGTTCGAGTTGTAACAAGCTTGAAAATTCAAGTTTGCTTTCACAAGTCAGAAGTCAACGAGTCCTCCGGATCAAATCTCTTGGTTGTAAGAAGTCAGCGAGTCATTCAGATTAAAGCTCGTATTGTAAGAAGTCTGCAAGCCTTCAGATCAAAGCTTGTGCTGTATGCTATTTCACAAATAGTGGATTAACTCAGGATAAGAGTTCTCAGGCGCGGACTAGTCCTCCATGAGGAAAAATAGATAAAATCTCGGTATATGCATTTGATTTCTACTCTCTCTCTCTCTACTTTACTTTACTTTACTTTACTTTACTTATACTCTGCTACTACTCTGATCTTAGTCTTACTTATTATAGCTATTTTATAAGTTGTTAATTGCCTTATTTTAATTAGATTAGTGTCGCATACACTCTATTTACTCCCTCTAGAGTGACTATAGTTGCCCCTTCAGTCTTTGCATTGACACTGCGAATGAAGCACTATTCATTAGCATTGCCCTGACATTGACATCGACATGACCTTGCCTGACTAATTTTGGCTAACTACTGGGCGTGTGACCCTATGGAAAACCTCAAATTACATAGTTAGTAATTAGGATTTGTTATAACCCTAGTTAGCTAACGATCGCGAGCCGTAGAAAATGTTTGGTCGTGCTTCTTTGGTTGCACACTATTTAATTTATGCTCATGTATTTTCTTTTCTTTTGTGGTCATATGTGTCGTTTGGTGGCTAGAGGCTAAGTACTTCTCAGGAAAAGATCTTCAATCCCGGTCCTTGTTTGGTTTAAGAGTTGTGGCTCCAATTTTGAAAAAATTCTAAGCTCTCTTGTCGCTTGCCGGCTTATCCTTTTTTATAGATATTATATTCAATCAGTTTTGCTTCATCATTGTGTTGTTATTATTTATTGACTTGGAACCGTGAATGGTCATAAGGTCGGTTCCTACCTTTTATCCTTGTTTGGTGTAAGGGTAGTAGTCCTATTGCCTATTCGTGGGTCTTATTGTTCCATTATTATTATGTTCAGTTATTGTTCCTGTACATGTTTACCGTTTATGCCATATTTTGGATTATGTACTCACATGCTATACATGACCCCTATACTGTACATGTTCACATGCCCCGAATATGTCATTTTTTATGATCTTATACGTTCTTAGTTATTATTTTGGCACATTACATGATCACATGCCCATGTTATTTTACTTGTTCCATGTTTACGTTATGTCACCGGTTGTTCAGTTTATGCCCTATATTATTTTGCTTATTGTCTTTTCTATTCTCGATATAAGTGCATTGGTAGCGCACGAGTCTTGACCCACATTTATTTATTTTTGTCACTATTTATTGTTGTGGATTTTATGGTTCACTCTATGCTTCCTCTGGTACTTGTTGATTGGAGTTTTGACCCTACTAGTTTTTGCATACCTAGGTTTAGTAGAAGACCCGGAGGATCTACCTTCACTTTTACTAGATGGCTCGCACTCGGAGGATTACAGCTCGGATTAACGAGTGGGTTATCTTATTCTCCCACTTTATTTTGTACCTTCATTTTGTGATGTATTAGCCAAGGACATATGTTAGTCCTTCCTTCTGGGTCTTTGTTTTCCTCCGTCTTTGGACGATGTATGTGTATTTTCCAGACCATGGCTAGTTGTACATTTACGTACCTTGTGTATATTCAGTTGATGTATCTCTGCATTATGTCTGCTCTCATGATTATATATTCATATGTGTTTAGGATGCCTTACCTATCGCATATATGATTTACTCTTTATTGTTTCTTGTATTGATTGGATTGATATATGATTTATCTGACCATAAAAGTCGTTAGTGGCATGCTAGAGTCCTCTCACTTGTCTTCTAGACAGTCGTAACCTGTCACTACCATATTTTAGAAAAAAGAGTATTTTAGTAATTTTCTATTTAAATAAATATTGTGCATGGTAAATAATTTTTGTTGTATTATTTAATTGTTGTTAGATATTATTTAATTATTTTGGACTTATTTTAGTGGACCCAACTAGTTTAGTTTGGACCCATGGACCAACATGAATTAATTAGTTAGACTTGGCCCATTTAGAAAGCCCATGGTTAAGAAGATGGATTAAATTAATTAAATGATTAGACTAGAAGCTTTCTTCCTTAATTATTTCTTCATGAGAGGCCCCAAGGGGTACATTGGACATTTTACAATTGCTTGGGGGAGGGGCTATGGCCGGCCTATTAAAGAGGGGGGGAAATTTTTCTCTCCTCTCATCTCATTCCAAATCTAGATCTAGAATTCTCCCACTACCAAATTCCCTCCATTCCCAATCCAATTCCCTACCAAATTCATTCCAAATTCTTTCCAATTCACCATTAGAGAAGGAGGAAGCAAGGATCTAGAAGAAGGAAGCAAGGATCTACAAAGAGGAGCAAGGATCTACAATTTGGAAGCAAGTTCATCTCAATTGGAGGTTTCATTGGGAATCCATCTCCCAATAGGTATAATTCAGATTTTCCCATTTAAATAGCTTCTAAATCTGAGATTTAATCATGTAAAATCAACCTATATGTATGTACTACCCATAGGACTTTGTTTTGTGTTTATAGGAGACCCATGGAGAAAGTTATGGTGCTTTTTGTGTCAATTTTGTTGGAATTCCGAATTTACATTTTTTTGTGTGTGTCAATTGATCCTATAGATCAATTGGACATGAGATTTGTGTTTGAGGCTAGTGTCGTGTCCATATTGGGATACTTGTGGTTCGTATTCCAACTATTTGGTGATACGTGTCATTTGGGAGTTTTCCTCCGACACGGGGCTTTGAACATGTCGTATTTTGACACGGACACATAGATCTACTTTTGACGCTTTGATTTGTTCATAAATATTATTTGTGATCTGTTTGTGTCCTTCGGGGTGCATTTAGTTGTGTGTTGGACTCGTGTCGCATGCGTATCCTAGATCTAGTGGGATACGGTGAGATACTCTCCAATTGTGTGTATTTTTGTATAGATCTAATTAATTGTGGTTCAATTCTTCATTTATAATTAGTATATATATATGGATATTAAATATTTATTTTGTGTATTTATTATAGTAATTATTGTAGCATAGATCTATATTTTGGGTGTGCTAATATAATGTACAATATAATATGTAGCTTTCTTGCATGCAAATATATATGTTACTACTTGTTAAATAATATAATTTATACATAAAATGTTTTATAAAATATATTTGTATGTTTAATTGTGTAATTATATTATTTATAATTATTATGTAATTATTTGGATATTAATGTAAATATTTTAAGTGTGCTTCTAGCCATGTAAATTATATGTTCTTTGTTAAATATTTGAAGGTATAAGTTTATGTATATATTAATATATATATGTACATTTTTGTATTAATGGTTTATATATATATATATATATATATATATATATATATATATATATATATATATATATATATATTGTTTTATATATTCTGTTTATATATATATATATATATATATATATATATATATATATATATATTATTTTATATATTCTGTTTTTATATATATAATTATATATATATAACTTGTTTTAGTGACAGTGAATTAATGACAGTAAAAACTGTCATTAATTAGCCGACTAATAGCAGCCGCTGTAGCCTTCGGGCAATTAATGACAAACCTGTCATTAATTGCAGCAGCGGGAAACAGCAAATTTTCTGCGACGCTTTTCCGCGACAGTTTAACTGTCAGCGAAAACCAAAGCAGTGGCAGTTTATTATTTGGGTTTCGGTGACAGTCCTTCGGTGACAGTCCCGACTGTCACTATTTAAACTGTTTTGATTTAATCCTATTTTATTCACTGTTTTTCAATGACGCTTTGACAGATTTAATGTATATATTATATATTATAATTGTATATATATATATGTATATATGTATGTGTTTTGTGAGGAATAATAATTGTAATAATATATTATGTTATTTATATAAATGTTGGGTTGTATATATTATTTTAGGGTATATATTAATTATATTATTAGTATACTTTGTGTGAGTTCTTTTTGAATCTAATTTGATTCCTAAATTATTGTAGTTTATCTCTATATTATTTTATAGATGTCTTGTGAGGTTGACTTTGGGTTTGACCATGTTTGACTTTAGTGGACTTTAGAGTTGACCATAGTTGACTTTTGACTTAGAATTGACTTATTGACCTAGAAATTGCCTAGTTTGACTTGTTCTCTTTCCGGGACCTTGTATTAATGTGGTATTCCATATCTAGGTCTTTGAGGCACCGAGTCAGATATTTGTGAGACTGTTCATTGGACTTCAGGCGAGTACATTCTCTGATAGTTTCTCATTTATGATATCCTCTATGTTCGTTGTATCTAGTGTAGATATACATGTTCTCTTGACACTATGGTTACACGGATTGGTATATCCGGATCTCGTCATGAGATGTTATTCCTTGGTATATGGTGTATATGGTGCAAGTATTGTTTTATTGGTTATCTTGTACATGTACAGACACCGATTCTCGGGGAGACTAGCTATCTTCTTGGGGAATCTAGTGCCATAACGTACCGTGGTTGGATCTATTATACCAGTCGGGGTAGGGAGTATTTTAGTGTAGATATGTGATCATACCCTCCTTGTGCATGTCTTGTTCCTTGTGAGTGTTGATCATACACCGCACGTATAATCAGCCAGGCCATTATACTCTTGTGCAAGTTCCTAAGCCGATCACATGTTAAAGCTAGTACTCACACACTTAGTCATTAGTATTCTTGTTCTATCAGCATATTGTTCATTATTGTATTTCTTTCCAGTACTTCCTTATTGTCTATACATTTCTTGTATCTATTTATGCATCTTGTTTATCCACAGCTACTTACTGTTACATAGTTTTTATCATTATTTGAGAACTGCTGTTAGGGTTGTACTCTGCTCCTTTCCTGACTGGATATATTTTTCCAGATGACACTGAGGAGTACCCTACCTATTATGGACCCCAGGATGTTGTGGGTTTAGATTCTGAGACCCTGGCTCAAGAGGGACTTATCCCAACTGAGACAGTTGACCCTGGAGTTGTAGCTTTATAGTTTTGTAGTATTCTTTTGTACTGGATTTGTCTCCAGCATATTTCTGTATTTTTTTTCAGACTCATTGATGTATTATTTTAGACTCATGAGTTGTATTGTGACTATTCTATTCTTATCTGATTCGTGTTCATTCTATCTTAGTTCTGTGATTGAGTACACTATCTTTTGGTGGTTCATTATATTAGATAGACTTTCTAGACAGCGTTCTACCGCCGATTCTGCGGCGTAGGCTGGGCGTTGTTTTCGACTAGTACCCTTACCCCGGGTGCGGGTCGTGACACATTTTTGGTGGTGGCCCATGCAGGTCTAGCTTCACAAGTATGTGATGTCGTGGTAGTGCGACAACTTAGTTGTACTACTGCGAGCCTGCAATAGGATATAGGAAATAGGCTGAGATACTCAATCACATCTAGAAAAATTCTTTTGATTCAACTATTCTCCTTTGACGTTGATACTTGATCCCTTAAACTGTCCTTTCCTTGATGTCTTACATCTTGTGCCATATTGATCCTCATTCCGTCTTTTTATAAGACATACTCGGAGATACTTGCGGAGGCACGCAAGGTTGAGCGAGATCTGGGTTTGAAGACCAAGAGAGACCGTGATTCTTTTCTGGGGGCCAACGGCAGTGCAGTATCTGCCAAACGTCCTCATTTCCAGTCCAGACCTTTCCAGCAGCCACAGCAGAACCAGACTCCAGCTAGAGCGCCTTTTCACCAGGCACCTCAGCAGCAGAGGCAGTTACAGCAAGCTCTATGCAACTTCTGCAAGAAGCCCGGCCACATCTGGGAAGTTTGCAGAAAGAGGCTAGGAGTTTGTTTGTATTGTGGTACTGAAGGGCATCAATTGAGGGAGTGTCCTCGTCGTGCAGTTCAGGGAGCCGCTCCAGCTCCGAGGGCACAGATGAGACCACCTGCAGCACAACCGAGGGGACCGCTTCCGACACAGCAGCAGCATTTTGTCCAGCATCAGCAGCAGGGAGGTGCTCGGCAGGGACGAGCGTTTGCTATGACAGTCGAAGAGGAGGAACCCACAAGAGATGTCATCGCAGGTTCTATTCTTCTTGATTCCATTCCAGCTTTAGCTTTGTTTGATAGTGGTGCTTCCCATAGTTTTGTATCTGTTTCTTTTGCTCTAAAGCATGGTTTGGTAGCTGAGTCTTTGCTTAGGACTTGCAAGATCATGACCGGGGGAGGCATTATCCTGGTTAATGATATTTGCAAGGATCGGAGAGTTACTCTGGGAGGCCGGGATTTGAGTGCGTATCTACTTGTAATGCCACTTCCGAGCTACGACATTGTACTCGGGATGGATTGGTTGAGTAGGCACCGTGCTAGCATAGATTGTAGAGGAGGTAGAGTTTTGTTTGGTCCGCCAGGAGAGCCAGAGTTCGAGTTTGCTAGAGGAACTGCGGAGCAGGAAGAAGGCATTATTTGTGGAGCTATGGTGGAAGACAAGGAGTTGCCACATCCGTTGATAGCAGAATTTTTGGATGTGTTTCCTGAAGAATTGCCAGGATTGCCGCCAGATCGAGATGTTGAATTTTCTATAGACTTGGTGCCAGGTGCAGAATCGATTTTGCAGCATGTCTATAGAGTAAACAACAGCGAGCTGGTCGAGTTGAAGAAGCAGGTGGACGAATTGCAGGATAAGGGGTTTATCAGATCAAGTTCTTCACCATGGGGAGCCCCGGTATTGTTTGTATCGAAGAAGGATGGATCGGTGCGCATGTGCATTGATTACAGGGCTTTGAATAATCTCACTATCAAGAATAAGTATCCTTTGCCACGGATTGATGATCTGTTTGATCAGTTGAGTGGTGCCAAGGTATTTTCTAAGATAGATTTGAGATCAGGCTACCATCAGGTGAAGGTGAAGCCGGGGGACATACCGAAGACTGCTTTTAGAACTCGGTATGGTCAGTACGAGTTTATGGTGATGCCGTTTGGTTTGACTAATGCACCGGCGGTATTTATGAACTTGATGAACAAGGTGTTCCACCAGTACCTTGACAAGTTCGTGGTGGTGTTCATCGACGACATACTCATATACTCGAGGACACCGGAGGAGCATGAGGAGCATTTGAGGATTGTGTTGGATGTGCTGAGGAAGGAGAAGTTGTATGGGAAGTTGTCCAAATATGAGTTTTTCTTGGACAAGGTAGAATTCTTGGGGCATGTTGTGACTGGTGATGGTATTTTAGTGGATCCGAAGAAGATTTCAGCAGTGGAATCTTGGAAGACTCCGAGTTCGGTAGCAGAGATCAGGAGTTTCTTGGGATTGGCAGGCTACTACAGAAAGTTTGTGCAAGATTTTTCGAGGATTGCCGAGCCGATGACCAGACTCACAAAGAAGGATGTGGAGTTTGTTTGGACGGAGGATTGTCAGGTTGCTTTTGAGGAGTTGAAGAAGAGGTTGACGTCTGCTCCTATTTTGACGTTGCCATCAGGGTCCGGAGGTTTCACTATTTATAGTGATGCATCGGGAAAGGGTTTAGGTTGTGTTCTTCAGCAGCATGGGAAAGTGATTGCCTATGCATCCAGGCAATTGCGTCCTCATGAAAAGAACTATCCTACCCATGATTTGGAGTTGGCAGCTGTCATATTCGCCCTGAAGTTGTGGAAATATTATTTGTACGGAGAGCGTGTGGAGATCTTCACAGACCACAAAAGCTTGAAGTACGTTTTCACGCAGAAGGAGTTGAACATGAGGCAGCGTCGGTGGTTGGAACTGATAAAGGATTTTGATATCTCTTTGCAATATCATCCTGGGAAGGCCAATGTAGTTGTCGATGCTTTGAGCAGGTATCCGGTAGCTATGTTCTTGACGCAGGATCGATATTTGTTGGAGGACTTGGAGAGCTTGGGCATTGAGGTGATTGTTCCGGGTGGTGCTATGCAGATGTGGAGATTACAGATACATTCAGATTTGATGGATAGGATCAAGGCAGCACAGTATGATGACGTATCTTTGAGGAGTATCAGAGCTCAGGTGAGAGCAGGATTGGAGGATAATTTCACTATTGCAGAGGATGGATACTTGAGGCATGGAGTTAGATTGTATGTGCCTAGTGGGGAGTTGCGCGAGGAGGTGTTGCAGGAAGCGCATCGCTCTCAGTATTCCATACATTCAGGTGCTAACAAGATGTATCGGGATATGCGAGAGAGTGTGTGGTGGTATGGCATGAAG
This sequence comes from Iris macrosiphon, assembly GCA_036927795.1. NCBI lineage: Eukaryota > Viridiplantae > Streptophyta > Magnoliopsida > Asparagales > Iridaceae > Iris > Iris macrosiphon. The sequence continues at coordinate 156,871,906 of JAYESA010000007.1, forward strand.
AGGGAAGTGGCACAGTTTGTATCCAGATGCTTAGTGTGCCAGCAGGTGAAAGCCGAGAGGCAGAGGCCAGGAGGGTTACTTCAGCCATTACCCATTCCAGAGTGGAAGTGGGAACACATTACTATGGAATTTGTGTCCGGACTTCCACGATCTCCAGGAGGGAAAGACGCGATTTGGGTCATTGTTGATAGATTGACCAAGTCGGCCCACTTTTTGCCTTTCAAGGTGGGTTTGTCTACGGAGAAGCTGGCAGAGATGTATGTGAGGCAGATCGTTAGGATACATGGAGTTCCCGTCAGCATAGTCTCAGATCGAGATAGTCGTTTCACTTCTCATTTCTGGAGGAGTTTGCAGGAGAGTTTGGGCACTCAGCTCAAATTCAGTACTGCATATCATCCCCAGACAGATGGGCAGTCAGAGAGGACTATTCAGACTCTCGAGGATATGTTGCACACTTGTGTACTAGATTTCGGGGGTTCTTGGAAGGACCATCTCCATTTGGTAGAGTTTGCTTACAACAACAGTTACCAGGCCAGTATAGAGATGTCACCTTTTGAAGCTCTATATGGTCGGAGGTGTCGTACTCCTTTGTCTTGGGACGATGTTGGAGAGAGAGTTTTGCTTGGGCCAGAGATGGTTGTGGATGCAGCAGAGAAGGTTCAGTTGATCAGAGACAGACTTCGAGTGGCGCGGGACAGACAACGGCATTGGGCCGATAGCCATCGGAGACCCTTGGAGTTTGAGGTATAGTTTAGATTTTATTTTGTGTGCTTGTTCTTGGTTGTTTGTTATAGATAAGTTCTTAAGGTGGTGTTTTATTCTAGGTGGGTGGTTTGGTGTTTCTGAGGATTTCTCCGACACGAGGCACGATTCGCTTCGGTGGAGGCGGAAAGCTTAGTCCGCGATTCATTGGACCTTTCACTATTCTAGAGAGGGTCGGTGCAGTTGCTTATAGACTAGACTTGCCACCTGCATTGGAGGGAGTGCACAACGTGTTTCATGTGTCGCAGTTGAGACGATACGTGGCAGATCCTAGTCATGTATTGGATCACTCAGAGATAGAGGTGGGCCCTACTCTTAGCTATCCAGAGCAGCCAGTTGGGATTCTGGATCGGAGAAAGAAGGTGCTGAGGAACCAGACTATTCCTTTGGTGCGTGTCGCATGGAGGCATCACTCTCCGGGGGAGTCTACCTGGGAGAGAGAGGATGACATGCGAGAGCGTTATCCATATTTGTTTGTACCTTGAGGTATGTTATTTCTAGTTATGTTCTGTTCATTGTTATGTTCTGTTCATTAGTTAGTTGTGATTCTTTAGTTCTGTTCTGTGATTTTCTGGGGGTAGTTTTCGTCTTTGAATTTCGAGGACGAAATTATTTTAAGGAGGGTAGACTTGTCACTACCACATTTTAGAAAAAATGGTATTTTAGTAATTTCCTATTTAAATAAATATTGTGCATGGTAAATAATTTTTGTTGTATTATTTAATTGTTGTTAGATATTATTTAATTATTTTGGACTTATTTTAGTGGACCCAACTAGTTTAGTTTGGATCCATGGACCAACATGAATTAATTAGTTAGACTTGGCCCATTTAGAAAGCCCATGGTTAAGAAGATGGATTAAATTAATTAAATGATTAGACTAGAAGCTTCCTTCCTTAATTATTTTTTCATGAGAGGCCCCAAGGGGTACATTGGACATTTTACAATTGCTTGGGGGAGGGGCTATGGCCGGCCTATTAAAGAGGGGGGGAAATTTTTCTCTCCTCTCATCTCATTCCAAATCTAGATCTAGAATTCTCGCACTACCAAATTTTCTCCATTCCCAATCCAATTCCCTACCAAATTCATTCCAAATTCTTTCCAATTAACCATTAGAGAAGGAGGAAGCAAGGATCTAGAAGAAGGAAGCAAGGATCTACAAAGAGGAGCAAGAATCTATAATTTGGAAGCAAGTTCATCTCAGTTGGAGGTTTCATTGGGAATCCATCTCCCAATAGGTATAATTCAGATTTTCCCATTTAAATAGCTTCTAAATCTGAGATTTAATCATGTAAAATCAACCTATATGTATGTACTACCCATAGGACTTTGTTTTGTGTTCATAGGAGACCCATGGAGAAAGTTATGGTACTTTTTGTGTCAATTTTGTTGGAATTCCGAATTTATATTTTTTTGTGTGTGTCAATTGATCCTATAGATCAATTGGACATGAGATTTGTGTTTGAGGCTAGTGTCGTGTCCATATTGGGATACTTGTGGTTCGTATCCCAACTATTTGGTGATACGTGTCATTTGGGGGTTTTCCTCCGACACGGGGCTTTGAACATGTCGTATTTTGACACGGATACATAGATCTACTTTTGACGCTTTGATTTATTCATAAATATTATTTGTGATCTGTTCGTGTCCTTCGGGGTGCATTTAGTTGTGTGTTGGACTCGTGTCGCATGCGTATCCTAGATCTAGTGGGATACGGTGAGATACTCTCCAATTGTGTGTATTTTTGTATAGATCTAATTAATTGTGGTTCAATTCTTCATTTATAATTAGTATATATATATGGATATTAAATATTTATTTTGTGTATTTATTATAGTAATTATTGTAGCATAGATCTATATTTTGGGTGTGCTAATATAATGTACAATATAATATGTAGCTTTCTTGCATGCAAATATATATGTTACTACTTGTTAAATAATATAATTTATACATAAAATATTTTATAAAATATATTTGTATGTTTAATTGTGTAATTATATTATTTATAATTATTATGTAATTATTTGGATATTAATGTAAATATTTTAGGTGTGCTTCTAGCCATGTAAATTATATGTTCTTTGTTAAATATTTGAAGGTATAAGTTTATGTGTATATTAATATATATATGTACATTTTTGTATTAATGGTTTATATATATATATATATATATATATATATATATATATATATATATATATATATATATATACTGTTTTATATATTCTGTTTATATATATATATATATATATATATATATATATATATATATATATATATATATATATATTGTTTTATATATTCTGTTTTTATATATATAATTATATATATATAACTTGTTTTAGTGACAGTGAATTAATGACAGTAAAAACTGTCATTAATTAGCCGACTAATAGCAGCCGCTGTAGCCTTCGGGCAATTAATGACAAACCTGTCATTAATTGCAGCAGCGGGAAATAGCAGCTTTTCTGTGACGCTTTTTCGCGACAGTTTAACTGTCAGCGAAAACTAAAGCAGTGGCAGTTTATTATTTGGGTTTCGGTGACAGTCCTTCGGTGACAGTCCCGACTGTCACTATTTAAACTGTTTTGATTTAATCCTATTTTATTCACTGTTTTTCAATGACGCTTTGACAGATTTAATGTATATATTATATATTATAATTGTATATATATATATGTATGTGTTTTATGAGGAATAATAATTGTAATAATATATTATGTTATTTATATAAATGTTGGGTTGTATATATTATTTTAGGGTATATATTAATTATATTATTAGTATACTTTGTGTGAGTTCTTTTTGAATCTAATTTGATTCCTAAATTATTGTAGTTTATCTCTATATTATTTTATAGATGTCTTGTGAGGTTGACTTTGGGTTTGACCATGTTTGACTTTAGTGGACTTTAGAGTTGACCATAGTTGACTTTTGACTTAGAATTGACTTATTGACCTAGAAATTGCCTAGTTTGACTTGTTCTCTTTTCGGGACCTTGTATTAATGTGGTATTCCATATCTAGGTCTTCGAGGCACCGAGTCAGACATTTGTGAGACTGTTCATTGGACTTCAGGCGAGTACATTCTCTGATAGTTTCTCATTTATGATATCCTCTATGTTCGTTGTATCTAGTGTAGATATACATGTTCTCTTGACACTATGGTTACACGGATTGGTATATCCGGATCTCGTCATGAGATGTTATTCCTTGGTATATGGTGTATATGGTGCAAGTATTGTTTCATTGGTTATCTTGTACATGTACAGACACCGATTCTCGGGGAGACTAGCTATCTTCTTGGGGAATCTAGTGCCATAACGTACCGTGGTTGGATCTATTATACCAGTCGGGGTGGAGAGTATTTTAGTGTAGATATGTGATCATACCCTCCTTGTGCATGTCTTGTTCCTTGTGAGTGTTGATCATACACCGCACGTATAATCAGCCAGGCCATTATACTCTTGTGCAAGTTCCTAAGCCGATCACATGTTAAAGCTAGTACTCATACACTTAGTCATTAGTATTCTTGTTCTATCAGCATATTGTTCATTATTGTATTTCTTTCCAGTACTTCCTTATTGTCTATACATTTCTTGTATCTATTTATGCATCTTGTTTATCCACAGCTACTTACTGTTACATAGTTTTTATCATTATTTGAGAACTGCTGTTAGGGTTGTACTCTGCTCCTTTCCTGACTGGATATATTTTTCCAGATGACACTGAGGAGTACCCTACCTATTATGGACCCCAGGATGTTGTGGGTTTAGATTCTGAGACCCTGGCTCAAGAGGGACTTATCCCAACTGAGACAGTTGACCCTGGAGTTGTAGCTTTATAGTTTTGTAGTATTCTTTTGTACTGGATTTGTCTCCAGCATATTTCTGTATTTTTCTTCAGACTCATTGATGTATTATTTTAGACTCATGAGTTGTATTGTGACTATTCTATTCTTATCTGATTCGTGTTCATTCTATCTTAGTTCTGTGATTGAGTACACTATCTTTTGGTGGTTCATTATATTAGATAGACTTTCTAGACAGCGTTCTACCGCCGATTCTGCGGCGTAGGCTGGGCGTTGTTTCCGACTAGTACTCTTACCCCGGGTGTGGGTCGTGACATAACCGTATCCTGGGGTGCCTATGTACTCTGATATATGTAGTTGGCTTTGTCAGGCCCCCGCTCTCTAATATTCTAGTTTTGGGACATGATAGTATGGATTGTCTATAACTGTGGAGGACGAGATTCTACAAGATATCAAGGGTATAAAATGTAGTGCCCCTCTCTGGGCGATGCACTATATGATGAACTTATGGCTAGTTTGACCCAGTCGAAGATGAGTATTGGGAAAATCTTTCGCCATCTAATCAATCTGGATGAATGATTGAGAACATTTCCAACTCTTGGATTGACCTCTATTAAAATGAGTCCTGAATGCAGCAGATTGTGTCTTGACGAATGAACTATATATAAGAGTCCCTTCCCAATACCTTTTCTTTGTAGTTTTCTTTGGATATTTTTGCTGCATGGTTTTGATGAATGCATTTTCGTGTAAATTTCTGTATTTAAATTTCTTTGAATTTTGAGAGGAATGATAGAAGAAGGATATTGATATGATGTTGGTACCATTGCAGGAGCATATATTGGTGCTATTACAGAAGTATGCATAACTGACGTTTGATCGTTGCGAAGTAGTTCGCTTTCTCTCAGCAAATTCTCTACTTGGTGGGTGATTTGACCCTTATTTTCTACTCTTTTATGTCAATGAATTCTTGTTGCCTCATAATATCCTGATGTCCGATAGAATATGTAAACCTTCTCACCCAAAATTAGGCCTACTTGGCTTAGATAGAAAAATTAGGGCTAATTAGAATCCAATTAGAAAGAGAACACGATATTTTATTTAATTATACAATATTTATATCATTTAGTGCACCTTACCGTTGCTTCAATAATTAGAGCACTACTCGAGCTGTTGCCTTCCAACAAATTTTACAACCTTGTCCTAGACGTGCCCGCCTACCATTCTGACCTTTGTGTAACTTATAATTATGCTCTCTTGTGCTATATTTTAGTCGCACAATATTCGTCGGAAGTTTATAATAAATTTTATGTAAATACGACTTTGTATCCTTGTGTGTTCTAATCAAAATTGGAGGCACAATCTTGACCCATTTCGTACAACCTAATTTATGATAATATTCTACTCTGAGTCTTCTATGTCCATGACACTTGTATCCCACCTAATTTTAATCCTATGTACTTCTAATTAATTAAAGAACACCTTACGCATTAATTTTAATTAATTTAAACCCAATTTCCATCTTTGTGCAATTTTCTAATTGTTGGGTGCTTTTATGCAAAAAATGTATTAAGGTGTCCACACAATTGGACATGACACATGAAGAAACCTATTTTTTGTTCATATAGATTTTTCCCATAAATTTTTGGAGTGTGCAATGCGCAACATCGCCCCCATTTAATCCTAGCCATTGTATTTAAATAATATAATTTTTAGCCCTCCAAATATTTCCATGTGAGCCCAAGGCTCAACCTAAGGGGATGTTGACCAAAGTCAAATTTTCCTAGGTCAAACCAACCCCCCTTACATTTATATATAAACAACTTCTCCTTCCTTTTTCCTTATTTTTTAATACCTAAAACCCAAATTTCATCTCAGTCGACCCCTTCACCTTACTGTTCATCACTCATCCCCTTTTCTCCCGTCGGAGACCTGTCGGAGTCGTCGACGAACAGCAGTCGACTTCCCCCTCAGCCTGGCTACAACCTCCGCTATCGTCCTCTACCCTCGACAAGACTCGCCAGACCTCCACAACCCGGGCCTCCTCTTCTTCTTTCTCCCCTTTCCCGTTGCTCACTACAGCAACCCTCCTCTTCCCGAGCGGTCCTGCCGAACGGTGCACCAAACCACCGCATTTTCCTTCCCGACTCCACCATCAGCACCTCACCATCGCCGTTCTCTTCCTCCTCCACGACACCCCGGACCACCCGTCGCTCGCCTGAAGACCGGAGCTTGATCGAGCATCAACTTCTCCGACCTGGCCATCACCCCGACCCATCGATCTCCACCATCATTCTTCTCATCTTCCTACCTTCCCTGAATGCCTTGCCACCACCACCGTGCACCTTTTCCCCGCCGGTAGCACCCCACACCACCAGCACCACCACGAACTCCTCCATCTTCCATGTCCTCTTCTTCCTCCTCCCTGAGTAACACCACCACCACCTCCCCTCATCCCTGACCTCGACCCAGCTCCTCCCTGTCATCGACCCCTTCCTCCCTGCTCAACCTCTATGGCCGGACCTCCTTGGCCGGACCTTCCCCCTGGCCAGACTCCGGCAATATGCATCAACCTAACATCATCATCATCATCATCAAACCCCCATCATCATTATCATCATCCTTCTATCATCAACATCATCATCATCAATCATCAACAAAATCACCATGATCTTTATTATCGTCCCCGTCATCACCATCGTCCACATCACCATCCTCGTCATCACTATCACCCACATCATCATCTTCGTCATCGCCATCATGTAATCACCACCATGTAATTACCATCATGATTATCACCATCATCTTCACCATGAGCACCACCATCATCATCGTTACCGTAGTCATAATCATCGTCATTATCGTCGTTATCATCATCGTCATCATCGTCATTGTCGATCCCGTGCCTGCCCGCCAAGGTTCGTACATGTTCCCCCTCCTTCGTGATTTCATGTGCGTAAGTGTAAAATGTTAGGATTTAACGTATTCATCAGATCTCGAGACCTGTGTCGGTGAACCCAGTGATATGCATACGCCTGTGTACACGTATGCGCGTATCATTCAATTTGGTATATATATTTATATATTTATTATGTATATATTTTAATATACACATGTATACTTAGTATATGTTTATTATATATATTGTATATCTATTTAATTAGTGTATATATATATATATTATAAGTATTAATGATATATGTTAGTTAATAATAATGTATATTTATATATTTACTAGGTGACCCGAGTGTAACCACGGATATCCCGTAGTTACGTTGACCTGTGACCATGTGACTTAGTAGCAAACTGCCATTATGTACACTGACGTACTGGCGAGCCCCGTATCATTTTGACTGTCTGTTTTGTACACCAATTACCGACGCAACACACGTGCGATTAGACGCACACTTGACCCTAGTTGACCAGTGACATACCTAGCTATGCCCTGAGTTCAAGGTATTTATGATTGTGTATATGCTAGTGTAATGACTGATGTTGTGTTGTGTTATGTTGTATTATATTATATGTATATAGGACATATCGGATTAGTCCGCGTGACTTCAGGAGCAGGTTATTGATACTACGCAGCTTTCTTGCCAGGCAAGTATAACTTGCCTTGTTGTACTATTTAAATTTAGTTATTATTTTGGTTGCATGTTTATTATTTTAGATTATATAAACTGTGCGCATCTGAGAGAGACTCGGGTGCAGTCAACGAAGGCGTTGACGTTAGGACTTGTGTCTGACTTAGAGTCTAGTAGACCCACCTAAAGTTGTGGAGTTATCGGTATGACTCTCCAGGCCTTGACACGTATCATCGCACGACACCGAGTGAGTTTATGTAGGGACGCGTGCCTCATGCTCGACTGGCCATCGGTGTGAGTAATACGTGTCCGGGTATTTAGCTTAGTTGTTTATTTCTTTAGAAACTTGTATTATAGTACGAGATGTCCACGTCATGTTCGTGACTTGTACATTTGCATTGGGCGGGGAGGACGACTAGTAGGCGTATGGGACACCCACCTCCTTTATATAGATACCGCATTCTTCGGAGCGATATGGACGTATATATTTTGTAGATACCACGTTCCTTAGAGTGTTAGACATTACTTGGTGATTTTACATATACCTTATTCTTCGGAATGATTTTTTACAGTATTTACTTTATGGCATGCTTCTATGTATCTTGTTATGTCCCTCTGAGGACCTGGTCCCTTTCCAGGTGTAGATGTTCATGAGTATTCGTATGAGCGCAGATCGGACTGGCTACTTATATATTTCGAAGATGTCTTCTCTTCAAGCCTCGTGATTGCTAGATGTTGTACTTATATTATATTTATCTTGTTTATTCAATATTCTAATTCGGTAGTGGATTTGTTTTCATCCGACTGTTATTATCAGATACTTTATATTGAGATCTAGTTTCATAGATATTGGTTATTTATTTCTATTCGATTTCTGTGGATGAGATTTAGATTATACCCTGTGATTGTGATAGTTTTACCACTTATGAATTATTATTCATTATACAGCGTACGTATGTGTTATGGTTCCATACATTGGAGTTGCCATATACATGCGGCTGGCATGCTTACATGTCCTAGTCCTACGTATTTTGGGACTAGGGTGTGACATATTTTTAGTGGTGGCACATGCAGGTCAGAGCATATTATCTCGGTTATGTTACTGTACCGAGCAAGCGTGCAAATAGGATTAGAGTATAGGATCTCATCCACAATTGACTATGACTTATCTTCCTTCCAGTCGGTTCTAATTAAATAATTGCATCCTGCTTGATTCATATGCTTTCCAAATAGTTCCTTGAGTATAGCCCCTGCTAGAATATATGAATCCCTGTTGATAGGATAATAATTAGGATAACATTCCTATTAAAAATACAACTAGGGCATTGACACATCATTAAGTTTAGAATACTTAATGAACCCTAACCTTCCTTACTACCTAATAAACCTTAGCGTCCCTTACCTATAGATTGATCTACCATCACCCTTGATATATTTAGGAATGGCTTGAGGGTAGTATAAACACTAATAGGATTAGTTTGGAATTTGATCATGATGTTTGACCCTAGTATTGAGGAACCAACATAAATTCAAGGTTAAATAATAGGGCTAAACTTAACTTTTATAGTGAGATAGTATATTAGAACTATAAATTTAGATCCTTGTCTTATTATTAGCAGACAGTACCTTAGGAAGCCAAGAAGAATAGATAGACATTTTTCTTGAATATACCTCAAACACAGAGAATAGCTACCCTCTTCCCTTTAGAAAACTATGATATTATCTAGAGTCCCCCTATTTTCTATTTCATATCTTGTTCCTCTAAAAAAAAAACTTAGCGCTCGCTATATTTATGCGACGACTAAATTATGTTCTTCTTTTCTTCATCTTATAACTCATGCCACATAACTCTTATGAATATAGGCCAAGTTATTTTTCTATGCTAGGATATAGTGTGGTAGGATTATAGTTTGCTAGTCTTAAATTCTGAAAATTTTGTGCTTGGTAGTTAGAGCACGATAGTTTTGAGTTATTCTTGTAGATTGTGACTTGATGATTATCCTTTAGTTTGAATCACGTAATTTGTACCCCCACATCAATATAGGTTTTATCCTCTTTCCCCTTGAGGGCCAGTAACTTTTCCATTCTTACTATTGACACATGTTCTATGAGCACTATGATTAAGACTTAAGGTAACTATTACCTATATAATGCAATAGGAGACCCTAATAAGTACCAAGATCTTTTTCGCATATACCCCAATAAGAGTTCATACTTTATTTATAAGAATAAGGTTATTTTGTATATTTTCCTTAAGACTGTCACAGTATTAGTTTATTATTTTAAGTTGGGTAGTATGTCTCACAACCTAGTAACCCATAGTCCTCTTGACTCATTATTGAAGTGTAACTGAATGACATTAACTGTATACTAACATAAGACAATAGTGTTTATTAAGACAGTAGAACTTAGAGGCCCATACCCCGATTTGGCCGACTAGCGACTTAGACAAGGAGTTAGTATGACAACTGTAGAGATTGTAGAGTCTTATCTTCCTCATGAACTTGAATTATTTTGTAATTTCCCTCATCATAATCTAGCGTACTTATATTTGCTATACTACCTTGACTTATGTTGCTATTATAGCCTAGTTTTGTAAGCTTATTCTTTATTGAGTTTGTTCATGACATATGTATTATTGGAGTGCTACACTAATACATTGTCTAATCATAATCAAGTGCATTACGGTCTGATCAACCTTAGTGTATTTGGTTCGCTCTTTGCATTACTACTTTACGTAGATTGAGATATATAGTAGTAGACAAATATACTTGCCTACTAGACATGTCTGAGCATATCGTATCGGTTACATAACTGTTCCAATATGAATATGCGAATAAGAATTTACCAAATAAGATTTTAATCCACAGCTAACTTGACAATCCCCATTTGAATTCTTTAAACGCCTTGATTCCCATACTTCTATTCTATTATCTTCCCCTTGGACTCTTTATCATTATTTTCCGTCCTTTCTTATTTCGGAAAGACAAAACCTCGTGCTTAGTATAAGTATGATATACAAAGAATACTAGATATATCCCATAGGCCAATCATATTACTAGATGACTGTCTTTTATAACTGATTAAGGGTATATCACATATGATATATTTGGTGTTTAAATTTTTGAGGATTGAGTGACATGATTAAGTAAATTTGAGGAATAAGTTTTCTAAAATGTAAGAGCCTTATGTGATAGATGGATAAATTCTAAGTTGGGTAAAAGTTGCATTATCAACTCGAGAGAAATTTCTTTTAGATTGTGATCGAGTAAAATCAGATTGAGAGGTTCAAGTCATTTTAATTTTGATAAATTTTAAAAGAAGGATTAAGATGATGATGATTTAATAAATTTTAAAAACTTTGATACGACAAACCAAATATTTATACCTTGAGCACATGATTTAAATTTTTAGAATTGGAGATTGAATCATCGATTTAAATCTCGAAAAAAATAAATAGAACTCTAAATATGAACATGGTCGGATTGAATTCCAAATTTGATGATTGAATTAAAAGAAATTTTGATTGTTAGATTACCTATTTGAAATATTGAGTATGTAAATTGAAAGTAAAATTTGAAGAATACGGAATTCAAAAGTTAAAAATAGAAGTAATATTTGATTAGAATTATTTTCTAAATAAGATTATGATAGTTGGAGATCGTAATGTAAAAATTGATGTGGGTTAATTAAATATTGAAGATGTTATATAAATTTAATTTCAATTTGGATGTGATGATTTAAAAAATGTGAGAAGAGATTACAACAGGTTAAATTTTGAATTGAACAGTGATTATCTTAATTTTGAAGTAATTACGATAGATTTGATTAGAAATTTAATTATCGCAAAGAGATTGTGATTAACTTAACTTATGTACGTGAAGGAATAACATACTATGCCTTATTTTAATTTCGAGGACAAAATTATTTTAAGTTGGATAGATTGTAAACCCCCTCACCCAAATTAGGCCTACTTGTCTTAGATAGAAAAATTATGGCTAATTAGAATCCAATTAGAAAGAGAACACGATATTTTATTTAATTATACAATATTTATATCACTTAGTGCACCTTACCGTTGTTTCGATAATTAGAGCACTACTTGAGCTGTTACCTTCCAACAAATTTTACAACCTTGTCCTAGACGTGCCCGCCTACCATTCTAACCTTTGTGTAACTTATAATTATGCTCTCTTGTGCTACATTTTAGTCGCACAATATTCGTCGCGAACGTTTATAATAAATTCTATGTAAATAACACTTTGTATCCTTGTGCGTTCCAATCGAAATTGGAGACACAATCTTGACCCGTTTCGTACAACCTAATTTATGATAATATTTTACTCTGAGTCTTCTATATCCATGACACTTGTGTCCCACCTAATTTTAATCCCATGTACTTCTAATTAATTAAAGAACACATTGCGCATTAATTTTAATTAATTTAAACCTAATTTCTATCTTTATGCAATTTTCTAATTGTTGGTTACTTTTATGCAAAAATACATTAAGATGTCCACACCATTGGACATGACACATGAAGAAACCTATTTTTTGTTCATGTAGATTTTTCCCATAGATTTTTGGAGTGTGCAACACGCAACATCGCCCCCATTTAATCCTAGCCATAGTATTTAAATAATATAATTTTTAGCCCTCCAAATATCCCTATGTGAGACCAAGGCCTAACCCAAGAGGATGTTGACCAAAGTCAAATTTTCCTAGGTCAAACAAACCCCCCTTACATGTGTATATAAATAACTTATCCTTCCTTTTTCCTTATTTTTTAATACCTAAAACCCAAATTTTAACTCAGTCGACCACTTCACCTTACTGTTCATCACTTATCCCCTTTTCCCCCGCTGGAGACCCGCCGGAGTCGTCGACGAACAACAGTCGACTCCCCCTCAACTGGCCATGACCCTAGCCGTCGTCCTCCACCCTCGACATGACACGCCGGTGTCACGCCCTAGTCCCAAAATATCGAGGGACTAGTCACGTGGCAATGGCCAGCAGCACACACCGATGGGCAAATCTAATTTAATGGACCCATCAGGATGTACTTAAGCTATAGTACAACAATAAGGGTCTACTAATCTCATCCACATAATAATACATCAATATCAACAAAAGAAAATTATAATCATCATCAAGTCACAAGTAAATAAATAGGAGAACAACCCGATAACAAGTCTGATACAACTGTCCATTAAATAAGAATTTTAATAACATCAAAGACTGAGTATAGAAGAAACATATACTTAGAAGAAATCCTCTGCAATCACCTCATCCTCGGTTTCTGGCTATGCTCCAACGTATGTACCTGTTCCTGCTTCTGCTCCTGCAAATGCTCCGGTTCCGTATACCTCGGGATAAACCTCGTCTGCTAACCCTGGGGACATAATCCGAATCCAGGTCCTCAGGGGACATAGCAAGGTACAAAATAACTCATGCCAAAATAAATACAGTGCAGCAATAAATAAAATAATAAGGTAAACTATATAACCAGCTAAGTGATATACAATATGAGAGCATTAATCATACTCAGGTTGAGACTACTATAGGCTCTGTATTGGGGAACCCATAGCAGCATTTTCTCGAAGGGATAGTACATGTGTCAAAGCTTTGTGTCAGAGTCTAAGACACCTCCAGATAACAATATATATAATATAATCAGCCTTTGATATGGTAATACTCTCCCCACCCAATGTAATCACACATCTCATGTCCACGACTTCTCATGTCCATGCCACATAGGATCATGACCTCTAACTGATGCAATAGGTCATAATGATAGCTAAGCAGGTATAAAGTATATGTCCTAACCATGTATCCTATACAGAATCATCATGAATATCTCAGGAAAATTCTGTCTCATGAATAGTGTCAGATGTCCTGGGTTATGATGTACTTGATAAGTCAAGCACGAGAATGTAAAGGGTCTCGATATCCATCTCTAGGTGACGTTATACAACTCCGCATACGGTGTTGGCACCCGAATATTATTCGAACGCTAAGTAATGTCACATGGTCCTAGGTTAAGCATGTACAACATATGAATAAATCAAGACAATATGTAACAAGAACTGCAAGGGTGGCAAGGTACACTTGCCTGGGGTTCTGGCTCCAACTGTAGCTCTGGTAGCAGCGGGATTTGTAGGTACTTCTCCGGTTGCTGAAATAGACATCATCATTAGATTCAAAAAATATCAAATAGCTAAAAATGCCTGTCCTTGAGTCCAATTTGGACACAGGGGCAAAAATGACCGTTCTTGGTCAAAGTGGGGTCCACATGTGGCCCGCTTCGTACCAAAAAATGTGCCAGAGACAAAGTTCTCCAAATACATCAAATTTAGTGTCAACAAGTCCAGAATGATGTACGATCCCAACGAAACTTCCAGAACTGGATTCCGATGAGCCGATCACAAAATCGTCCGTCAAGTAGACCGGTCCACGATACGTAATTTTGTCAACGTTCTCAGAATCGAACCAAACTTGGGTTACAGGACCAGCGTATTGTTACGAGTCTGATGGCACAAGTTTTGTTTCGATATGACGTATGTACACAAAGTTATAATGAGTTCGGGAATAGGGCCGATACGGGGCGTTGTCGACGGATACACGTTAATTTCGGTGTGCACGCACATCCAAATTAACTTTCGTAAAATCCCACACATCCGTATCAACGGCACGTACCTTTCGGTGAAGTCCACACGCGACCAAGTCATCCCATTTGGCGGGGCATACTGAGTTCCGGGGAAAAATGAGGCATTATTTTCCTGTTTTTGGATCACAGTTCACAATTTTTACAGGATGCAACACACCGAGCGGGTTACACGGGCATCAATAGGATCACGCAGGGTTCATGTCACAACAGACCAAACGGGAAATGGGGCAGTGAGGAGAGAGAAAATACTACCTGAACAGGACTACACAGAACTGGATTTCTCGTGTCCGTGAGACGACGCAACATGACACGACATGGCACAGTGTTAGGGTTTCGGCTACAGGAGCACCGGGGCTTCGCCGAAGGCGGCTAGGGCACGGCTGGCTGGTGGCGGTACTGGCGGCTAGGGCTCCTGCTCCTGCTTGTCTTGGTGGCGACGCTCGGCGGCGCTGGAGGAGGCGGGTCAGAGTCGTGGAGGAGACTCGGGCAGAGGCGGTCGAGTACGGCTCAGGCGGTGACGTTCGGGTCGATAAGGAACTGGGGAAGATGGTGGCTGTGGGTCAGAGGACAACGAGGAGAGGGCGGCGGAGCTAGGGCAGTGGCAGCGGGGGCTCGACGGATCGAGGGGGTTTTATAGTGTGAGAGGGGGAGGTCGACGGACGATCGGTGCGGGAGAGGAAGAGATGGCGACACTGGGAGGTGGAGAGATGTGGGAGACGGAGAGACACTGAATGCTGCGAGGAGCGGGGGAGGCACGACGGTTACGGGTAGACGGAGCGGCGCCGGCAGGTAGCGGAGGACGAAGGGTTGGGGGTTCAATTATACTGTTGCAATCGGGTTTAGGTTTCGGGTTTCGGGTCGGGTTTAAATCTGACCCGACCAGCTAGGGTTGGGCCCGGTTCAACTAGACCGGGTCCGGTTCGGGTTGGTTTGGTTTAATTTAAAATAAACTGGGTTTATTTCTAGGGTTTAAATAGGGTTTAATAAAACTTAGTTTTTAGGTCTTTAACAATGTTTTTGGGGTCCAATAAATTCTCAGAAAATTATCCTATGTCTAATTTTTATTTTACACTTAAAAATATTATTTTTATAATATTTTAATATTATTTAACATCACTTAAAATTTATTTAATTTCAAAATACCTCAGTTTTAATTAATTAAAAATCCAGAAAATTTCAGAAAAATTGTGAAAAATTGATTTTAAAATTCCTGAAAAATCAGGGGGTTTACAGCTAGACCTCCACAACCCGGGCCTCATCTTCTTCTTCCTCACCTTTCCCGCTGCTCACCATCACCACCCTCCTCTTTCCGAGTGATCCCGTCGAACGGTGCACCGAGCCACCGTCGTTCCCTTCCTGACTCCACCATCAGTACCTCCTCCCCGTCGGCAGCACCCCACACCACCAGCTCCACCATGAACTCTTCCCTCTTCCCTGTCCTCTCCTTCCTCCTCCCTAAGTAACACCACCACCACCTTCCCTCATCCCTGACCTCGACCTAGCTCCTCCCTGTCAACGACCCCTTCCTCCCTGCTCAACCTCCATGGCCGGACCTTCCCCCTGGCCAGACTCCGGCAGTCTACATCAACCTAACATCATCATCATCAAACCCCCATCATCATTATCATTATCCTCCCATCATCAACATCATCATCATCAATCATCAATACAATCACCATCATCCACATCATCATCCCGTCATCACCATCGTCCACATCACCATCCTCATCATCACTATCACCCATATCATCATCTTCGTCATCGCCATCATATAATCACCATCAAGTAATCACCATCATGATCATCACCATCATTTTCACCATGAGCATCACCATCATCATCGTCGCCGTAGTCGTAATCATCGTCATCGTCATCGTTATCATTATCGTCATCGTCGTCATTGTCGATCTTGTGCCTGCACGCCAAGGTTCGTACATGTTCCCCCTACTTCATGATTTTATGTGCGTATGTGTGAAATATTAGGATTTAACGTATTCATCAGATCTTGAGACCCGTGTCAGTGAACCCAGTGACTCGCATATGCCTACGCACGCGTATGCGCGTATCATTCAATTTGGTATATGTATTTTTATATTTATTATGTATATATTTTAGTATACACATGTATATTTAGTATATGTTTATTATATATATATTGTATATGTATTTAATTGGTGTATATATATATATTATAAGTATTAATGATATATGCTAGTTAATAATAATGTATATTTATATATTTACTAGGTGACCCGAGTGTAACGACGGATATCCCGTAGTTACGTTGACCTATGACCATGTGACTTGCTAGCAGACTGCCATTATGTACACTGACGTACTGGTGAGCCCAGTATCATTTTGACTGTCTATTTTGTACACCAATTACAGACCCGACACCCGTGCGATTAGACACACACTTGACCCTAGTTGACCAGTGACATACCTAGCTATGCCCTGAGTTCAAAGTATTTATGATTGTGTATGTGCTAGTGTAATGACTGATGTTATGTTGTATTATATTATATGTATATAGGACATATCGGATTAGTCTGCACGACTTCAGGAGCAGGTTATTGATACTACGTAGCTTTCTTGCCAGGCAAGTATACCTTATCTTATTGTACTATTTAAATTCAGTTATTATTTTGGTTGCATGTTTATTATTTTAGATTATATAAACTGTGCGCGTCCGGTAGAGTCTCGGGTGCAGTCAACGAAGGTGTTGACGTTAGGACTTGTGTCTAACTTAGAGTCTAGTAGACCCACCTAAAGTTATGGAGTTATTGGTATGACTACCCAGGCCTTGACACGTATTATTACACGTCATAGAGTGAGTTCATGTAGGGACGCGTGCCTCGTGCTCGACTAGCCATCGGTGTGAGCAACACGTGTCACGGTATTTAGCTTAGTTGTTTATTTCTTTAGAGACTTGCATTATAGTACGAGATGTCCACTTCGTGTTCGTGACTTGTATATTTGTATTGGGCGGGGAGGACGACTAGTAGGTGTATGGGACACCCACCTCCTTTATACAGATATCGCGTTCTTTGGAGCGATACAGACGTATATATTTTGCAGATACCACGTTCCTTAGAGTGTTGGACGTTACTTGGTGATTTTACATATACATTATTCTTTGAAATGATGGACATTACAGATACCACACTCTAGAGAACGTTGGACGTTATGCCTATGCCTACCCATACGTACCAAAGTTGTTCTCAAAGTGCATTTCACTTAACTGGTCAGATCACCCTCGAGTTTTTATAGTATTTACTTTATGGCATGCTTCTATGTATCTTGTTATGTCCCTCTGAGGACCTGGTCCCTTTCTAGGTGTAGATGTTCATGTGTATTCACAGGAGTGCAGACCGGACTGGCTACTTATATATTTCGAGAAGTTCTTCTCTTCGATCCTCATGAGTGCTAGATGTTGTACTTATATTATATTTATCTTGTTTATTAAATATTCTAATTCGGTAGTGAATTTGTTTCCATCCGACTGTCATCATTAGATACTTTATATTGAGATCTAGTTTTATAGATATTGGTTATTTATTTCTATTTGATTTATGTGGATGAGATTTATATTATACCCTGTGACTTGTGATAGTTTTACCACTTGTGAATTATTATTTATTTTACAGCGTACGCATGTGTTATGGTTCCATACATTGGAGTTGTCATATACATGCGACTGTCATGATTACGTGTCCTAGTTTTATGTATTTTGGGACTGGGGCCTGACAGAATATAATTGATAAATGATAGCTATAATGCATATTGTCCCACTAAGAGTAGAATATTGAATGACTGTAACTGTGGAGTGCATCTGTTCTTGTTGCCTCGAAATGTCTTTTAATCGATTATGTTGTAAGAGCTTCATATATAAAGCGAACAGTCGTGGCACAATACCATGAAATTGTTGGAAGGGGTGCGGTACTCGAAACTGTTGATTGTGGCATGGTGTCTCAAAATATTTGGGACCTACGCGACTCACCAATCAGATCAATACTGATTTAAGAAAATAAACTATTATAGATGTATAGATTTATATTTCTTATTTCAGTTATATGTCATGCATATGTTTTATAGTTAAACTGTTTACACATATATATGGTCATGGGCAACTGGTGCAGATGGTTTAGCTTTCCTTAAAATGGTATCCGGGGCACTGTGATCGAATCGACCTAGGAAAAATTATATGGAACGTGCTTAAGCATGAGGTATTGTGGGACCTTCAGTGGGGCTTGCAACTCGGACTGGAAGGGTGTGTCAAAATACCATGTAATAGGCTTTCATGGTGTCAGTTTTACTATGACCTTATATAGACATGGTGCATACTAATGTATTATCTTCTGCAGGGACGGTAAGTATTCACCTCTATTTTTATGTGGGGACAGACACATCATGTAACCACCACTTTTTTATTATAGGGATATTTTTGTTATTTCATAATTGTTATTTTTTATATAAATAGGTATATATATTTATTAGCATGTGTTCTAACTAGATAGTTTGGACTTAGTATTGGTTCAACCCAATAAGCCCAATTGATCCAACTAGACCCATTGACTAGTCATGACTAAATTAGAATTAATTAGTTATTAGATTAATTAGATGGATAGAATATTCCTTCCATTATGAATAGATCCCTCTCCATAATTAATATTTCTTCATGACAACCCAATAGGAATATAATAGACTTTTACACCAACTTGTAGCCCAAGGAAAGGAAAAGGGGCCGGCCCTAAATACTAGGAGATGAGAGAGAAGCTTCCATTATTCCATTCATTTCATTCTATGAAACCCTAATTTATTCTTCCCCAAATTCATCCATCCCTCCACTAAATTTTACCCAAATAATTTCAAATTCTTCTCATTCTTACCATCAAGGAGGCCTAGGAGTTTGGAGAGCAAGGAGCACTATTGGAGGAGAGCTAACTAGGAGGAATTATGTCTTCTTGTGTCCATTTGGAAGAGTTCATTGGAAATCCATCTCCCAATAGTTAAAATCTCTATTTTCCTATCAATTCTATTCTAATTGTCATAATAGACCTATAGGAACCCTCTCATGGCTAAGGAATCCTATAAGAAGAAGAACTAGGTTCTAATAGGTCATATTGTGATAGTTACATTGAGTTTTGTGGCCAAATTAGGGTAAGTCCAAATTTGGTACACCAAGTGTTTGAGAATAGGTCTATTGGTTATTAGAGACTATAATCCATGTATTTTGAGAGTGTACGTGTCCATAATTGGATACAAAAAGATTGTTTTATGATACGTAATGGTGCATGTCGGTAGAATGGGTATTTTGGTACCAATAGTGGCTAGTTCCTATGACATTAATTTTAATTAGTTAAAATAGGTATATATTATCATGCCCGGATCTCCCGCAGGTAAAATCGGTTGTTCCCGCTAGGCGAGAATCACTGCGCCAGTGCTCCTGCGGAATAATAGCTTTGACCCATCCGGGCGTGATGCCGCACGAGTGTGAGCCACGCCGGTGCAAAGCCGTGGTTTATTGGCTGGCGGTAAGAGTTCTAAGCCACAGAGTCGCACAGATTATCCGAGTACAGTAGAGTCATAAACGCATAGGCGATCGATAACAAGTTCACTGAGTCGATAATAATGAAAGCATTGAATAACACAAGTTGAAGTAAAACTCTTTATTGATATAAACAAGTGTTACAGGCGACGCTTGGCCGAGATTACAATTCATTCGGATCTCTCTCTCTCTGAAACAGTAAAAGCATGGCAAGTGGCTATAATTATAGAATAATTGTACAGGCAATGTTCAGGCCATATTCCAACATTATGTCTTGTATATAAGCTTCTGTTCCGGACACAATGCTCTAAGGCTTCAGAGTGTACTCCTGGCCTTAGCACCCACGAAGGAGGCATCCGCACCAAACGAGGTTCTCCCGCACCCTGCAAACGATCTAGTGGATTATCAGTACATTGAATGCACTGGTGGGGAGGCTACTCGCCTACTCGACAAATCCAAACACGTAATATAGGTTCCGTGCACCAACTATTTAGTTATCTTTCTAGTTGCCTTAGGATCAGTTTCATGCAAGATTTGAATAACCTAATTTGTGTGGCAGTACGCCGTGCGATATGAGAGGAAACACGGTGAGACTTACCAACTTACCTTTTGACCTTCCCTGTCCAAGGCAAACAAGTTAATTTAAGCACGAGCATTCATAGTGAAAACCAAGTCAAAGGCATATGCAAACACGAGTGTTGTTGTATCATGATCGTTCAGGTGTTCAGCTGTTATTTGATACAATGCAATGACTCACACACGGATAGCCGCTAAAAGAGAATGACTTATCTATATGAACATGAGTCACTGCTATAGCCATAAAGGATCGATAGCAGTCGCGAGAATGGAATGCAATAAAAGTACAAGAGGCGCTATGAACCATCTCGCCTGCACACGATAGATCACACATGAAGAGTCCAAGACGAGAATGGAATGTAATAAAAGTACACGATGTACTACAAATTATCTCACCCGTATACGAATGGACTACACGTGAAGTTTTATCCGGATCGGATCGGCCCCAGTACCCCGGTGACCGTCCGTGGAACTGTACCTCATTTTTGAGTTGTCCGCGACATGCAGGTCTGGGTCTTTCCAATTTTATATCTTTCACAATACAATCAACAACACGACTATAATCTTGAATTTTTGCTATGAACGAGCATGGACAAGATTCTTGTTCAAAGGTAAACTTGATGTGATTCCAGTTCAATATTCAGTTGCCTTGATGCATGCCCCTGGTTCGAAAATTGCCTTGGTGACCTAATGGTCCCGGATACTAGCAGGTTCATTCATGCACGGAATAACTATTAAATAGTCTTCCGAGGAAAACTAGATGAATGCATGACATGCACAATATTTCATAATTGAGGCATAGTTTATGCGACAACATTCAATCGAGGCAATATATATAAGCACGCAAGCATACTACTTTTGTATAACATAAGCACTCATGTTAACTCGGACCCGAAGGTAAGACGAGGGGTGAAACCGTAAGGGACTTCCCGAATGACACGATCTAGGGTAGCATGTGAGGGCCTAAATATAAGCAATATTTCATTTCCATGTTCTAGCATAAGCAATACAAGTTAGAATTATTCTCTTAGCTAGGTGCGTTGTATTCTTATTAGCATGCAGGGGTGATTCACCTAGTGACTAGCATATAGCATTCATATTTTAAGTGTGCTGGCTAAGCAAAGACAAGTTTACCGTAGCCACCCACCTTAGCGATGATTCACGTCGGTTGAGCGATACGTCAAGCGAGCCTCTAAAAGCCTAAGCCGAAGTCTTGTAGGGACAAGTCTGGATATCCTTTGCCTCAAACGAGTATTATCGCCTGAGCAAAGCGGGTCGGGATATTGCACTTTTGCCGTTTGAATCGGCAGTCCGCTTGAACGGAATAGGGTATTATATATATATATATATATATATATATATATATATATATATATATATATATATATATAATGCCTTGTTGAATGATTCTAATCATGTGTGGATGGGTGTACCACCTTGGTGTGGCTATTCATGGTACGTATCGTACGTATCAGAGACGATATGGGTGTAAATCATAAATGCACGCCAAGTATTTGGTTTTGGTTTTAGAGTATACACAAATAGTGTTTATATATATTTAGTTGTATTATATAAGTATATGGTTGTTGATATATATATATATATATATATATATATATATATATATATAGAGTGGTTGGGTTAGTGATGTGCAGGGGTTGTTGGAGCATCAGTCACAGGTATTATGGGGGGGAGCTCGGGTACAATAGAAAAATAGAGCAACAACAATATTAAGGGATGGTTCTGTGCAGGCCAGCAATTGTGTGTTCGTGGGGATTTGGTGTGTGATTGTAGTGAGAAGTAAGGATGTTCAAGCTTGGGAGTTCTGCAGGCTGTCCAATTGCAGCAAAGTACATATTGTTCAATTAGCAGGCAGCAGGTTTGGTTATGGTTCCAACCGGCATTTGAAGAAGGGGAGTGTATTAAGCGCATGGAAGGCAGTGTGTTCACTATCTGGTGTGATGGGCAATGCAAGTGGAGTGTAGGTTAGTGCATGTATGACGCATATGTATGTGGGTGTGCTTCAGCAATTGGGTATCGGTTGGACTAGTGTGGTATTAGTTTGGAGCTGGTGTTGGTGTGTTGATATACACAAGTGTATATAGGTGCAGTAGTAGGGTGATATACCTTTGTGTGGGTGTTTAGTTATTTATCTATTTATCTTACTACCTATCTAACTATATATATATGCGTACATAAGTGTGGGTTGTGATGGTGACTGATTTTAAAGTGTGTCTGAGTAGAAGTTAGAAAGGGGACGAGGGTTACTTGGGTCTGTACAGTGAAGGATAGCTGTGTGAGCATATAGCTCGGTTGCAGGCAGTGGGTATAGTGTATATATGGGTACAAGAGGGTATCAAGGGGGAACATATATGTAAAGGGGTGCTATCAAGTGTAAAGCTTGGGTATGAGTGTGTTGTGTTGCAGTTCAACTACAGGAAAGTATTTGAAGGGGGGTGTAGGGAAGTGTATCAGTGATAAGTAGGTTTGTGTATTAATAACTACCAATTGAGTACTTGTGTGTGTAAGGGAAGTAGAAGAGCATGAGAGGGAGGTTGATTTTGAGTAGTAGGTTTTGATAGCAGCAGTATGGGGGTAGACACAAGTATAAGTGATAAGGTGCCAAGTACCTTAGAATGGTGAGGATTTGGTGTAAAGGTGAAGAAGAGTGTTAGTGTCAAGGGCTAAACATCAGTAAAGGTAAGTGCAAGAGTAGTTTAAACAAGGTATTGGCCCATGACCAAGGTATTGACCCATAGTTAAGGTAATTGAGATATGACCAAGGTAGTGGTTACTAGCTAAGGTAATACTAAGGTATTTACTTATAAGCTAAGGTATTAGTAGGTATTATAGGTATTAGTGTATATTATAGTGTATGGAGCTAGTAATCTACCGGATTGACTTAGAAATCTAGAGTTAGCTTGGTATGACCTAGTATTAGCCTATACTAGCTAGTTTGGATACATGGACTAACTAAATAGGTAATGTGAGTTTAGAACCAAAATAGTGACCTAGTTTTGACCAAATTGACCTAGTTGACACTAGAATCCTAGAAACGACCTAGAAACTTCATTACAACCTAGTTTAATCATATTTATGACCCCAAAACACTCTTTGACTTTGATAATTCATATATAGGTCACATGGACTAAAGTTCAGATACTGTTTGATATTCATTGCTTCGGAACGCATGCGATTACATTCTTTGACAGTTTCGTTATTTTGATTATTACTATGATATCAGTTTTGTAGTGTTGTACTAGATTCTTAATACGATGTTACACGAATTAGTATATCCTGGATCCCGTCATGAGATATTATTTCCTGTGGATCCTGTACATGTCATGTATTTCCTGTACATGCTTAGACACCGATTCTTGAGCATGTTCACTACCAGAAAAAGTCAAATTAGTGACGTCTAAAAACGTCGCTAAAAAATCAAATTACGTCGCTAATTTGTTTTAGCGACGTAATTAGCGACGTTATAAAGTTGTCGAAAAAACCCAAGTCGCCAAAAAAAAATGTCGCTAAACGTCGCTATACCGACATTTTTAGCGACTTTAATGTGTCGGTAAATTTAGCGACGTTTAGCGACTCCGGGTCACTAAATAGCGACGTTTATGAAAGTCGGTAAACGTCGCTGATTAGCGACTTCTATAGCGACGTTACACCGACGTCTTTAATGACCTGGCTATTCTACCATGTCAGCATTTGGTGACGTATAGCGACGTTGTTAGCGACGTCATTAGCGACGTATTTAGCGACTTGTTCCTGCATCGCTAATTAGCGATGTATTTAGCGACGTAACATAACGTCGCTAAATGTCGCTAAACGTCGCTAAAAACGTCGCTAATTTTAAAAAAAAAATATTGTCCAGAAGGAATTGATCCAGTGTCTTGTCTAGATCAATCTTTTGGTCCGATCCAGTGTCTTGTCCAGATCAATTTTCGGTTAGATTTTGTTGAATGCAAGATAACTATATAATCCAATTAAATTAAAGACCACAAGAAACATTGTTGAAGTATCAATCCAATTAAATATGCTATATAATCCAATTAAATTAACTAAAAAATTAAAGACCACAAGAAGCATCATACATCATGCCTATTATTGAAGTATCAATAATTCATAATATACAATCGCATCATAAATAATAATAAAAAGAACTATACTACTACGGATCTGCAGAAGGCTGACCACCGGCGCGCTTGAAGGATAAGAACTCCTCATACTCGTCCCATGGAATCGACACCGATGTCGATGGAGAAGGCAGTGACGTCGGTAAAGGCCGTGCCCGCTCCAAGTCTGCGAGACACTGGTTGTAAGAATCCAGGGTAGATAACAGCCTCGTACTGCTATCACCCATTAAATCCTGCATCCTCGTCAGCTTCTCGCTCATCGATAGCTGTGACGCTTGCAGCTCCACGATGTTGCGATCATTGGAGGCTCTAATATCATTTGTCAATTCTCGTAGCTCCGTCATGCTGCGGTCGAGCATATCCAATCGTACGATGAGCATCGGATCGTCCGCCTGTGGCTGGGACCGGGACTGCTCCTCCATACTTCGCAGCAAGTCGTCACGGAGAGACGCAATCTGACGGTCAACGACCTCCTGGACGGCCTCCTGGACTCTGGCCGACGACTGCGAGGGCTGCGACTGCGAGAGGTGTGTGGAATGCGCAGCTGTCGGGGAGGCCCTAGATGACTGCGTCGTAACCAGGGCGCCATAGGAGCCCGTACCGTAGTACGTACCAAGAAGACGGTCACCATGTTTGCATCCTCACCCCTCTGTACCTGTTAAAAATATATTATTTCTTACTAAACTTAAATATTTTTTCCAAGTACCATTTTATGGTACTTATATTAAAATAATATATTTTAAAAGACAAAACATACCAAACGACGGAAATGTTCCATCATCGGAATCGAGCCACCACACCACTTGGCAGCATTCTGCCTAGCCGCCTTGGCCTTCTTAGACCTTTTCTTGTAGCTCGGATCGTCGAATCTAGCCCTCATCGCAGTCCACTGCTCAGGCATGATCCAACCTTGGATCGGTTTTCCAGCACGATCACGAGCCTTCTGGTCATCCAGAGCATCTCGAATAAGCTTGGCGGTAACGGTAGGAAAGAGCCGCTCGATCAACTCGGCCCGGTGCGGAGGATAAAAATACGTTCGCTACAATAAATAATTCATTAAGTTAGCATCACGAATAAGTTATATAATATACATAAATTAGAGGATTTATTTAATATACTTTTACTTGGAAGTGCGTAAACCAGAACGCCTTCCTCTGCTCCGGAGCCTCAGAGTAGTTGATCCAAGGGCCGCCGTAGTTGTTCCTCAGAAATTGGCCCAGGCGTCTCTGAACCGTCGATGGACGATATCTATACAGAGATAATAATTTAGATTACTGGAAAAGTCAATATACGATGAATAAAGAGAAACAAAAATATATACTAAACCATCTAATTGACTTACTTTGTACCATCAGCCCAAATCTCTGTCCTCGTCTCCTCCGGAGGTGCGTATGGAGGATCTTGCTGATGCTGGGACAACGTGGGCACGACCTCCTCGACATGCTCATCTGTCCCCATGGTTTCGTCAGTAGGAGGAACGCTGGACGAGGGTGTACTATCACGCCAGGAACTACTTGTCCTAACAGTCGGAGATGTGACTGATCGATATACTGGAGTACTGGGCGACGTTGATCCGGAACCAACAGTAGGTAGTACCGGAGTGGCACTCTGTCTACCTCGGGACCTGCCGAATCCTCCGCGTCGTCTTGTCATATCTGATAACAATATATGATGAATATAGAGAAACACAAATATATACTACATTCTACAGTCGAAATGTGATGCATATCTCAAAGCATTCTACAGTCAAAATATAATACATATATTCGTTAATGGGTACATCTACTTCGTCAAAATATAGTTACATTCTATATGCAATATTTTTTATTTTTAATCATCTTCAGAAAATTCATCTTGTTCGCCTTCGTCGTCATGCTCTTCCTCTTCCTCGTCTTCACTTTTATCTACTTCGTCGTCCTCTTCGGATAATTCTACATTTTCTACATTATTACTCGTGTGATGAGTAACTTTCGTTGAGTCCACATCTATAATATTTGTTAGAAGAGGTAGACCGTCCTCTTGATAAGCTATTTCGTCAATGTCAAAGGTATTTCTAGCTTTAGTCTTGCATACTGCCCACCAATCCGACCTCGCTGTCCCCCGTCTAGGATAAGTTGTGAAGTACACGAGATGAGCCTGACTTGATAGGACAAATGGTTCGTAGCCTTGATATCTACGCTTGTAGTTTATATCCCCAAGGCCATGCTTGTCAATTTTTCAACCTTGATCTTGAATCGGATCGAACCATTCACACCTGAATAGCACGATATTAGCATGTTCTGTGCCATAATTATATGTCAACTCCACAATCTCTCGTAAGATGCCAAAAAAATCATTGCCCGGATTGACGTCTTTGTAGTTTGAAGATTTGATACACAAATAACTATTTTTCGTGGAATCAAGATCCAGAAAGCTGTCTCTGATAGGAGCATTTGTTGACTTGAACCTGAACCCATTCACACAGAAACTTGGCCATATTTTTACGGCAGTAATTGGTCCCTTGGCTAGAGTTCTAATAGATTCAGTCTCGGGTGATATTAGACGATCGACCTAAATACCAAAGTAGCGATAGTAAGTTATTTGTTTTGCAAGTGTAGAAATAAAAAGTAATTACCAAGCATCTTACATATGCGCTCAACCAAGAAGGAAAATGGCATCTCATATCTTGTTCTACTTATTCGTCTGTTATGTAGGGTCTAACCGACCTCAACTCATCATTATATGTGCTGAATCCACCTACAAAGTCTACCTTTATCCTCTTTATCCAATGAGAAAACTGACTTAGGTTGCTTTAACTTTCCATTCCCCTCCTCTATCAAATGCAATGCAGGACATCTACATATTTCTTCTAAGTCCAACGTGGCCTTCGGATTATCTTTCGTCTTCCCCTTTACCTCCATTACAGTATTAATTATGTTATCAAACACATTCTTCTCGATATGCATGACATCAAGGTTATGTCTGATCAGATTGGTGCTCCAATATGGCAGATCCCAGAATATACTCATTTTCGTCCAGTTATGGGTGCGACCAAATCCGTCACACTTGTACCCCTTAGCAGGCTCTTCGATAGAACTTGGTAAATCTTTTACCTCTTCCCATATCGTGCATCCGGGCCACCTTGGCGGTGGATTGGCCTTCTCCACAACTCCCGTACGAAAAGCATTCTGGTTCCTCCGATACGGATGATCCTTCGGCAAAAATTGTCGATGACAATCGAAGAAGCACGGTTTGCCTCCGTGTTTCAAACGGAAAGCCTGAGAACGGTCCATGCAATACGGACATGAGAGACGACCATGGGTGCTCTATCCCGATAACATTCCATAGGCCGGAAAGTCGTTGATGGTCCACATAAGTGCTGCCCTCATCTGAAAATTCTGCTTTCTAGAAACATCGTACGTGTTGGCACCTACTTCCCACAGCTGATTCAACTCATCTATCAAAGGCTGTAAATACACATCGATATTCCTCTTCGGATTGTTCGGACCCGGGATAATAACGGTTAGGAAAATATATGGAGTCTTCATGCACATCCAAGACGGTAGATTATAAGGAGTGACGATCACAGGCCAACACGAATACTGGGAACCCGAAAGTCCGAATGGGGTAAAACCGTCAGAGCAGAGCCCCAATCTGACATTACGCGCTTCCTCGGCAAAATGTGGATACTCTCGATCAAAGTGCTTCCATGCTTCTCCATCGGATGAATGATCCAATACTCCTTCGATCTGTTTTCGCCTGTGCCAACTCAAGTTTTCTGCAGTCTCCTTAACCATAAACAACCAC
Organism: Iris macrosiphon; assembly: GCA_036927795.1. Lineage (NCBI taxonomy): Eukaryota > Viridiplantae > Streptophyta > Magnoliopsida > Asparagales > Iridaceae > Iris > Iris macrosiphon. The sequence continues at coordinate 156,900,778 of JAYESA010000007.1, forward strand.
TGTAACCGCGGCGTCAAAGGCAAGTAGTGCATCGAATCGGTAGGCTTCCTTGCACCGACAGACTTTCCTCTAACAGTGGCCTTGTAGCGATCAGCACCACAGAATCTGCACGCATCTTCATCCTTGTCGTCTTTGTAGTACAACATGCACCCGTTGCGACATGCATCGATTTTCTCGTATCCCATCCAAAGTGATCTCACTATCCTCTTAGATCGATAGAAGTCTTTAGGCAACTTTGCACCCTCGGGCAAGATCTCTATAATCAAATCGAGCAGTCGATTATAGCATTCTTACGACATGTTAAAATCGGACTTGATGCTCAATAATCTTGTAACCACCTCCAACGGTGAATGATCCTCACAACCAGGATATAGTGGAGTCCTTATATTCTCCAGCAACTCCATAAACTTTACAGCATCGGCATTCGGTGCCTCCTCAGCTGCATCATAATTGTCCGGATTGAAACTAGGTCCCGCCGCATCATAATTGTCCGGATTAAAACTAGGCCCCGCCGCATCATAAACCATGTTCACCAACCCGTCGTCGTAAGCATCGTGGTCTTGGACATCCATATACGGCTCCACATAGGGCTCCGACTCCGATGCTAGAGATACAAATTCTCCGTGCGCGGTCCACTGATAGTAATTTGGCGTGAAGCCCTTCGAGTATAAATGATATGTAACTTCCACTTCTAGATGATATTTCCTGTTGCGACATCTCACACACGGACACTTAATTTTGGTACCGTCCATGTACTGAGGGAAAGCCTTGGCGAACTGCAGGAACTGCTGTACACCCTCAATAAATTCATCTCGCACACCGCACATGTCATCAGGATGACGGTTGTACATACACGAACGATGACGCAGATAGTAATTCATATCCATTTCTAGATACTTCTGCAAAAATGACAGTATGTATCATATAAATTATTACATACAATGGTTTATCACCTAACTTCATAACTTAACCGTACTATAAAAATCATAACTGATATAATACATACTTTCATTTATCAAAGTCTAAAATAAGCAATATTCAAAACAACTGACCATTTATCAAAGTCTAAAATAAGCAATACTTTCATTTCATAACTGATATAATACATACTTTCATTTATCAAAGTCCAAGAGCCCTAGATATGGAATATAAATGTTAATGAGTGTTTTGAAATGATAAACAGGGTTAACTAGTTCATGGTGATGTTTCTAAGCCACTTCTAGATCCATACTAGTTTATACTAGTCAATACTAGGTTAATACCTTGCTACACTATGTCTTCTAGGTCGTACTAAGGAATTCTAGTTTATACTAGTTAATACCTAGCTAATACTAGTTATTACTAAGTATACTAGTTAATATTAGCTATACTAAATACTACTAGTATAACTTAACTAATATCCTACCTTACCCCAACTCACATCTTATACTTGCTCACTGGACTACAACCCATAGTAGTCACTCCTCCCTGATACCACAGTATCAGTTCACTTCACAGCACTGTTGTGCTCTAATTGAACTGCACTGCACTGTTCACTCTTGCCAATTAAATTCCTGATACCACAGTATCAGTGGGCTGTATTGGCATGCAACAAGTGACCTGTGAACACCTACCCGATACTTGGCTATACCTTAACCCAAACACATGCCTGCATACCCTAACTAAGTCTGCAACCTCTGATACTTGGCTATATATATACTAATTAGTATATATATATATACTAATTAATAATATCTAACTGATACCAATCAGCTATTCACTGATACACCAGTTTGTGTATCCAACACAGTCACCAACTCAAAGAACTTATACACACCAATATCACCCTTACCTTATAGCAACCTACTACTTTATTAAAAAGTTTAACATTACTACTATCTGAGGGTTTGATCTGATATGCATAACAACGTATAAACTGATACAAGGTACTACATATACACTCTGTCCTAATCCTGAGATCAGTCCTATGACCCATACTTATTAAGTGTTTGTGTCAGTGTGTGTGTGTGTAACAGCGTATAATCCTGAGATAAGTCCAATTAACAATTTGCTTTTCCTCTATTGTTATCTGAATGCATACATAAAATAGATGTATAGGAGAAAAACCCTAACCCCAGGTCAAAAAATCTAACCCTAACCCTAGGTCTGGATCAGTATTTGTGTCAGTGTGTGTGTGTGTCTGTGTCTGTGTCAGTGTCTGTGTCAGTGTCTGTGTAAGTGTGTGTGTGTGTGTGTGTGTGTGTGTGTGTGTGTGTGTGTGTGTGTGTGTGTGTGTATCGTGTGTGTCTGTTAGTGTCTGTGTGTGTGTGTCGTGTCTGTCAAGTGTATGTTGTGTCAGTGTGTGTGTCCTGTGAGAGAGAGAGAGAGAGAGAGAGAGAGAGAGAGAGAGAGAGAGTTAGGGTTTACCTAGAGCTCGAGGAGGAGAGGGGGATGTCGGAGTAGCCGCAGCCGTGGATCACCGGAGAGGGGGGGGAATCGCCGATCGCCGGAGAGGGGGGGGGGGAATCGAAAGTTTTCGAATATTTCGACAGATGAGGAAAAAGAAAACTTAGCCCTAATTAACCAAATTTAGCGACGTTTAGCAACGACATATAACAACGTCGCTAAAATAAGATTTAGCGACGTCAAATACGTTGTTAAACATGTTGCTAAATATTTTCAATATGTACGTCGCTAAATGTCGCTAAATCAGACATATTAGCGACGTTTAGCGACCTTAATTAAAATTATAGCGACTAATCTTTTAAAATCTTAATAAAAGTCGCTAAACGTCGCTAAATGTCGCTAAATGTCGCCATTTAGCGACGTCTAGCGACGTTTTTTATGGAGTCGCTAATTTAGCGACGTATTTCTTTGGAGTCGCTAAAATGCGTCGCTAATTCCGCTTTTTCTAGTAGTGGTTGGCCCCCTGCTCTTTGAATACTGTGTCGTAACGTGTCATGGTAGGATCCACTATACTAGTCAGAGGACGGGGGAAGTATTAACAAGTTATGTGATCATACCCCACCTTTACATGCATCATAGCTAAACTTACACCACACGTATGGTTAGCCTGACCTTATTACATGCCTCATAGCTTGCTACTTTTGGTTAGCCTGACCCTTCCTGCATCATAACTAATCTTACATCTCACGTATTGTTAGCCTAACCTTATATATATCATAGCTAATCATATATAGCAAGCCTGATCCAGATCCCATGCCAATCACATAACAAACTAATATTTCAAACACTTAGCTAGTTTACTTTATTCTTCTATTCCTGTTTGTGCTAGATGGGACTGATATTCACTTGCTTACTCACTGCTCATTATTTTACTGTGATATGATTATATGTCTCTCATGCTTCCTTATATTACCAACAATATATTTCCATCATGTATATTCATTACTTTATATTTTATAGTCTTTATCAATACAATTGAAACTGTTGTTAGTTTATATGCTTTGATCTAATCATGACTGGATAACATTTTTCAGAGGACTTGGAGGACTTTGTCCCACTTATTATGGACATGGTATAGATGATGAGTATGTTCAGGAGCCACAGGAGGAGAAGGTTCCCGTAGAGGAGATATAGCCAGTAGTTGCCTGGTTTAACATTATTATTCCATTGTATTAGATTTTTTTCCAGCAACTAGACTTTTGAGGTGTTGTTACTTGATTCTTAGACTTGTATTAGAGATTACTAGATTCCTTAGACTTGATGTTATTGATTGAGATGACTATTTCTCATACTTGTGATTTGGATTCTCGTTTATTTGTTATCAAGCCATTTATCTTCCTTCTAGATTTATGTGATTGAGTATAACAGTGATATTACTAATTATATATTAATTTGTCCTCTGTTTGGAGTTGAGATATCATTGATAGGTTAAGATTATACTATTATGTGAGATTGATAGATAGTTATATTGACCTAGACAGTGTTCTACTGTCGATGTTGTGGCGTAGGCTGGATGTACCCATGCACTCGAGCCCGAATATCCGGATACAGATCGTGACACATTTTTATGGTATTCCATGTAGGTCAAGCTTCACACTTATAGCAATGTCGTGGTAGTGCGACGACTTTGTTGTCCTACTGTGAGCCTACGATCGGATAAGATCTAGGATGCTAGGATGTGAGGATACTCAATCATATCTAAAAAATTCCATACTCATTTAATTTTTGAATATTTGTTCTTTCTTGTAACATTTGGATTCTTACTCCTTTGAAACTCATTATCTACTCATCTATATCTTCAGAAATAACAACTTTCACTATGACAGAAGGGGAGGCAACCAAGAAGATTGTATGGTTGGAGCCTCATAGGATACGGTGCATCATAGTGGATCTAACGAGCATAAAATAAGGGATTAAGCTCGAGAGGAACAACGAAGGGACGACCCTAGTCATCCAACACTGGATAGAAGAAAGTGATTAATTTAGAATTTTTATATACTTTTTGGACAAACTTCTTAGACATATTGATGAATAAATTGATGACATTATGACACTTTTGAGGATGAATTGATGATAGTAGTATGATAATAATAGCATATATAGAATGATAGCAAAAAAAGAAAGAATATGAACGTTAGGTTGAAGATTACTAATTTCCTGACATAAAGGCCTCTTCAAGGTTATGAATGTAGAGAAGTACATAGATGATAAATTGTATAAAAAAAAAGAATATTCTTAAGGATTGAGGAAGTATTGAGGATGATGGCAAATTAAAATTTTATGAATTGGGAGTTATCAGGACGCAATAGTATAGAGTTGAATAATAAAACTACGAATTTAAAAATAAGTAAAACATGGGATCATTGACTTTTTGGATAAATTTAAATTGAAAATGATAATCGACAACAAGGTTATGAATTGAGAAAATTTTATCATAAGAAGAAATTGGTAGATGAAGATTGGAAGATTATAAATATTTTGAGATTAATGTTTGGTTCAGTGACATATATTATTGATGAAGGAAATAAGAATTTGACGAAAACGTTAATAATAAGAGTTAAGTGAATTTGAGGAATACAGAGAATAATTAGAGATTAAATGAAAGAATTGAACTTGAATAGAGGATATAAATTTTGACTTGAAGGTTATGGATCTAGTTGAAACACAAGTTAAGAAATTTGGAAATTCTTAAGATTACAGAGTTCGATGGTGGATCATAGAACCTTATTGGTGTATCTTTCAGGGTTAGTTAATTCTGAGAAAGATTGAGTAGATATTCTAGAATAATGTTCTCTATCGGTTATTCTATCCTTCTGTTGACTTCATTCTTGTATTGATTTATACCAAGTTTATTACAATATCTTGCCATATCAGTTTGACTATATTTTGTCTATTCTAGTCATGATATTTTTGTTAAGACAATTTGTTGGATAATTCATAGGTGGTACCATGGTAGGGACTGTAGTATCATGGATAGTGGGATTAACCATGCATGTTTAGTAATAAAGAATGAGACTTATAGATTTATACTTGTATGACCTAGATAAAATTTCTCCAAGACATGAGTATTTGGGAAAATAGAACCTTGAAGAGGAACTGGATAAGATCATTGAAGTAAATTTATTAGAGGAAATAATATATCAAAATTAAAAATTTGACTTTTAAATCCAAGATTGATAGAGTGAATATAAATTTTGAAGCGATAGGGGATGTAAATAAGAACTAGTGATTGGAAGGAAGGATATTGGTTAAAAATGGGTGGTAAAATTTTAAGACAATATTGGGGACTAATGAGAAGTCAAGGGCGATGATTGATCTTGAGAATCTTAGTATTAGTGAGTCGATGACAAAAGATAATGAATATGGTCGAGGATTTAAATTTTTAGAGTGCTAAGATTTTGGTGTATCGTCTGTTTCGGAGGTTGACAGGTTGAGGAAACTAAAGAATAGTTAGGATAAGTTTTGGTCAAATAGAATTGGTATAATTTTTGACGAATTTTAATATATGCATATTCAATTGGGAGAGATTTTTTTGAAGACAAGATTGATGGGAGCGAGAATAATGAGAGAGCTCAACATTGATGAAGGAAACAATATTTCGATCAAACACATGATTGAAATTTCAAACATGTTGAATGGAACAAAATAAATTTTGAAGAGATAAGGAAAATAAAATGAGAACACTTGATTTAAGGATACGATTGAAGTAAACTAGAGGTCAGGATAGGATGATAAATGGTAATGGGTAGTTGAAAAAAAATAAGAACACCAAACTTGGAGAATAAAAATATGAATGTTAAGAGGCATAAGATGAGATACGGGATATTTTGACTTGGAGAGCATACTTAGTGGATAGAACATTAGAATTTGATACTATGGACACAGGAACTTGAGGTGGAATTAAAAATTCGAAAAAATGGACTTTTCAATAGATAAGATTGAAATTAGGGTAATTACATCTTACAAAGTTATGATTGATGATAGAGGATCGTAAGATTTACAAGAGACGACAAGAAAAAATATTGACGAACAAGGGAGAGTGAACTTACGAGGAGTTTCATGATTTAATATTGAGTCGATAGAATAGAAGGATATGATAGAGGTTAATCTATCAAAGATAGTGTAGGAACTTGAATTGGAAGCTTCAAGATCAGTGTAATAAGGAATCCAGATTTTGTAAAACATGACGATTAGGTGATATTCCTAAAAGAGGAGATAGGTGATGCTTTACTTTATCTTAGGGTTGTGAGGTATTCATTTTCTTGATCATGCATGTTTTGTTCTAGTGCTAGCTTCTTTCTTAAATTTTGAGGACGATATTTTTTCAAGGGGGATAGGATTGTAACTACCACTTTTCCATTATAGGGGTATTTTTGTTATTTCATAATTGTTATGATTTTATATAAATAGTTATATATTTATTAGCATATGTTCTAACTAGATAGTTTGGACTTAGTATTGGTTCAACCCAACAAGCCCAATTGATCCAACTAGACCCATTGACTAGTTATGACTAAATTAGAATTAATTAGTTATTAGATTAATTAGATGGATAGAATATTCCTTCTATTATGAATAGATCCCTCCCCATAATTAATATTTCTTTCTAACAACCCAATAGGGGTATAATAGACTTTTATACCAACTTGTAGCCCAAGGAAAGGAAAAGGGGACGGCCCTAAATACTAGGAGAGGAGAGAAAAACTTCCATTATTCCATTCATTTCATTCCATGAAACCCTAATTTATTCTTTCCCAAATTCATCCATTCCTCTACTAAATTCTACCCAAACCATTTCAAATTCTTCTTATTCTCACCATCAAGGAGGCCTAGGAGTTTGGAGATCAAGGAAAACCATTAGTGGAGAGCTAACTAGGAGGAATTGTGTCATCTTGTGTCCAATTGAAAGAGTTCATTGGAAATCTATCTCCCAATAGATAAAATCTCCATTTTCTTATAAATTTCTATTCTAATTATCATAATAGACCTATAGGAACCCTTTCATGGCTAAGGACTACCTATAAAAAGAAGAACTAGGTTCTAATAGGCCATATTGTGATAGTTACATTGAATTTTGTGGCCAAATTAGGGTAAATCTGAATTTGGTGCATCAAGTGTTTGAGAATAGGTCTATTGGTTATTAGAGACTATAATCCATGTATTTTATGGGTGTACGTATCCATAATTGGATACGGGAAGACCATATAATGATACGTCATAGTGTGTGTCGGTAGAATGGGTGTTTTGGTACCAATAGTGGCTAGTTCCAATGACATTGCTTTTAATTAGTTAAAATAGGTGTTTATATATATATATATAATACCTTATTGAATGATTCCAATCATGTATGGATGTGTGTACCACCTTGGTGTGGCTACTCGTGGTATGTATCATACGTATTAGAGGCGATATGGGTGCGTATCATAAACGCACGCCAAGTATTTGGTTTTGGTTCTAGAGGGTACTCATATAGTGTTTATATATATTTAGTTGTGTTATATAAGTATATAGTTGTTGAAATATATATATATATATATATATATATATATATATATATATATATATATATATATATATATATATATATAGTTGTGTAAGATTGTGTGGGGCATTGGTTGTAGTTACTGCTACTTGGTGCAGGGTGGTCAGGTTAGTGATATACAGGGGTTGTTCGAGCATCAGTCACAGGTATTATGAGGGAGGAAGCTCAGGTACATTAGAAATAATAGAGCACCAACAATATTAAGGGATGGGTCTGTGCATGCCAGCAACTGTGTGTTCGTGGGCATTTAGGGTATGAGTGTAGTGGGAAGTGAGGATATTTTGGCTTGAGAATTCTATAGGCAGTCCAATTGCAGCAAAGTGCATGTTGTTCAGTTAGCAGGTAGCAGGTTTGGTGATGGTTCCAATATGCATTTGAAGAAAGGGAATGTATTAAGCGTATGACAGACAGTGTGTTAACTATCTGGTATGAAGGGCAGTGCAAGTGGAGTGTAGGTTAGTGCACGTATGAGGCATATGCATGTTGGTGTGCTTCAGCAATTGGGTATCTGTTGGCATAGTGTGGTATTAGTTTGGAGCTGGTGTTGGTGTGTTGATATACACAAGTATGTATAGGTGCAGCAGTAGGGTAATATACCTTTGTGTGGGTGTTTACCTATTTATCTATATATCTATTTATCTTACTACCTATGTAACTATATATATATGTACATGAGCGTGGGTTGTGATGGTGACTGATGTTAATGGGTGTGTGAGTAGAAGTTAGAAAGGGAATGAGGGTTACTTGGGTCTGTGAAGTGAAGGATGGTTGTGTGAGCATATAGCTCGGTTGCAGGCAGTGGGTATAGTGTGTATGTGGGTACAAGAGGGTATCAAGGGGGGGATCCGTTAGGTAAAGGGGTGAAGTCAGGTGTAGAGCTTGGGCTTGAGTGTGTTTTGTTGTAGTTCAACTGCATGCAAGTATTCGAAGGGAGTGTTAGGGAAGTGTATCAGTGATCAGTGGGTTTGTGTGTTGCTAAGTACCAAATGAGTACTTGTGTGTATAAGGAAAGTAGAAGAGCATAAGAGGGAAGTTAATTTTGAGCAGTAGCTGTTGACAGCAGCAGTATAGGGGTAGACACAGGTGTAAGTGATGAGGTGCCAAGTACCTTAGAGTGATGAGGATTTAGTGTACAGGTGAAAAATAGTATTAGTGTCAAGGGCTAAACATCAGTAAAGATAAGTGCAAGAGTAGTATAAACTGTCATGCCCTAATTCTGAAGAATCGAAAGTAACCACGAGCGTGATGTCGTATAAGCCTAGATTGTACTTGTATAAGGCAAGAAGATCGATAAGGCATGGTATATCTTAGAAACAATGGCATCGCAGCAAAATTCAGCAGACAAATTAAAGTCACAATGAATATAATAAAAAGCTTCTCTTTATTTATAATGATAATTGAGTACATGGCTTACAAAAGATTTACAAAGCTCTCAAATACAACTGATACTGGGTTAATTGGCTTACATTGATGTTTATCGTCTTAGCTTACAATCTCACTGATATACTGAATTACACTATTACATATATTATTCCCTTTATAACATAAGACGCCTTCAATGGAAGAAGAGCTTCTGCGCGCTCCAACAATGCTTTGATGCCTCGGAACCGTTCCAACCACTCCCAATTGCTGATTACCTGGGGATGCCCACAAATGTGGGTCAGTACATATCGCGTACTGGTGAGGAAAAACTAGCCCACTCGCCTAAACCGATACTAAGTATTCAAGTAAAAAGCATGCATATTAACTTAGTGATCTATCTATTAGGAACTAGGTTTAATTCAATGATCAGAGTATTCAGCAGCATAATGAAACATTCTTTGGAAATAGCAGTATACATTGAATATCTATAAAATATATATATATCACTTAACACCGATTCTTACCAACAACCCACTCATCGTATCCCTACAAAACAAGGATTAGCCACAACATAACTAATATAAATCATTCTTATAGAGATAATGTTAAGCCTGCATAAATATTCTAGTTAGTATGCAGCCTAACTACATGAGGGTTATTGGTGTATGCTTTCGTACCACAAAAGACATGCCTTATAGGACTTCGAAGGACGTACGAAGCGCCATTCATGAGGTTGTGATCCCCAATAAAAGTCTCGTTTATACCCGGTTCTACCAAAGTACTATGTTTCCTCCCAGGCCAAACGATCTCGGTGCCCGGTGTATCTCGTTCGAGAAAACTTATCAAACCTTGTACACAAGTTGTCCCTGACCATGCAACGACTATGCAAATAAAATCTAAGCATAAATTGTATGGTAAATAAATGTAAATAAATCCTTGCATTATTGATCCTTCTTGTTTTGTTTATTCTCATATCGGTTGGTGACCCGTAGGTCCCAACTTACAGACCTTCTCGTGACCCGGTGGTACCAAACAACAATTATACTCGCATATGAAGAGTTTCCTTTATAGTTACTGTGCACTAATTCACTTATACCTGTACAGATGTTCAATGTTCCATTCTCAGTGTTACCAGCTTGTGAAGTAGTAGATTGCATAATATTACTTCTTTCTCATGGCAGACTTACTTTATAGCATTCTTGTATCAATAGTACTAACAGTTTATTATTCATGTGTTTCATTAATTACAGCAGCATTGAACATAAGGCATCATTATCATTGTGTGGACTAGAGAAGCATATAGTTATGATATACGACAAAGCAACACTAGCATTTCTTTTATTAGGGCATGAAGGAGTATATGAGAAGGGACAAATCCACCCACTTATGTAAATATTATTTCCATGCCACGATCCCACATTTTCTACGATCCCTCAAGAATGATCCGACTGGATGTACAGTCTTCTAACTTGGCATAATTATACATTCGAACCACGTCGCATAAGATATCCTATTCGGCCAAGTTAGGCAATATAATATCATCACACCAAGCATCTCGATTTCCTGCACCATTTGTATTCTATCAGTCCGATCCATCTATAATTCTAGCATAATACCTTTTCCGTGGAGCAGGACATTACATAAACAAGGTAATGACCAAGGTAGTAGTTACTAGCTAAGGTAATACTAAGGTATTTACTTATAGGCTAAAGTATTAGTAGGTATTATAGGTATTAGTGTATATTATAGTGTATGGAGCTAGTAATCTACCAGATTGACCTAGAAATCTACAGTTAGCTTGGTATGACCTAGTATTAGCCAATACTTGCTAGTTTGGATACATGGACTAACTAAATAGGTTATGTGAGTTTAGAACCAAGATAGTGCCCTAGTTTTGACCAAATTGACCTAGTTAATACTAGAAACCTAGAAACGACCTAGAAACTTTATTTCAACATAATTTAATCATATTTATGACTCTAAAATACTCTTTGACTTTGATAATTCATATATAGGTCACATAGACTACAGTTTAGGTACTGTTTGCTATTCATTGCTCTGGGCCGCAGGCAAGTATATTCTCTGACAGTTTTTATTATTTTTATGATTACTATGATATCAGTTTTGTAGTGCTGTACTTGATTCCTGACACGATGTTATACGGATTAGAATATCCTGGATCCCGTCATGAGATATTATTTCCTGTAGAACCTGTACATTTTATGTATTTCTCGTACATGTATAAACACCGATTCCTGAGCAGGTTGCCCCCTGCTCTATGAATCATGTGTTATAACGTGTCATAGTAGGATCCACTATACTAGTCGGGGTACAGGGGAAGTATTAGCAAGTTATATGATCAAACCCCATATTTACATGCATCATAGCTAACCTTACACCACACGTATGGTTAGCCTAACCTTATTACATGCCTCATAGCTTGCTACATATGGTTAGCCCGACCCTTGCTGCATCACAGCTAACCTTATGTCTCACGTATGGTTAGCCTGACCTTACATATATTATAGCTAATCATATATAGCAAGCCTGATCCAGATCCCAAGATGATCACATAACAAACTAATATTTTAAACACTTAGCTAGTTTACTTTATTCTTCTATTCCAGTTTGTGCTAGTTGAGACTGATATTCACCTGCTTACTCACGGCTCATTATTTCTCTGTGACATGATTATATGTCTCTCATGCTTCCTTACATTACCAACATTACATTTCCATCATTTATATTCATTACTCCATATTTTATAGTCTTTATCAATATATTTGGAACTGTTATTGGTTTATGTGCTTCGCTCCAATCCTGACTGAATAATATTTTTCAGAGGACTTGGAGGACTTTGTCCCAATTATTATGGACCTGGTATAGATGAGGAGTATGTTCAGGAGCCACATGAGGAGTACGTTCCCGTAGAGGAGATACAACCAGTAGTTGCCTAGTTTAGCATTATTATTCCATTGTACTAGATTTGTTTCCAGCAACTAAACTTTTGAGGTATTGTTACTTGATTTCTAGACTTGTATTAAAGATTGCTAGATTCCTTAGACTTTATGTTATTGATTGAGATGTCTATTTCTCAGACTTGTGATTTGGATGCTCGTTTATTTGTTATCGAGTCATTTATCTTTCTTCTAAATTTATGTGATTGAGTATATCTGGGATATTGATGATTATATATTCATTTGTCCACCATTTGGAGTTGAGATATCATTGACATGTTGATATTATTCTATTATGTGAGATTGATAGATAATTATATTGACCTAGACAGCGTTCTACCACTGATGTTGCAGCTTAGGCTGGACGTACCCACGCACTCATGCCCAAATATCCGGGTATGGGTTGTGACACATTATTTTTGGTAAGATATCACTGATAAGTGATATGGATATATGTTTACTACTTTCACTTATGTTATTCATATGAATTGTAAATTAGTTTAGTTCTGTCACGATCCGCACCCAAAAAATCGGACATGAGTCGTGGGTACGTCCATCCTATACCGCAGAATCGGGGTAGAACGTTGTCTAGGTCACAACTATCTATATCTCACAATAACCTATCAAGATAACCTCTTCAAAAGGAGGATAATATTATAATATATACATAAACTTAATCACAATAACTAGGGGAAAAGTAAAAGCATGATAAGATATCAACAAAAGAAATAAAGAATCAAAGAGAGCAAGTATAATATCCAAAATATACAGTCCAAGTCTAAGAGTCTACAATATCTCACAACAGCAAAATAAAATAATACAGTCATCCAAAACTAACTGAGAACAAACGCAGTAAAACTCACCTAACTATACTAGGGCGCTAACGGAGTCTCCTCTGCTGGGACGGGCTCCTCCTCTATCTCAGGGTCGCAACAATCGTCGACACCTGGCCCGTAGTAAGTCGGGCAAAAGTCCTCAGGATCCTCTGAAAAAATATATCCAATCAGGATTGGAGCAAAGTATATAACTCTGAAAGTAACTCCAAATACATGGTAAGGTGTATATGACTAGCAATAGAAAAGAATATAAGATGCACAGAAAAATAAAAATATGGTAGAACTGATAAAGTAACTGTAATATAAAACTGGAGAACAATACAAGTAGTAGAGAAGTAACTGCAGGTGAGAAAATAGGAATACTAGCTAAGTGCCTTGAGTACAAGTTCGTTATGTGATCGGCTTGGATTGCACATAATTTATTCTATGATAACTCTGTTATGCGTGAGTTGCATAACCGACATACACATGAATTGTCACGACCCGCACCCGGGGTAAGGGTACTAGTCGGAAACAACGCCCAGCCTACGCCGCAGAATCGGCGGTAGAACGCTGTCTAGAAAGTCTATCTAATATAATGAACCACCAAAAGATAGTGTACTCAATCACAGAACTAAGATAGAATGAACACGAATCAGATAAGAATAGAATAGTCACAAAACAACTCATGAGTCTAAAATAATACATCAATGAGTCTGAAGAAAAATACAGAAATATGCTGGAGATAAATCCAGTACAAAAGAATACTACAAAACTATAAAGCTACAACTCCAGGGTCAACTGTCTCAGTTGGGATAAGTCCCTCTTGAGCTAGGGTCTCAAAATCTAAACCCAGAACATCCTGGGGTCCATAATAGGTAGGGTACTCCTCAGTGTCATCTGGAAAAATATATCCAGTCAGGAAAGGAGCAGAGTACAACCCTAACAGCAGTTCTCAAATAATGATAAAAACTATGTAACAGTAAATAGTTGTGGATAAACAAGATGCATAAATAGATACAAGAATGTATAGACAATAAGGAAATACTGGAAAGAAATACAATAATGAACAATATGCTGATAGAACAAGAATACTAATGACTAAGTGTGTGAGTACTAGCTTTAACATGTGATCGGCTTGGGAACTTGCACAAGAGTATGATGGCCTGGCTGATTATACGTGCGGTGTATGATCAACACTCACAAGGAACAAGACATGCACAAGGAGGGTATGATCACATATCTACACTAAAATACTCCCCACCCCGACTGGTATAATAGATCCAACCACGGTACGTTATGGCACTAGATTCCCCAAGAAGATAGCTAGTCTCCCCGAGAATCGGTGTCTGTACATGTACAAGATAACCAATGAAACAATACTTGCACCATATACAACATATACCAAGGAATAACATCTCATGACGAGATCCGGATATACCAATCCGTGTAACCATAGTGTCAAGAGAACATGTATATCTACACTAGATACAACGAACATAGAGGATATCATAAATGAGAAACTATCAGAGAATGTACTCGCCTGAAGTCCAATGAACAGTCTCACAAATGTCTGACTCGGTGCCTCGAAGACCTAGATATGGAATACCACATTAATACAAGGTCCCGGAAAGAGAACAAGTCAAACTAGGCAATTTCTAGGTCAATAAGTCAATTCTAAGTCAAAAGTCAACTATGGTCAACTCTAAAGTCCACTAAAGTCAAACATGGTCAAACCCAAAGTCAACCTCACAAGACATCTATAAAATAATATAGAGATAAACTACAATAATTTAGGAATCAAATTAGATTCAAAAAGAACTCACACAAAGTATACTAATAATATAATTAATATATATCCTAAAATAATATATATACAACCCAACATTTATATAAATAACATAATATATTATTACAATCATTATTCCTCACAAAACACATATATATATATACATATATATATATACAATTATAATATATAATATATACATTAAATCTGTCAAAGCGTCATTGAAAAACAGTGAATAAAATAGGATTAAATCAAAACAGTTTAAATAGTGACAGTCGGGACTGTCACCGAAGGACTGTCACCGAAATCCAAATAATAAACTGCCACTGCTTTGATTTTCGCTGACAGTTAAACTGTCGCGGAAAAGCGTCGCAGAAAAGCTGTTGTTTCCCGCTGCTGCAATTAATGACAGGTTTGTCATTAATTGCCCGAAGGCTACAGCGGCTGCTATTAGTCGGCTAATTAATGACAGTTTTTTACTGTCATTAATTCACTGTCACTAAAACAAGTTGTATATATATAATTATATATATATAAACAGAATATATAAACAATATATATATATATATAAACAGAATATATAAAATAGTATATATATATATATATATATATATATATATATATATATATATATATATATATATAAACCATTAATACAAAAAATGTACATATATATATTAATATACACATAAACTTATACCTTCAAATATTTAACAAAGAACATATAATTTACATGGCTAGAAGCACACCTAAAATATTTACATTAATATCCAAATAATTACATAATAATTATAAATAATATAATTACACAATTAAACATACAAATATATTTTATAAAACATTTTATGTATAAATTATATTATTTAACAAGTTGTAACATATATATTTGCATGCAAGAAAGCTACATATTATATTGTACATTATATTAGCACACCCAAAATATAGATCTATGCTACAATAATTACTATAATAAATACACAAAATAAATATTTAATATCCATATATATACTAATTATAAATGAAGAATTAAACCATAATTAATTAGATCTATGCAAAAATACACACAATTGGAGAGTATCTCACCGTATCCCACTAGATCTAGGATACGCATGCGACACGAGTCCAACACACAACCAAATGCACCCCGAAGGACACAAACAAATCACAAATAATATTTATGAACAAATCAAAGCGTCAAAAGTAGATCTATGTGTCCGTGTCAAAATACGACATGTTCAAAGCCCCGTGTCGGAGGAAAACCCCCAAATGACACGTATCACCAAATAGTTGGGATACGAACCACAAGTATCCCAATATGGACACGACACTAGCCTCAAACACAAATCTTATGTTCAATTGATCTATAGGATTAATTGACACACACAACAAAATATAAATTCGGAATTCCAACAAAATTGACACAAAAAGCACCATAACTTTCTCCATGGGTCTCCTATGAACACAAAACAAAGTCCTATGGGTAGTACATACATATAGGTTGATTTTACATGATTAAATCTCAGATTTAGAAGCTATTTAAATGGGAAAATCTGAATTATACCTATTGGGAGATGGATTCCCAATGAAACCTCCAATTGAGATGAACTTGCTTCCAAATTGTAGATCCTTGCTCCTCTTTGTAGATCCTTGCTTCCTTTTTCTATATCCTTGCTTCCTCCTTCTCTAATGGTGAATTGGAAAGAATTTGGAATGAATTTAGTAGGGAATTGGATTAGGAATGGAGGGAATTTGGTAGTGGGAGAATTCTAGATCTAGATTTGGAATGAGATGAGAGGAGAGAGAAATTTCCCCCCCTCTTTAATAGGCCGGCCATAGCCCCTCCCCCAAGCAATTATAAAATGTCCAATGTACCCCTTGGGGCCTCTCATGAAGAAATAATTAAGGAAGGAAGCTTCTAGTCTAATCATTTAATTAATTTAATCTATCTCCTTAACTATGGGCTTTCTAAATGGGCCAAATCTAACTATTTAATTCATGTTGGTCCATGGGTCCAAACTACACTAGTTGGGTCCACTAAAATAAGTCCAAAATAATTGAATAACATCCAACAACAATTGAATAATACAACAAAAATTATTTACCATGCATAATATTTATTTAAATAGGAAATTACTAAAATACCCTTTTTTCTAAAATGTGGTAGTGACAAGTCTACCCTCCTTAAAATAATTTCGTCCTCGAAATTCAAAGACGAAAACTACCCCCAGAAAATCACAGAACAGAACTAAAGAATCACAACTAACTAATGAACAGAACATAACAATGAACAGAACATAACTAGAAATAACATACCTCAAGGTACAAACAAATATGGATAACGCTCTCTCATTTCATCCTCTCTCTCCCAGGTAGACTCCCCCGGAGAGTGATGCCTCCATGCGACGCACACCAAAGGAATAGTCTGGTTCCTCAGCACCTTCTCTCTCCGATCCAGAATCCCAACTGGCTGCTCTGGATAGCTAAGAGTAGGGCCCACCTCTATCTCTGAGTGATCCAATACATGACTAGGATCTGCCACGTATCGTCTCAACTGCGACACATGAAACACGTTGTGCACTCCCTCCAATGCAGGTGGCAAGTCTAGTCTATAAGCAACTGCACTGACCCTCTCTAGAATAGTGAAAGGTCCAATGAATCGCGGACTAAGCTTTCCGCCTCCACCGAAGCGAATCGTGCCTCGTGTCGGAGAAATCCTCAGAAATACCAAACCACCCACCTAGAACAAAACACCACCTTAAGAACTTATCTATAACAAACAACCAAGAACAAGCACACAAAATAAAATCTAAACTATACCTCAAACTCCAAGGGTCTCCGATGGCTATCGGTCCAATGCCGTTGTCTGTCCTGCGCCACTCGAAGTCTGTCTCTGATCAACTGAACCTTCTCTGCTGCATCCACAACCATCTCTGGCCCAAGCAAAACTCTCTCTCCAACATCGTCCCAAGACAAAGGAGTACGACACCTCCGACCATATAGAGCTTCAAAAGGTGATATCTCTATACTGGCCTGGTAACTGTTGTTGTAAGCAAACTCTACCAAATGGAGATGGTCCTCCCAAGAACCCCCGAAATCTAGTACACAAGTGCGCAACATATCCTCGAGAGTCTGAATAGTCCTCTCTGACTGCCCATCTGTCTGGGGATGATATGCAGTACTGAATTTGAGCTGAGTGCCCAAACTCTCCTGCAAACTCCTCCAGAAATGAGAAGTGAAACGACTATCTCGATCTGAGACTATGCTGACGGGAACTCCATGTATCCTAACGATCTGCCTCACATACATCTCTGCCAGCTTCTCCGTAGACAAACCCACCTTGAAAGGCAAAAAAATGGGCCGACTTGGTCAATCTATCAACAATGACCCAAATCGCGTCTTTCCCTCCTGGAGATCGTGGTAGTCCGGACACAAAATCCATAGTAATGTGTTCCCACTTCCACTCTGGAATGGGTAATGGCTGAAGTAAACCTCCTGGCCTCTGCCTCTCGGCTTTCACCTGCTGGCACACTAAGCATCTGGATACAAACTGTGCCACTTCCCTCTTCATGCCATACCACCACACACTCTCTCGCATATCCCGATACATCTTGTTAGCACCTGGATGTATGGAATACTGAGAGCGATGCGCTTCCTGCAATATCTCCTCTCGCAACTCCCCACTAGGCACACACAATCTAACTCCATGCCTCAAAGATCCATCCTCTGCAATAGTGAAATCATCCTCCAATCCTGCTGTCACCTGAGCTCTGATACTCCTCAAAGATACGTCATCATACTGTGCTGCCTTGATCCTATCCATCAAATCTGAATGTATCTGCAATCCCCATATCTGCATAGCACCACCCGGAATAATCATCTCAATGCCCAAGCTCTCCAAGTCCTCCAACAAATATCGATCCTGCGTCAAGAACATAGCTACCGGATACCTGCTCAAAGCATCGGCAACTACATTGGCTTTCCCAGGATGATATTGCAAAGAGATATCAAAATCCTTCATCAATTCCAACCACCGACGCTGCCTCATGTTCAACTCCTTCTGCGTGAAAACGTACTTCAAGCTTTTGTGGTCTGTGAAGATCTCCACACGCTCTCCGTACAAATAATGTTTCCACAACTTCAGGGCGAATATGACAGCTGCCAACTCCAAATCATGGGTAGGATAGTTCTTTTCATGAGGAAGCAATTGCCTGGATGCATAGGCAATCACTTTCCCATGCTGCTAAAGAACACAACCTAAACCCTTTCCCGATGCATCACTATAAATAGTGAAACCTCCGGACCCTGATGGCAATGGCAAAATAGGAGCAGACGTCAACCTCTTCTTCAACTCCTTAAAAGTAGCCTGGCAATCTTCCGTCCAAACAAACTCCACATCCTTCCTTGTGAGTCTGGTCATCGGCTCGGCAATCCTCGAAAAATCTTGCACAAACTTTCTGTAGTAGCCTGCCAATCCCAAGAAACTCCTGATCTCTGCTACCGAACTCGGAGTCTTCCAAGATTCCACTGCTGAAATCTTCTTCGGATCCACTGAAATACCATCACCAGTCACAACATGCCCCAAGAATTCTACCTTGTCCAAGAAAAACTCACATTTGGACAACTTCCCATACAGCTTCTCCTACCTCAGCACATCCAACACAATCCTCAAATGCTCCTCATGCTCCTCCGGTGTCCTCGAGTATATGAGTATGTCGTCGATGAACACCACCACGAACTTGTCAAGGTACTGGTGGAACACCTTGTTCATCAAGTTCATAAATACCGCCGGTGCATTAGTCAAACCAAACGGCATCACCATAAACTCGTACTGACCATACCGAGTTCTAAAAGCAGTCTTCGGTATGTCCCCCGGCTTCACCTTCACCTGATGGTAGCCTGATCTCAAATCTATCTTAGAAAATACCTTGGCACCACTCAACTGATCAAACAGATCATCAATCCGTGGCAAAGGATACTTATTCTTGATAGTGAGATTATTCAAAGCCCTATAATCAATGCACATACGCACCGATCCATCCTTCTTCGGTACAAACAATACCGGGGCTCCCCATGGTGAAGAACTCAATCTGATAAACCCCTTATCCTGCAATTCGTCCACCTGCTTCTTCAACTCGACCAGCTCGCTGTTGTTTACTCTATAGACATGCTGCGAAATCGGTTCTGCACTTGGCACCAAGTCTATAGAAAATTTAATATCTCGATCTGGCGGCAATCCTGGCAATTCTTCAGGAAACACATCCAAAAATTCTGCTATCAACGGATGTGGCAACTCCTTGTCTTCCACCATAGCTCCACAAATAATGCCTTCTTCCTGCTCCGCAGCTCCTCTAGCAAACTCGAACTCTGGCTCTCCTGGCGGACCAAACAAAACTCTACCTCCTCTACAATCTATGCTAGCACGGTGCCTACTCAACCAATCCATCCCGAGTACAATGTCGTAGCTCGGAAGTGGCATTACAAGTAGATACGCACTCAACTCCCGGCCTCCCAGAGTAACTCTCCGATCTTTGCAAATATCATTAACCAGGATAATGCCTCCCCCGGTCATGATCTTGCAAGTCCTAAGCAAAGACTCAGCTACCAAACCATGCTTTAGAGCAAAAGAAACAGATACAAAACTATGGGAAGCACCACTATCAAACAAAGCTAAAGCTGGAATGGAATCAAGAAGAATAGAACCTGCGATGACATCTCCAGTAGGTTCCTCCTCTTCGACGGTCATAGCAAACGCTCGTCCCTGCCGAGCACCTCCCTGCTGATACTGGACAAAACGCTGCTGCTGTGTCGGAAGCGGTCCCCTCGGTTGTGCTGCAGGTGGTCTCGTCTGTGCCCTCGGAGCTGGAGCTGCTCCCTGAACTGCACGACGAGGACACTCCCTCAATTGATGCCCTTCAGTACCACAATACAAACAAACTCCTAGCCTCTTTCTGCAAACTTCCCAGATGTGGCCGGGCTTCTTGCAGAAGTTGCATAGAGCTTGCTGTAACTGCCTCTGCTGCTGAGGTGCCTGGTGAAAAGGCGCTCTAGCTGGAGTCTGGTTCTGCTGTGGCTGCTGGAAAGGTCTGGACTGGAAATGAGGACGTTTGGCAGATACTGCACTGCCGTTGGCCCCCAAAAAGAATTACGGTCTCTCTTGGTCTTCAAACCCAGATCCCGCTCAACCTTGCGTGCCTCCGCAAGTATCTCCGAGTATGTCTCATAAAAAGACGGAATGAGAATCAATATGGCACAAGATGTAAGACATCAAGGAAATGACAGTTTAAGAGATCAAGTATCAATATCAAAGGAGAATAGTTGAATCAAAAGAATTTTCCTAGATGTGATTGAGTATCTCAGCCTATATCCTATATCCTATCGCAGGCTCGCAGTAGTACAACTAAGTTGTTGCACTACCACGACATCACATACTTGTGAAGCTAGACCTGCATGGGCCACCACCAAAAATGTGTCACGACCCGCACCCGGGGTAAGGGTACTAGTCGGAAACAACGCCCAGCCTACGCCGCAGAATCGGCGGTAGAACGCTGTCTAGAAAGTCTATCTAATATAATGAACCACCAAAAGATAGTGTACTCAATCACAGAACTAAGATAGAATGAACACGAATCAGATAAGAATAGAATAGTCACAAAACAACTCATGAGTCTAAAATAATACATCAATGAGTCTGAAGAAAAATACAGAAATATGCTGGAGACAAATCCAGTACAAAAGAATACTACAAAACTATAAAGCTACAACTCCAGGGTCAACTGTCTCAGTTGGGATAAGTCCCTCTTGAGCCAGGGTCTCAGAATCTAAACCCACAACATCCTGGGGTCCATAATAGGTAGGGTACTCCTCAGTGTCATCTGGAAAAATATATCCAGTCAGGAAAGGAGCAGAGTACAACCCTAACAGCAGTTCTCAAATAATGATAAAAACTATGTAACAGTAAATAGTTATGGATAAACAAGATGCATAAATAGATACAAGAATGTATAGACAATAAGGAAATACTGGAAAGAAATACAATAATGAACAATATGCTGATGGAACAAGAATACTAATGACTAAGTGTGTGAGTACTAGCTTTAACATGTGATCGGCTTGGGAACTTGCACAAGAGTATGATGGCCTGGCTGATTATACGTGCGGTGTATGATCAACACTCACAAGGAACAAGACATGCACAAGGAGGGTATGATCACATATCTACACTAAAATACTCCCCACCCCGACTGGTATAATAGATCCAACCACGGTACGTTATGGCACTAGATTCCCCAAGAAGATAGCTAGTCTCCCCGAGAATCGGTGTCTGTACATGTACAAGATAACCAATGAAATAATACTTGCACCATATAAACCATATACCAAGGAATAACATCTCATGACGAGATCCGGATATACCAATCCGTGTAACCATAGTGTCAAGAGAACATGTATATCTACACTAGATACAACGAACATAGAGGATATCATAAATGAGAAACTATCAGAGAATGTACTCGCCTGAAGTCCAATGAACAGTCTCACAAATGTCTGACTCGGTGCCTCGAAGACCTAGATATGGAATACCACATTAATACAAGGTCCCGGAAAGAGAATAAGTCAAACTAGGCAATTTCTTGGTCAATAAGTCAATTCTAAGTCAAAAGTCAACTATGGTCAACTCTAAAGTCCACTAAAGTCAAACATGGTCAAACCCAAAGTCAACCTCACAAGACATCTATAAAATAATATAGAGATAAACTACAATAATTTAGGAATCAAATTAGATTCAAAAAGAACTCACACAAAGTATACTAATAATATAATTAATATATACCCTAAAATAATATATATACAACCCAACATTTATATAAATAACATAATATATTATTACAATTATTATTCCTCACAAAACACATATATATATATACATATATATATATACAATTATAATATATAATATATACATTAAATCTGTCAAAGCGTCATTGAAAAACAGTGAATAAAATAGGATTAAATCAAAACAGTTTAAATAGTGACTGTCGGGACTGTCACCGAAGGACTGTCACCGAAATCCAAATAATAAACTGCCACTGCTTTGGTTTTCGCTGACAGTTAAACTGTCGCGGAAAAGCGTCGCAGAAAAGCTGTTGTTTCCCGCTGCTGCAATTAATGACAGGTTTGTCATTAATTGCCCGAAGGCTACAGCGGCTGCTATTAGTCGGCTAATTAATGACAGTTTTTTACTGTCATTAATTCACTGTCACTAAAACAAGTTGTATATATATAATTATATATATAAAAATAGAATATATAAATAATATATATATATATATATATAAACAGAATATATAAAACAGTATATATATATATATATATATATATATATATATATATATATATATAAACTATTAATACAAAAAATGTACATATATATATTAATATACACATAAACTTATACCTTCAAATATTTAACAAAGAACATATAATTTACATGGCTAGAAGCACACCTAAAATATTTACATTAATATCCAAATAATTACATAATAATTATAAATAATATAATTACACAATTAAACATACAAATATATTTTATAAAACATTTTATGTATAAATTATATTATTTAACAAGTAGTAACATATATATTTGCATGCAAGAAAGCTACATATTATATTGTACATTATATTAGCACACCCAAAATATAGATCTATGCTACAATAATTACTATAATAAATACACAAAATAAATATTTAATATCCATATATATATACTAATTATAAATGAAGAATTGAACCACAATTAATTAGATCTATGCAAAAATACACACAATTGGAGAGTATCTCACCGTATCCCACTAGATCTAGGATACGCATGCGACACGAGTCCAACACACAACCAAATGCACCCCGAAGGACACAAACAAATCACAAATAATATTTATGAACAAATCAAAGCGTCAAAAGTAGATCTATGTGTCCGTGTCAAAATACGACATGTTCAAAGCCCCGTGTCGGAGGAAAACCCCCAAATGACACGTATCACCAAATAGTTGGGATACGAACCACAAGTATCCCAATATGGACACGACACTAGCCTCAAACACAAATCTCATGTTCAATTGATCTATAGGATCAATTGACACACACAACAAAATATAAATTCGGAATTCCAACAAAATTGACACAAAAAGCACCATAACTTTTTCCATGGGTCTCCTATGAACACAAAACAAAGTCCTATGGGTAGTACATACATATAGGTTGATTTTACATGATTAAATCTCAGATTTAGAAGCTATTTAAATGGGAAAATCTGAATTATACCTATTGGGAGATGGATTCCCAATGAAACCTCCAATTGAGATGAACTTGCTTCCAAATTGTAGATCCTTGCTCCTCTTTGTAGATCCTTGCTTCCTTCTTCTAGATCCTTGCTTCCTCCTTCTCTAATGGTGAATTGGAAAGAATTTGGAATGAATTTGGTAGGGAATTGGATTGGGAATGGAGGGAATTTGGTAGTGGGAGAATTCTAGATCTAGATTTGGAATGAGATGAGAGGAGAGAGAAATTTCCCCCCCTCTTTAATAGGCCGGCCATAGCCCCTCCCCCAAGCAATTGTAAAATGTCCAATGTACCCCTTGGGGCCTCTCGTGAAGAAATAATTAAGGAAGGAAGCTTCTAGTCTAATCATTTAATTAATTTAATCCATCTCCTTAACTATGGGCTTTCTAAATGGGCCAAATCTAACTATTTAATTCATGTTGGTCCATGGGTCCAAACTACACTAGTTGGGTCCACTAAATTAAGTCCAAAATAATTAAATAACATCCAACAACAATTGAATAATACAACAAAAATTATTTACCATGCACAATATTTATTTAAATAGGAAATTACTAAAATACCCTTTTTTCTAAAATGTGGTAGTGACATGAATACTGTTTGGATTTGATCATATAACCAACTTCTACTCCCCTCCCCCACTATTATACTTGAATCCAACCATGATATGCTATGTACACGATAAATAAGTCGTGCACATAAAAGCGAGAGCACACAAAGCACATAAAGCATATGAGAATTAATACCCGAAGCACATGATAAAATATACGTGATAGAGTACCCGCTGAATACGGTAAGGGGGATAACATCTCATGACAGAATCCAACTAGTACCAGATCATGAAATAATGTGTCAGAATCAAGTATTAACAGTTCTAGAATATGTGATATATACGCTATCATAAAAAGGAAATAATCAGAGGTAGGTACTCGCCTAACGTCCTGAGCAACTGGTGAGGATCGAGATCCGGACTGGCATCGCAAAGACCTATTATAAAAAGTAAGGTTAAATGGGGTTCTAAAGAGTTAACAGATATAAAATAACTAAAAACAAGCTTCTAGGATTGTTCTAGGTCAAGCGGGTCAAACCGGTAAAATCTGGGTCAAAAGTCAACTCGCGATCCAAAAAGTCAACTCTAGGCCGAAACTAGTCAAAGGTTGACTTTGGCGGTCAACCGGGGTAATTACGGTCAACTCTAGGTCAAACTAGGGTGCCCCTAAAATTATAGGTCAAAACTAGCTCATTAAGCTAGTAAACCCTCAAACTCGCCTCTTTGAGATACCGGGATACCCTCGGTATCTGATGTCTCAACCTACGCTATATACCCCATCTAAACCCACTAATATATATATATATATATATATATATATATATATATATATATATATATATATATATATAAGCAACTATAACCCCATTCCTAAGCAAAAAGCCCAATACCTCGCCCCGATACCCATTACCTTGAGTATCTCAAGGTTTTGAGATATCTCTAGCATTACCCCTCTCTAACTCTAACTAACTAGCTAACTATCTATATATATACTTATATATACTACTCTATATATATATATATATATATATATATATATATATATAATCTAGTATATAGGCAATACCTCAATACCTTCAATACCTCAAGGTATTGAAATCCAATACCTTACCTCACCCTTCTCTCTCACCAACTATGCATCTAACTACATAGATATATATATATATATATATATATATATATATATATATATATATATATATATATATATATATATATATATATATATATATATAACTATCTATCTATCTATCTATGTAAATATATATATATATATAGATATAATCTCTCTCTCTCTCTCTCTCTCATCTCATAGCTAGCAGCTAGAAGGGGGAGGGGGGGTTATTGCTGCTGCTGCTACTGCCTGCTGCTGCTGCTATTGCTAACTACTGTTGTTGCTACTGCAAACTGCTGCTGCTGCTGCTACTGCCAACTGTTACTGCTGCTGCTGCTACGGCTAACTACTGCTGTTGCTGCTACCAACTGCTGCTGCTACGGCTAACTGATGTTGCTGCTGCTCTCTCCCTTTTTCTCATCTCACTCTCTTTTTCCCTCTCAACTTACTCTCTCAACTCACTCTCTCTTCCCTTCTCACTCACTCACTCACTCAACACTCACACACACTACACACATACACATATGTGTAAACGCACACTATGCATATATATATATATATATATATATATATAAACCCTACACTCTCCCACACTTATATATCTACACGTATATATATATATATATATATACACATACACATACATATAAATATTCCTATATATATATATATATATATATATATAGGTACACTACACACAAACACACACACAACCACACACCAATACACACACTCACCCATATACATATAAATATATATATATATATATATATAAACTCAAAAACCCTAATTCATACTCTCCAAGGCTAAACCAACTTGCGCACAAGCTCGAAACCTAGAAACCAAATCGAAATGACCATTTGGTCATTTCGACAAACACTTGGAGTACGGCTTGCGATATCTCACGAAACGCACGCTAAACCTACTCGAAATTGATCCAAAATTTATCCACAAGTTCTAATCGATGTCTAGAACCTCATAAAAATGCTAACTTTTTGATTCTAGGTCTATGATAAAATTTCACATGCAAGTGGAACCCACGGAGAAAAAAAACTTCCAAATCGCCCGAAACGCCCAAAACTCTATAATACGACCTCGCATGTCCGAACGAGGACACGAACCTACCCTCAAGATACCCAAGCACGTCTACCTAGGTCCGTCTAACCTAGGGCAACATCCAAAATGGGCCAATCTCGAATTTCACCCAAAATTGACACAAAATCCTATGTTAAAGTCTCTAAACCCATCCAAACAAGTTCTAACTTCCTTCCATGGGTAGCTCTAAGGTCTAGGAAGGTTCTAGACTACTAATTATACTATATTAGAGTAATTACTAAGAGAAAAGTTAGGATTTACCTCTTGAGAGTTGGAATTCCAAGGCCAAAGTCTCCAAAAACCTAGAAATTGCCACACCAAGCCTCAAAGCCTCCAAATCATGCTTCTACACCAAATCTAAGCACTACACACCTAGGTTAGAAAGAATGGAATGTTAGGGTTTGTATTAATGAGAGAAGTAAATGAAGGAAAAGAGGGAAGGTGGAATTACTTACTTGGAATGGAGAAAAGTAAATGAAGGAAGTAAGAAAAGAGAATGGAGGGAGGAAAGTGAAGTTGAAATGAATGAAAAGAAAGGGGGGCGACCATGTAGGAAAAGTTAGGGTTAGGGTTTGAAGCCTAACACAAAGACCATAATACCCCTCCCTACAAGTCATGCTAATTAGGGTTTGGGTTTGGGGTTCCAAAAGCATTCTAACTATACCCTAATCACTCCAACTAACTAATTAAAATATAAATAACTACTTTAAACCAATAAATAAGTCTGACAAGGGTGTTGGTTGGTTCTGACAAGGGTCCACTAGGGTCTGACATGAGTCCTGACTAGCCAAAACCCTAAAATAACTAATAAAATAAATACATCCAACTAATTAAATATTAATACAAATATTTATGATAAATACACAATTTACCAAATTAAAAAAAAATCCTATTTTTAGAATTGGGTAGTGACAAGCCTACCCTTCTTAAAATAATTTTGTCCTCGAAATTAAAAGACGAAACTAGGACAGGAATGCAAGGAAAAGAAAGAACCATACCTCAAGGCTTGAAAAGATAAGGGTATCGCTCACGCATTTTATCCTCCTTCTCCCAGGTCGACTTATCTAGAGAGTGATGCCTCCACGCGACGCAAACCAAGAGAATAGTCTGGTTCCTCAACACCTTCTCCCGCCGATCCAGAATCTCCACCGGCTGCTCTGGATAGCTAAGAGTATGGCCCACCACAATCTCTGAGTGATCCAATACGTGACTGGGATCCTCCACGTACCGTCTCAACTACGATACGTGGAACACATCATGAACTCCCTCTAGCGTAGGCAGCAAATCTAGCCTATACGCCACAGCGCCGACCCTCTCAAGGATGATGAAGGGTCCGACAAAACGTGGGCTAAGCTTCCCACCTCCACCGAAGCAAATAGTGCCCCGCGTCGAAGAAATCTTCAGGAATACCATATCACCAACCTAGCACAAACAAGGTCTCAGCACTTAATCTAAAACAAGTAATCACAAGCAAACACAAGAACAAAATCTAAATTCTAAGCTATACCACAAACTCCAAAGGTCTCCGGTGGCTATCGGCCCAATGCCACTGCCTGTCCTATGCCACCCGAAGTCTATCTCTAATGATCTTGACCTTCTCTGTCGCATCCACCACCATTTCTGGGCCAAGCAAAGGTCTCTCGCCTACATCATCCCATAATAATGGAGTGCGAAACCTTCGTCCATACAACGCCTCGAATGGTGATATCTCGATACTGGCTTGGTAGCTGTTGTTGTTAGCAAACTCTACCAAGTGCAAGTGATCCTCCCAAGAGCCTCTGAAATCTAGAACATAAGTGCGAAGGATGTCCTCGAGGGTCTGAATGGTCCTCTCTGACTGACAGTCTGTCGGCGGGTGATATGCAGTGCCAAACTTGAGCTGGGTGCCCAAGCTAGCCTGCAAACTCCTCCAAAAATACGAAGTAAAGCGACTGTCCCGGTCTGATACTATGCTCATAGGAACTCTATACAGTCTGACTATTCGGTGCACATACATCTCTGCTAGTCTCTCCATAGACTTACCCACTTTGAATGGTAGAAAGTGGGCCGATTTGGTCAACCTGTCTACGATGACCCAAATCACATCCTTCCCTCCTGGAGAACGGATAAGCCCAAAAACAAAATCCATGGTCACATGCTCCTATTTTTACTGTGGAATGGGTAACGGCTGGAGCAACCCTCCTGGCCTCTGCCTCTTCGCCTTCATCTACTGGCACACTAAGCATCGAGATACGAAGCACGCTACCTCCCGCTTAATCCCGTACCACCATACATGCTTTCTCAGATCTCTATACATCTTGTTGGCACCTGGATACATAGAGTACTGGGATCGATGCGCCATCTGAAGAACCTCCTCGCGCAATGACCCACTCGGCACACACAACCTGGTACCGTGCCGTAATAAACCATCATCAGCAATAGTGAAGTCATCTGATACTCCAATCTGAACCTGCACCCTGATGCTCCTCAGAGACCCATCCTCAAACTGTGTAGCCCTGATCCAATCTATCAACTCTGACTGAATCTGTAGTCCCCACATATGCATCTCAACTCCAGACACTATCACCTCAATGCCCAAGCTCTATAGATTTGCCAAAAGATAACAATCTGTAGTCAGGCACATAGCTACCGGATACCTGCTCAGCGCATCCGCAACTACGTTCGCCTTCCCTGGATGGTACTGCAATAATATGTCAAAGTCTTTCATCAACTCCAACCATCTCCTCTGCCTCATGTTCAGCTCTTTTTGGGTAAACACATACTTCAAGCTCTTGTGGTCAGTGAAGATCTACACACGCTCTCCGTATAAATAGTATTTTTATAACTTCAGAGCAAAGATGACCGCTGCCAACTCCAAATTATGGGTAGGGTTGTTCTTCTCATGATGACGTAATTGTCTGGAAACATAGGCAATCATCCTCATATTCTGTTGTAACACACAACCCAGACCCTTCTCTGATGCATCACTATAGATAGTGAATCCTTTAAACCCTGATGGCAACGTCAACACTGGAGATATCGTCAACCTCCTCTTCAGCTCATCAAAGATGATCTGGCACTCCTCTGACCAAACAAACCCCACGTCCTTCCAGGTCAGCCTAGACAACGGCTCTGCAATCCGAGAAAAATCTTGAACAAATCTTATGTAGTAACCTGCCAGCCCCAGGAAACTCCCGACCTCTGCTACTGAACTCGGAGCACTCTATGCCTCAACTGCCATGATCTTCCTCGGATCCACCGAGATCCCCTCTCCTATCACTACATGACCAAGGAATTCAACCTTGTCAAGGAAGAACTCGTACTTCGAAAGCTTTCCATAAAGCTTCTCATTTCTGAGAGTCTCCAACACTATCCTCAGATGCTCTTCATGCTCCTCTGGGGTCTTCGAATACACCAAGATGTCATCTATAAACACCACCACAAATCTGTCCAGATGCTGATAGAACACCTTGTTCATCAGATTCATGAACACTGTCAGGGCATTAGTCAACCCAAACGGCATCACCATGAACTCATACTGTCCATACCTGGTCTAAAAAGTTGTCTTCAGAATATCCTCCCTCCTGACCTTCACCGGGTTGTAGCCTGTCTTCAGATCAATCTTAGAAAATACCCTTACTCCGCTTAACTGGTCAAAGAGATCATCAATACGCGACAGCGGATACTTGTTCTAGATTATGAGGTTGTTCAGAGCCCTGTAGTCGATACACATCCGTATCGACCCATCCTTCTTTGGCACAAAAGTACAGGAGCACCCCACGGAGAAGAACTAGATCAGATAAATCCCTTATCCTGAAGCTTATCCACCTGCTTCTTCAACTCTACCAGCTTACTGTTGCTGACTCTATAGACGTGCTAGGATATCGGCTCCGCACCTGGCACCAAGTCTATAGAGAACTCCACATTTCTGTCCGGAGGTAACCCTGGCAACTCCTCCGAAAAGACATCCATGAATTCTGCTATCAATAGATGTGGCAACCTCTGCTCTACCACCAGGGCTCCGCTGAAGACTCCTTCGCTCTGCTCCATTGCTCCTCTGGCAAACTCATACTCTGGCTCTCCCGGCGGACTAAACAACACTCTGCCTCCACGACAATCTATACTAGCATGGTGCATACTCAACCAATTCATCCCGAGTACAATATCGTAGCTCAGAAGTGGCATTACGAGTAGGCACACACTCAACTCCCGGCCTCCCAAGTTAACTCTTCGGTCTCTGCAAACATCACTGACTAGAATGATGCCACCCCCGGTCATTATCTTGCAGAGTCTAGCTAAAGATTTAGCAACAAGATGGTGTCTAACAGCAAAAGATACAGACACAAAGCTATGGGAAGCACCAGAATAAAATAAAGAAAGTGCTAGAATAGAATCAAGAAGAATAGAACCCGAGATTACATCACCAGCAGGCTCGGCCTCCTCTATGGTCAGGGCAAAATCTCGCCCTTACTGTCCTTCTCGGTCCTGCTGCAGGTGCTGGGCAAACCTCTGTTGCTGAGTCTGCAAAGGTTGTCCCCTCTGCTGTATTGCAGGTGCTCTGGCTAGTCTCCTCTGAGCGGCTCCTCTGCCCTGAGTTGTACGAGCGAGTGCTGAAGGGCAATCCGGTAACTGGTGATCTACCGCACCACATAACAAGCATCTACCCAGCCTCTTTCTGCAAATGTCCCATCCGTGCCTCGGCTTCCTATAGAAAGGGCAAGTGATAGGCTGCCTCAGACCCTGCTGCTATCCCTGCCTCTGCTGCTAGAGCGCCTGCTGGAAAGGCGCACGACCCTGACCCTGGTGCTGTTGAGTCTGCTGGAACGACCTCGTCTGCTAGAAATAGAGCCTCTTGGCTAGGCCCGCACTGCTGCTTGCTCCGAAAGCATCTCTACTCATCTTGGACTTCAGCTCCAAGTCGTCCTCAGCCCTCTGAGAATCACTTACAATCTGCTCGAAGGTCGCTTCGCGGTCACTCCTAGTCAAGGACTTGACCGCCATGACCAAACCCTTGCAAAACTTCTGCACCTTTGCTGCCTCGCTTAAGCCCTCTACAAATCTTCCTAGACGGCAAAACTCTGCTGCATACTCGTCCACCAGCATGCTCCCATGGAAGAGTGTCTCAAACTGGCTCTCCAAGGCACTGAGAGCCACATCTAAAAAGAACTTCTCCTTGAAAAGCTTCTTGAAATCCTTCCAAGTAAGTCCTGGTACCGCTATCCCCGTGTCAGTACGGTACCAAGTAAGGGCAAGATCGAACATCTGGCTGCCCGCTGCCTCTATCTGCATCATGTATGGGATCAGTGCCAGCCTAAATATTCTCTCGATATGCGCGATCCAGTCATCCACGTACAGAATCCCCTCTATACCCCAGAACTTCTTGGGCCGCATCCTCTGGAAGTCAATGATATTGCCCGGCCTAGGATGCTGTGCCTGCTCTGCCTCTGGCTGGATCTGAGCCACTCTGTCCACTGCCGTCATAGCCACCGGGTGGGCATTCTTAATTTCCAACCTTATCACGTCTACCTGTCAGTGCTGTGTGTCCATTATCTTCCTGAAGAACGCGAACAACTGGGCAGCGTCTACTAGTGCAGGAGGTGGTGGAGGAGGTACCACCGGAACAACAGGGGTATCTCTCGGATCGACAGGTGGAGAAGAATCTCCGAAAGAAGCAGATGCTCCCTCAACCGTAGAAGTGGTGAGTGGAGCGGTAGCAGCTGCCTGAAGTCGAGCAGGACGAGAGGTAGCATACCTCTCGGTGGCAGCTGCTGGAATGGTACGGTGAGACCGTGTCTTCGGAGGCATCCTGAATACAGTTCAAAATAAGTCAATACGGTGCAAGATACGATATCATCAGGGAAGGACAGTAATATTTCAAAAGAAAACAATTTTAGAAAAATTAAAGATAGCAAAAGATCAGGAAGGGTCCTAGTTGTGATTGAGCACACACTCTCTCAGCCTATATCCTATTATCCTATATCCTATCGCAGGTAGACCTAAAAACTAGACCTGCATGGGCTACCACCAAAAATGTTGTCACGACCCGCACCCAGAAAATCGGGCATGGGTAGTAGGTACGTCCAGCCTACCCCGCAGAATCGATGGCAGAACGTTGTCTGGGTCACAACTATCTATATCTCACAATAACCTGTCAAGATAACCTCTCCAAAAGGAGGACAATATTATAATATATACATAAACTCAATCATAATAACTAGGGGAAGAGTAAAAGCACGATAAGATATCAACAAAAGAACCAAAGAACCAAAAAGAGAAAGTAAAATATCCAAAATATACAGTCCAAGTCTAAGAGTCTACAACATCTCACAGCAGCAAAATAAAATAATATAGTCATCCAAAACTAACTGAGAACAAACCCAGTAAAACTCACCTAACTATACTAGGGCGCTAACAGAGTCTCCTCTGCTGGGACGGGCTCCTTCTCTATCTCAGGGTCGCAACAATCGTCGACACCTGGCCCATAGTAAGTCGGGCAAAAGTCCCAGGATCCTTTGGAAAAATATATCCAGTCAGGATTGGAGCAAAGTATATAACTCTGAAAGCAACTCCAAATACATGGTAAGGTGTATATGACTAGCAATAGAAAAGAATACAAGATGCACAGGAAAGTAAATACATGGTAGAACTGATAAAGTAACTGTAATATAAAACTGGGGAACAATACAAGTAGTAGAGAAGTAACTGCAGGTGAGAAAATAGGAATACTAGCTAAGTGCCTTGAGCACAAGTTCATTATATGATCGGCTTAGGTTGCACATGATTTATTCTACGATAACTCCGTTATGCGTGAGTTGCATAACCGACATACACATGAATACTGTTTGGATTTGATCGCATAACCAACTTCTACTCCCCTTCTCCAATAATACTCTTGGATTCAACCACGACATGCTACGTACATGATAAATAAGTCGTGCACATGAAAGTGAGAGCACACGAAGCACATAAAGTACATGAAAATCAATACCCGAAGTTTATGATAAAAAATACGTGATAGAGTACCCGCTGAATACGGTAAGGGGGATAATATCTCATGATGGGATCCAACTAGTACCAGCTCATGAAATAATATGTCAGAATCAAGTATTAACAGTTCTAGAACAGGTAATATATACGATATCATGAAATAGAAATAATCAAAGGTAGGTACTCGCCTGACGTCTTGAGCAATTGGTGAGGATCGAGATTCGGACTGGCGTCGCAAAGACCTATTACGAAAAGCAAGATTAAACGGGGTTCTAAAAAGTTAAATAGATATAAAATAACTAAAAACAAGCTTCTAAGGTTATTCTAGGTCAAACGGGTCAAACCGGTAAAATCTGGGTCAAAAGTCAACTCGGGGTCTAAAAAGTTAACTCTAGGCCAAAACTAGGTCAAAAGTTGACTTTGGCGGTCAACTGGGGCAATTATGGTCAACTCTAGGTCAAACTAGGGTGCCCCTAAAATTCTAGGTCAAACATATCTCATTAAGCTAGTAAACCCTTAAACTCGCCTCTTTGAGATACCGGGATACCCTCGGTATCCGATGTCTCAATCTACTCTATATATCCCATCTAAACCCACTAATATATATCCTAACATGTATATATATATATATATATATATATATATATATATATATATATATATATATATATATATATATATATATAAAAGCAACTCTAACCCCATTCCTAGCCAAAAAGCCCAATACCTCGCCCTGATACCCATTACCTTGAGTATCTCAAGGTATTGAGATATCTCTAGCCTTACCCCTCTCTAACTCTAACTAACTAGCTAACTATCTATATATATACTTATATATACTACTATATGTAAACATCAATATATATATATATATATATATATATATATATATATATATATATATATATATATATATATATAACCTAGTATATAGGCAATACCTTAATACCTTCAATAACTCAAGGTATTGAAATCCAATACCTTACCTCACCCTTCTCTCTCACCAACTATGCATCTAACAACATCTATATATATATATATATATATATATATATATAATCTTTCTGTCTCTCATCTGATAGCTAGCAGCTAGAAGGGGGGTTATTGTTGTTGCTGCTACTACTTGCTGCTGCTGCTGCTATTGCTAACTGCTGCTGCTGCTGCTATGGCTAACTGCTGCTGTTGTTGCTACCAACTGTTGTTGTTGCTGCTGCTACGGCTAACTACTGCTGCTGCTGTTCCCTTCCTCTTTCTCATCTCACTCTCTCTTTCCCTCTCAACTTACTCTCTCTTCCTCTCTTCCCTTCTCACTCACTCACTCACTCACTCACTCACTCAACACTCACATACACTACACACATACACATATGTGTAAATGCACACACACACACACACACACACACTATATATATATATATATATATATATATATATATATATATATATATATATATATATAAACCCCACACTCACACACTCAAACCTCCATATATATATATATATATATATATATATATATATATATATATATATATATATATATATATATATATATATGCACAGTACACACAAACACACATACACAATCACACACCAATACACACACTTACCCATATACATATATATATATATATATATATATATATATATATATATATATATATATATATAAACTCGAAAATCCTAATACACACTCCCCAAGGCTAAACCAACCCGTGCACAAGCCCGAAACCTAGAAACCAAATCGAAATGGTCATTTGGTCATTTCGACGAACACTTGGAGTGCGGCTTGCGATACCTCACGAAACGCATGCCAAACCTACTCAGAATTGACCCAAAATTTATCCACGAGTTCTAATCGATGTCTAAAATCTCACAAAAATACTAACTCTCCGATTCTAGGTCGATGGCAAAATTCTACATGCACGTGGAATCCACGTAGAAGGAAAATCCTCCAAATCGCCCGAAATGCCCAAAACTCTGTGATACGACCTCGCGTGTCCAAACGGGGTTATGAACCTACCCTCAAGACACCCAAGCACATCTACCTAGGTCCGTCTAACCTAGGACAATACCCAAAATGGGCCAATCTCGGATTTCATCCAAAATTGACACAAAAGCCTATGTCAAAGTCTCCAAACCCATCCAAATAAGTTCTAACTTTCTTCCATGGGTAGCCCTAAGGTCTAGGAAGATTCTAAACTACTAATTACACTATATTAGAGTAATCACTAAGAGAAAAGTTAGGGTTTACCTCTTGGGAATTGGAATCCCAAGGTCAAAGTCTCCAAAAATCATAGAATTCACCACACCAAGCCTCCAAGCCTCCAAACCAAGCTTCTATACCAAATCTAGGCTCTACACACCTAGGTTAAAAAGAATGAAAGATTAGGGTTTGCATTAATGAGAGAAATAAATGAAGGAAGAGAGGGAAGGTGGAATTACTTACTTGGAATGGAGAAAAGTAAATGAAGGAATTAAGTAAGTAAGGAAAGAGAATGGAGGGAGGAAAGTGAAGTAGAAAGGAATGAAAAGGAGGGTAGGGGGGACATGTAGGAAAAGTTAGGGTTAGGGTTTGAAGCCTAACACAAAGACCACAATACCCCTCCCTACAAGTCATGCTAATTAGGGTTTGGGTTTGGGGTTCCAAAAGCATTCTAACTAAACCCTAATCACTCAAACTAACTAATTAAAATATAAATAACTACTCTAAACCAATAAATAAGTCTGACAAGGGTGTTGGTTGGTTCTGATAAGGGTCCACTAGGGTCTGACATGGGTCCAGACTACCCAAAACCCTAAAACAACTAATAAAATAAATACATCCAACTAATAAATATTAATACAAATATTTATGATCAATACACAATTTACCAAATTAAAATTAAAAAAAATCCTATTTTTAAAATTGGATAGTGACAAGTTCTAAATAGCAAGATCACTTAAATCTATGCTTTCCTTAATAAGCAGTATTGGTTTAGGCGAGTGGGTTAGTCTTGCTCACCAGTGTGTTTTCATGTGTGTTGACCCCCAACTCCATAGGTGTCGAGAACCTCGAGGGTGCATGAAGCTAGATGAAGTTTTAGAGGCGACTTAAAGCTCTTCCTATTTTGAAGTATTTTAAAGCTGGTTTATTTTGGAGGCATTTTGGTTTCAATGTATACATGGGTGTAATGTATGGAATGACAAGTATTATTTCATGGTAGCTTGTCAACCTTTTTGTTATTTCATGAATGTAGCTGAGGCGACATATCAAATATATTATGATCTTGTACTTATTGCAAATTATTAATAAAAAGTTATTTTCTCCTATATTGTGTGTTCAACTCTCTCTTGCAATGTAATTTCAACATGTGTTCAAAAGAATTATCAAAATAAATATTTTTGCCTTGTACAAGTCCAATTTATACTGGTACGACATCTTGTCCGGTGGGGACTTAGCAATTCGACGAAAACAGAATATGACATATAGTATCAAAGCACAGTTCACTTCCTCTAATTTAAAATTATTTTCTTTTTGGAAGTTTTAATGTCGATTTCTCGGTTGAATATTTTTTAATGTATACTACATGAAATAATAGTTCCATAAGTACACCCGTAAATATTTTACGAATACTAATGGTATTTACTCTCCTTTGTAAGGATGACTAAGAAGAATACTTCTAACATCCAAGCATCTCAAGCAGTTCCGGAGAGGTAATCCTAATCGAGCCAATGTAAAGAATGTTGCGCATAATGGAGGTACAATAAAAACAAGCGGAGGCCCAACAACAATATTTTCAGCGCAGATCCAAGTCCAATTTAATACGCATTAAAAGCATATTGTTACTTCCTTGGTGACCAACAATAACACGACTCCAGTGGCAGCAGCTCAAGAAATTACGGTGGAAGAAGAAGAAGTCCACCCGACAACCAAGAAGTCTTCTTTCAAGGCGATTGAGTTCAAGAAGATGAACCCACCATAATTCAATGGCTGGGTCGAGCCAGATGAGATTATAGGATGGATAGATAACATTGAGGGCCTGTTTGAGCTCATCGGCATCAAGTGATCCAAGAAGGTAGTGTGCGCGTCTGTGCAGCTACATCTGAGGGCTCATGTTTGTTGTGAACTAAGAAATAGAAAATCTATGACGCTAATCCTAACTCTAAAATTTCTTGGAAGATGTTTAAGCAAGTCTTTCTGGAGCAGTATATTCCTAGGGTAGTGCATCAGCAAAAAGAGGATGAGTTTTTCATTCTTAAGCAAGGTAACATGTCAGTGGACAACAATGACTGCTTTTGCAAAGCTTGCTAAGTTTGTTAGAGCTTTTCTGCCAGACAAGAAGCTGTCAACATTTTTAGCAGGGTCTGAATGACGAGCTACGAAGGGATTTGATGAATCAATTGTGCCAGACCTACATAATATCTTATGAAGTCCCTCTGGATAATGAGCGACTATCTAGACTCAGCTTATAGAATACAGGGCAACTTATTTGTAATACCATTAACAAGCATCCTCACAATGCAGGAGAATCCAAAGTGCCCAAGCGTCAGAATACGGTTGAGCATAGATGTCCCAATCCATGAGTGCAATGTTATAAATGTTGCAAGTATGGGCACAAGTCATCCAAGTATCGGGGTGGATGCTTTAAGTTTGGTCGCATAGGCAACATGGCTAGTGAATATAAAGAGAGAGGGGGTGAACCAAAACCTTTCGAAAAATTTTCTAACCAAAACAGAGGAAGTCACCACGAACCCCGAATATGGCATAAGTAAATGCTTAGAATCAGCGTTCTGAAGCAAAAAGGAGAGTCTATGCTTTGATTTAGGTGACTTTCTCTTCTAACACTGTTGTGACATATATATTACTGTACAAATGAATACCTTATAGAGTTTTATTTGATTTGGGTGCTATGCATAGTTTTATACCTGTAGAATTTGCTGAGAGGAGTAGATATCTATGTCATTATTAAATAAAGACCTTTGTGTTAGCACTTCATCAGGAACGGATATGCCTACTAGCTTAATATATAGGGATGAGTACTTCTGTATCGAAGAAAAAAAAGTTGTCCTAGGATGTCATTGTTCTATACATCAAGGAGTATGATATTATTTTGGGAATTGATTGGCTTAGTACGTGTTATGCGACAATTGACTACTCGGAGAATAGAGTTGTGTTTCGTCTACAAACAAAGTTCTTTTATTTGTATGGCATGGCATCAAAGACAACAATGTTGGTATGGACAGCAACGATGAAGCACATATTGTATTCTGGCTGTGAAGGCTATCTGGCTTCTGTTAGAGACACTCGAAAGGAAGGTGCAGATGTAGTTCAAAATGAATTCATGGCAGAATTCTTTGATGTATTCTAGATGAGATACCTGAAATGCCACTAGATTAAGAGTCAAATTCACCATCAATACCTTTTCGGATACTCAACCGATATCGAAGGCACCGTACAGGATGGCACCAGCAGAGTTAAAGTACTAATTGTCTAATTGTAAGAATTGTCGTATCGAAGATATATTCGCCCCAATATTTCTCTATGGGGGAGATCTAGTATCGTTTGTAATAAAAAAAGAAGAAAGATAGATTAATACGGCTGTGCATTGACTATCGAGAATTAAACAAATCCACAATACAAAATAAGTATCCATTGTCAAGGATAGATGATTTATTTGATCAGCTTCAGGGAACATTAGTATTTTTGAAGATAGAACTTCGATCTGGCTATCATCAGATGAAGATCAATCTTGAGGATGACTCAAACTCAATACTTCGTACAAAATATGGAAACCACCCTAATAGATGACAACTCGACAACCAATAAGAAGATTTTATCAAAATTCGCACCCTTTTGCTGACTGTAGCATTTAACTACTAGTCATGCTTTGTATCGAGGTGAGTATTATCTTTTGTCTACTTCACTTTGAATACCCATCGATTCTTCAAAGTTATCTTACCCTTTAGTAATCGTACCAGCTTATAAGTGGAGTTTGCCTATAAAGAATTCATCTCCACCTATATTGCCTGCATCCATTTATGCTTGTGTTAATCTTTCATCACCTCTCTAAAGCTTTCGAGTTCTCCCCCACAAGTCAATAACACGTACTCATCTGATGAGTACCTTGTGGATGGTTAATGCACTCTTGTACTCCTTCACAATGGAACCTCTGGTGATGGCTGTGTATTAACAGCCTCATTCCCTTCACAAATTATCTTCTTGGCATGCTCATTCTTCTGAGGGTCATCCTGATTATCATCAGCAGGCTGAAGACTAAAGTTAGTATCAACTCCATATACTAGCTCCTTCGTAACTGGTTTCTTTGCAGTTTCCTTTGGAAACAGGTCGAAGCACGATGACTCTAACTCAAACAAATTCTCAGCCTCAGAAGGCATCTAGAATCTTGAGTATTGGTCATGGTCTAATCCTTGATGAATATCATGTTCCTGCTTCTGTAGAACTTTTCTTCTACTGGTTCGTAGAGTCTATAGCCGAACTCATCCCGACCATAGCCGACAAAGACACACTACCCCATCTTCGACTCAAGTTTGGACCGCTCATCCTTCGATACATATACGAAGGCCTTACATCCAAACACTCAAAGGAAACTGTATGGCAGTTCCTTATTGTACCATACGTTATCAGGTATATCACCCTGCAAAGGAGCACTAGGAGACAAATAAAAAAAATAAGCAACAGTATTGAGAGACTCACCCCAATAAATGTCCGATAAGTTTGTCTTTGATAGCAAATATCGCACACTCTCTATTTGTATCATGTTTATATGCTCTATTACGCCATTTAGCTGAGGCATCTTTAACAGAGTCTTCTAGTGTTGAATCCCTTGCTCTTTACAATATGCATCAAAAGGACCAATGTATTCATCGCCATTGTCGGACCGAACAAATTTTAACTTCTTAATTGTCTCCCTTTTAATGAAGGCCTGAAACTCCTTGAAAGTATTCAACACCTGATTCCTTGGTCTTTATAGCATAGACCCAAACTTTTATGGAACAATAATTTATAAAAGGTACAAAATAAGAAGCACGCTAATATATTTACCTTCATGGGACAACATACATATGAGTAAATCAACTCAAGTAACGTCGGCTTCCTTGAAGATGTGTGACTTTAGAAAGACACCATATTTTTCTTTTCCATAATGTAGTACGTGCATCTATCCAATTTTGTAGACTTTAGTGTCAAAAATTCTTTCTTTTTCAACAAATAGTATATTTACTTCTCGCTAATATAACTAAGCCGTCTGTGCCATAACTCGATAGATGCATCACTGACTCCGTTCACCTCTTGTGCACTCTGTGTGCTCCCTTCGATATAGTAGAGACCGAACTTTTTGCTTTCTCTAGCAAGCTCCATTGGACCTTTGGAAAGCTTTGACTGATAGTTTTCAAAGAGATTGAAGAATCCTTTATCATCCAACATTCCAATCGATACTAGGTTGAAATGGATATCGGGAACATGATGAACACCTTTAAGCATAAGAGTTGCTCCCATATTTGTCTTCAAATCCATATCTTCTATAGCAACGACTTTTAATACATTTTTATTGCACATCTTAACACTCCACGGTCTCCTATTATGTATATGACAAATAATGCTCTATTGTGAGTTACATGCGACCAAGCCCCTAAGTCCACCAATCAAGAATTATTATCACAGGCGAGATTCATGATAACCTCATCACCCACAATAATAACATTGTCTCCATGTGCTGAGGCGACCGCTGTTGTGTTCTCACTTTGCTTCTCCTTGTCGCCCTTCTTCTCTCTCTTCCAAGCAAAATAGTTTTGCTTGATGTGATCACTCTTGCCACAATAGTAACGGTCAGAGTTCTTGTACTGACTCTTAGACTTATGTCTGCTCTTGTCTATACCACTGTTCGGACCCTTGCTTTTACTCCTGCCTCGGCTCTTTGAAACAAGTATCTTTGAATGGGATGTTGATGAAGTGCCTTGAGATTTTTTTGCATCTCTTTATTCACACCTTACTATTGGCACCTTGCTATTGGCGAACTCCAGACTAACCATGCCTTTTAGAGCAGCAGTGATCATGAACACTTACGATTTTCCATGAGTCTGAAAATATAAATAATAACTAAAGTCCATGTAGATTGTCATCGAATTTTACTCCCATAGAGGCTAGCTGGTTAATCATGACCTGAAACTCTCTCAATTCATTTGTAATGGCCAAAACATCCTTGTACATAAGATCCATTATTTGTCGGATCAGAAATAATTTGTTTACCCCGATCTTTTTTGCATACAAGAATTCCAGCTTCTCCCACAATGTATTTGCGTGCTCAATATTGGTGATATGATTAACACATTCTCGTCCATGAGCTTATTAATATACCCACACATCTGTATATGCTCGTAATTCCAATCCTAATCGAATTTCTTACTGGACTTCTGGGAAGCAAATACAGGAAGATACAATTTTTTTACGAACAACAAATCTTTATCTTGCTCCGGCAATACTGATAATTAGAATCGTTTAGATTTATCATGCGCACCGGTTTCACATCCATCTCTTCTACTTGATTTGAATGTCAATTCCTGACACAACAGACACCTGACAACTGTCCCGATACTAGCTGACCAAAGCTCTGATACCACATTGTAGGAAACGAAATGCGTAAACCGTTTAAAGAACTTGTAAGGACCAAAAAAAATGCACAGACCAATATGCCAAAAACATAGTAAAAGGCAAACACGACTACAACAATATTTATGTGAAAAACCTGACGAAAAAAATCGTAGGACGATCGGAGTCCAACCTAAAAAAGCATCAACTAATGGAAAAAAGAAAATACACCGACTCCTTTACGAACTTCTCTACCTGTCCACACAAATCACTGCAACACTTCTACAGATGGAAATAGATTACAATAAGTAG
Organism: Iris macrosiphon; assembly: GCA_036927795.1. Taxonomy (NCBI): domain Eukaryota; kingdom Viridiplantae; phylum Streptophyta; class Magnoliopsida; order Asparagales; family Iridaceae; genus Iris; species Iris macrosiphon. Next base: position 156,943,648 of record JAYESA010000007.1, read on the forward strand.
AACAAAAGTTACCGAAGACTAGATGACGAAAAAGAATTGAAGAAGAACTCTTCAAAACGATCACTCCCTGAAACGATCTCCGAAACTCTGAATCTCTCTTCCTCTCTTAAAAAATTGCAACTTTGAAAACACTCTCAATTTTGATCTTGTATGGATTAGGGTTAGGAAAGACCTATTTAAAGTCTCATAATCCTGTAAGCATCTGAACCATCTCAAAGCTCTCAATATTGATCCAACAATGTTAATAAACACATATTTTTGGCTTCAGTCCCAACATCGGTTACCGAAAGAGATAAAACGACGGTATACCAAAATTTGGTCAAAACGTGCCAGAACCTATTCTGCAATAAAATGTTATCAGACCAGTATACCGATGGTACACTTGTGGTGGTATACAGTTGATACTGATACTACACTTTTCCAATAGCTTCCGATACGCACTCAAATCGAGCCACATTTGTCGCATTCAACTTCTCGAGCTTCCCCGACACACTGATAGCGCTCATCGCACTCTCCACATTAGGTTGGAAACCCCACCCAATAACTACATTATTTACATAAAAAGATTAAAGATATAGTAAGGTTGGAAATATTAAAAGAATCACTCTATTATATTTAATTAAGAGTAAGATACAGAAGTACAAATTTAGATACACGGACAAAGAATTAGAGACCCATGTCGTATCACTAGACCAAAAAAGAAGAAACAGTTACCAATTTCAGGCTGTCTTTTTCTCCTACAACCCTTTACCAGCCATATTATGATAGGACTTCTCCATCATAGCCTTCTTTGCAAGTTCATAACCAGCAAAGTTCATAGCACCTAGAGGTGCAATCCAGAAGAACCTCAGCACAACTCCCTTGAAGAAGCCAATAGGGCCATCTTGACAGAGTATGGAGAAGGCTACCCACTGCATTGAAACCGGCACTCCCTGAGGTGCAATCATCATTACATTAAAGGGAGTTGTAACAACAACAACAACAACAACAACAACATCAACAACAAGGCGACCGAAAACTTCCCTAGTGTCACAGTCTCCGAAGCCACATGGACTTATTAACATGCCTAAAATTAATATTGTAGGACGTAAGTTAATTACATTTGTGGAGGAAATCAATATACCTGAACAGTTACGACACTTAGCATATTTCCTGTGTGCAAAAGAATAGGATGGGATTGCCATCAGAGCTGCTCCTAAAATGAACCTCAATACCATTGACAAGAGTAGCATTCCGGTCCCACATGCTATGATATAGGACTACGAAGCCATGAAAAGACCTGTCGTGTGCCACAAAATTTGTTTATCAAAACTAGACACTTTTAGTACTTCTGTTCTCGCTTTAGCTATATCGTTGTGTAGCCACTACCTAAGCTGAAAATGGCCATGCCACGCCCACCATCTGCTAATATTGATATGGATTTATCAAATATTGATGGAAGCTTAAATCCCCACCTGCAATGCATTCATACACTTAACATGTATTAAGTAATAACCTTTTCCAAACATAAACCACAAGAAGAAAATTCTAAAATAAATTTGGTCGGATCAAATGATTGCTCCTATGATAGTACCTGAAAGTGATTAATGCCAAAATAAGGCTAGCTAAACATGCACAAGTGTTAGGATGTTTTCAAAAGTTTCCTCCCCACCACCAACAAAATAAGTTGAGATTTGTACTTTCTTAAGGACTTGCCATTTGCTTCCTCGTGTTCAGGTTTATATCATACTCCAGAGGCTTCTGCTTCTCCTTTTATATATATATATATATATATATATCAAGAACAAACCATTGTCTCCTGGATACCCATTAAGATCATGAAAAGGCAATGCTATAATGGAAAACAATCTTTCATTTTCAAAATGGGCTGCTTATACAAGGGGAAGCTGTTTTCTTGATGTTGGCTTTTAACTTATCTACCAAAACTTACCAAAGGATTTCGGATTATCCAAAAAAAATTCGCATCAAATGTTTGATATGAAGTATGTATTACCTGGAATGCTTCAGTACTTTCATAACCAGCTACTATAGAGAACCTTGCTTCCTTACAACAATATAGTTCTTTACCTTTTTCTGTTTCAGTGGTTAGTTGTTAATGCTATATTTTCGTGCCACAAATTGTTGATTTTATCTCGTCTCTCTACAAAATGCCATAATATATGTCTTCATCTTCCAATACTCGATTGATTCATTAATTATATGTTCAAATTCATTGTAAATATACTCTTATTCAATCATACATAAGACACCAACTTTCTCTACAATCAGATAATACTTATTTGTTAACCAAGCATATCATGGTGCATTTTAGATAATTTGAGCCGATAGCATACAAGTGTAATTTCAATTATTGGTCATTTAGACATATACATATAAAGTGATTATTTCCTACATGTAAAATGCCTACTTATGGAAAAAATGATATTTCACAAGGTACACATAGATCGAATAGCCACAAAACTGGCGAGTCTTTAGTAAATATTGATCATGTAAACCTTGTAGATTGAGAATCCGAAGACTTACCATAATACAAATGTTAAGACCCTACTTGTACAATTTCATATAGAGAGCTTGCTAGTTGCATACTTCAAACTAATAGTTAAAATATTTACGTTTCTAAAACAGAAGAATCAAGGAAAATACTTCCACACTGAATTAGAACAACAGAAGCGGCAGCAGATGTAACAACATCAACTAGATACACGTCGATCGATGTAATCAGAAAATTTTTGTCCGTTAGTACTTAGTATCGTAGTTAGTAAGGGCACAAGAGGTAAACATTCAGTTGCGGTTAACAAAAAACAAAAAGCTATATGTATTGGAATACTAGTTATTAATAATATAGATTGACAAAGAAATGTGGCGACTATAGATGCAATAAATTATTTTATATCATTTTGAGTGTGCTTGGAAGGAAACTGACAATATAGAGAGATACCAAAGAATAAAGTCACTAAATCAACAACAAAAAAGCATTTATCCCTAAATTTAGGGGCCGACTATTAGGAACCCTTTCTTCCATTCAGCTCTGATAAGGCCGTATCTTCTATAAACATTAGCAATGATAAGAGTTACTAAAGTAATATATACTAGATAATTATTTAGCATATGGTTTAGGAACAATTATGGAGATATCAGAATTACTAATTTTATGAGAAATAGCAAATGGGTTACCATAAGTAGAACAAATTCTTCTGTGGAGGAATTTTCTTCAAATTCTTGAGGTTTTCTTCAAATTCTTCTGGTATGTCCTCACATATCTGTGATGGAAATTTCTAGGTGTAAATATTACTGATCAGTGTATAAAACTTATATATTAGTAGGGTTCCCATTCCAGAACTGGTTCCTCCTCCTAAGTAATGACACACCTGAAAGTCTGCAAGAAACCCAAAATTACTTGAATTACATATAGAAAGCAGAGTATCTCCTTAAAATAAGAGCCCTGAAATACATCCAAAAATGTTTTAACGAATTATATTCCAAAATTGAGCTAAAAGGAAAATTAACAAAAATGGGATAATATAGTTTTTTTTTTCAACTTCCTAACATGTTCCTTAATAACCTTGCACTTCAAGACAATATATGAAAGTGTAACACCATCATGAAGGTAGGCAATGTATTGTGTTCATGAGCAAATGTCAGGGGCTACTACCTTGATGTTTCCTGCTAAATTTTAAGCACACTTAAGTGTAAATCATTTTTACCTAATATTTCAAAGAAAAAGAACCTTAGTATGAAGCTAAATTGCTTGTTTCCTAACATCAACCATCTTGTGAGAAAGAACATCTCAAAGAGTAACGGTATGAGCGGAACGGACAAAAGATAAATTAGAGTGATAAATCACAAGATGTGGCATAAGAAAGGAAATCAATCACAAGATGTGGCTTAAGAAAGGAAATCCTTATAAAGTCTATATATGGAGTAGTCTTTATGGAAAAGGATCAAGGAAATACTCCCATATCCCAGAGTTGAAAAATGAAAATGATTTAGAAAATTATTTCAGAATAATATTCCACCATTTTATCAGCAATAAAATTTGGTGAATGTTTCTATGCGAATTTCAGAGAAATTAAAAAACCTACATACAAAATAATTTGATTTTGATACGTCAAAGAAGAAAATTGAAAGGTCCCCTTAAAAACCACATAAGTCATCCTATTCGCTTACCTAATTTTTATTATTGGATTGACTGAAAGTGTTGTAGTTGAAGTGCCAAATATGCTATCGAGTTTCACTTGTTGCAGCATCTCATGAAGACGCCAAATAACTGGTTCATGTATGTTAGCCAAAAAAAATAGAATTATCCAGAACATGTAGAAAGGAGATTTTTATTCAGATAAGAGTATATTTTCCATAGCCAAAGTTCAAATAAATAATGAAAGAAAGTCATATGATGGGTCAGTCACAGTTGTTCTAGTACAAACTAAAATATTTACATAATACACAAAATCAAAAATGTTATAGCCTCTCGATTAACCAATAAAATGGAAACCATTCAATACAGGATACAGGAGCTGACAATCAAATTACATACCTGCAAACCAAGATTAAGGTAAACACAAAATCCCAAAGAATTATTAGTTTGCAAGGTCATCGAAAATTTGAGAACATAATCCTAAGCTGATTCCCCATTGAAAAGGGGCCCAAATATAGAACAAGCATGGGGTAAGAGGCAATTGATTATATAACTGCATCATATGCATTCATATCTTGAATCTAGCATAGATAAAGATTATAAGTCAATAGACAGCTACAAATTCTTTCAGTCTAAATAAATAAAGGCTTAATTTCAACATGATAACCTCAAATATTCAAGTTTTTCAATTTGGTATCCTTAACTTTAATATCATACCAATCACTATCCTCAACTATTGAATATTTTCAAGTCGATACCCTCTGTCAATCATAATAGATCAAGTTTACAGTTTCAACAAAAATAAATAATAATTTTTTGGACCAAATTATCCTTTTATCCCTTATGGGGATATTTGAAATGGCCACGAATGAGAAGGTATTTTTGTCATTTAAGAATTCATGGTTAACACTATTTGGATATTAAGTTGTACACGCTATAGTTGAGGTATTAAGTTGTATAATATTAAAGTTTAGGGTTTCTAAGTTGAAAAACTTGAATAGTTGAGGATATCAAATTGAAATTTAGTCATAAATAAACGAAGCTAGAGGAAGTGTCGAAGATTAGATCTATATCGAGTACAGTAACGACTTTCTAAAACATATATGCTGATTCCAGCGTCCAATCCGGATGAATAAGAAACTACAAGATTTTGCACAGAGAGGTAAAGAATCCACTCTAGCATATGATTAATAAAAATCGATGGAGAAAACTGAAATCTCACATAAACACATGAAAAATAAAAAAATGTTGCTGGACCAAAACATAAAACTGTCTTGAGTTTTGAGAGTAAAGAATACTATTAGGATCTGAGGTAGGGAGCGTAGGAGGGAGGCATTCCATAAAATGTTCTAGTGAAAAACTTTTTAGGAACAGTCTAGCAACAATACATTTTAGTTTTAAAAATAGATCTATGATAAAGCAAATAACCAAATAACCTTGACGTGTAGCCTCAAAGTAACAATTATATCTCTACTATTTATTAAAAGAAGGCTTGAAAACGGCTCGAAATGAGCATTTTAAGTCGTATGTATATTCTCACGTAATTAAAAATTAAAAAAAAAAAATCTAACTAATTATTTAACTACCTAATATTATCTATCTATAGTCAAACACATTTAACTCATATGGTTAATGTGGGAGGCATTTTCTCTAACTAAGTAGGTTCGATCCTATGGTACATCGATATCTATATAACAAATTATAATTTAAATTATTTTTTAACAATTTTTTTTTAAGCATACAATGCACGTTACTAGTTATTTATATAGTTGCTAAGCAGCAATATTATGTTGAAAACAAATGAATCTATTGCTGAAGAAATTTTTTTTAGCAAAAAGCACCAAACATAAGAAAATATCAGCAGCAGAAAAACATCAAACACCTTATAGTCATACAGTAATAAAAGAAGTACCAGGCACAAATTTTATGCACTCATCAGTCACAAGTTTCATATAACATATTTTAATAAAATGAAGAAGATTGACCAAATAAAAACAACATAACAACAATACATTGCTAGCAACAATCAATTAAAAATATATCAAGTTTCTCTGGAAACAATATGGGCTTTGGTTCTGTAAAAAAAGTAGCAACTAAATAAAAAGTCTAATATTTTACGAATGTTAGGATTATATACTAAAAACATCACTTTTATATTAACTACATTTTTTTATTTTTAAATGAGAATCATATGGACAAATATTTACATATTGTAATTGTTATAATGTTTAATGCAAGTGTCTGATATTCTATATTGTAATTATTATAATGTTAATGCAAGTGTCTGATATTCTATATTTTAGATAATCCGGATATAATAACGGACATGTATATGTAGTTTGCATTGCTTTGACTCATAAAAGAGTGAGATTCATTATGGGTCAACAACCTCTATGAATTGGGTAATGACATTGTGTGTTGTTAATTATAAATGGAATCCATGTCCCAATATGTCGGATTGATGATGTCCCCTTAAGGAGCTCATAAGGATTGTCATGTAAATCATGCAAGTGGATTATATCCGACATGACAAATGTAGTTGAGTGGTACTAATTAAGGATAAAAGATATCGATCAATATAGTTGTCAGTAACTTAATTTGATCGACAGACATTCGATATCTTAACATAGGAAAACGAACATGCATATAATAAGGGGTCCGTAAACGTAATTTGGGACTAGGAAGGTAGTACAATAGCTCTTTAGTGGACCGAGCTATTGTTCACAGACATGGATTTTGTGTTCGGACTGAACATATGATACTCAGATCTGTTAGGAGACCTAACCCTAACTTCTCTTCACGGTCCCTACCGTAGCCTATATATATCATCTATTATCTAGCTGTCATTATGAATCAAAAGGAGTAACTATTCACTAAACTCATTTTTCACGTAAGAAAAGAAAGAGAGGTCAACCAAGGAGAAGAAAAAGTTGGGAGATCGTTGCCCACACGACGTCCAACCCAAGGAAGGAATACGGTAGAAGATCTTAAGGTCGCTGACTAATCGAGGTTTCTGGAAATCGACATCTACTTCTCATCACTTCAGATATAATTTGTGAACCCTAATTTCTGCCATTGAAGGGTTAGATAATGCCTTAAACATGTTCATCTTTTATCGATCGATATGCACACAAATCTGTGGTATTGGGAATCCCCATTTCCATCAACGAAAACATCGTAAATGGTATGTTGTTGTAGTTTTTTTTTCTTTTGTAGTGAACAAAAATAGTTCAAGTAAAGAACAAAATAATCTGATTAGGATCAAGAATTTGCTTCATTGACTTAGTTGGCTAGGCTTTACGGCTAAGTTATGCAATTGTAAATGGTAACAGAAAATGCCACAGAGAAACAACCCAACCCAGAGGGAACACAACCTAAATGTAAATTGTCATGACCCGCACCCGGAACAAGGGTACGAGTACGTGGGTACGTCCAGCCTACGCCGCAGAATCGAAGGTAGAACGTTATCTAGGTCAACAATATTATCTAAACATCTCACAAAATATATATATATATATATATATATATATATATATATATATATATATATATATATAATTATAATGTACCTGTCATGATATCTCGACTCCAAATAGAGGACAAGATGATAATATGATAATCGATACTCATCACAATATAAAACGAAAAGAAGATAATGGCACCATATGGAATAGAAGAAAGAATCACAGAGTCACAATACAATTCAGCTAAGTCTAATAGACTAAGCACAACACAATAGTCTCAAATATAATATACATGCCAAAATAATGTTTAAACTGAGACATATACAATATAATATTGAAAATAGCTAAGTCTCCTCAGTAGCCGGCACTAGATCCTCATGCTTTACGGGAGCAACCTCAAATGGCTCACCATCCTATGGCCCGTAGTAAGTAGGACAAATCCTCTAACCAATCATCTGGAAAAAAATATCTAGTCAGGATTGGAGCGAAGTACAACCCAATAGTAGTTCCAATTAATTGACAAAGACTATGAAACTGTAAATAGTGGTAAAATACTACATGAGCAGATAATAAGAAGCAGGGTATAAAATAGAGTAAGCAGGTAAATAAGGAAGCAATGAAAAGCAAAGAGAGAATAACAGATATGTAAGACAGCCAGATATGTGCAACTAGAAAACAAGTCAATGTAAATATTCAACCAGTAGGTATAGAGTAATCTAGAAAAGACTATAAAACTAGTGTTTTGAAATACCAAGTTGACATGTGAACGGCTATGGGGTAATATCCGGCAAACCACACGTGTCGTGTATGGCTGCTATTATTCTAGTAAGACCAAGGGATAGAAAGGCTATGTTCACATGTCTCCTAGGTATTTTTTTCGTCCGACTAGTACTCATGGATCCAGGTCCCGACACGAAGAATCTCAATAGTCCAAAAAATGTCAATAGGCCCGAAATACATTAGTCCAGTAATTCATTAGTCCAAAAAAGTCGATAGGCCTGAAACCACATATCTCAAGACAATGAATCCATATAATACCAATCCGTGTATCCAATGTGTCAAGAATAAGATAAAGCAATACCATAAAACATAAATCATAGTAAATATCAAATAAAGAAAACTATCAGATAATGTACTCGCCTGTGGTCCTGAGAAAATGATGCAAATCGGTGTCCAAACTGGTGTCACACGGACCTATATATGAATTTTCATATCATTTGGTGTAATGAAGTGTTAAACATGTTTAAATAGACTAAAATATAATTTCTATGCTTAACTAGGTTTTTTAGTCATACTAGCCAATCTAGTCAATATAAATCTTATACTAACTAATACCTAGTTAATATAGCTATACTAGATACTACTAGTATATATAACTCATGTACTCTTGCATGAAGTCAATACCTTAGTTCAATGTACCATGGTACCTAACAATTCTAAGATAACTGGGTATTACCCTATATTCCTACTATATGTATATCACTATATCTTAATAACTAGGTACTCTTATTACCTAACTTAAAACACACAATAACTTAACCTACTCACTAACCTCATTACCATAGTATAACTGATACCTTAACATCATACCTTAGCTCAAGGATCTAGTACCTTAACCCTCTTCTAGACACTAATCCCACAATTGACACTCAAGTAAATAACATTCTCACTTACTGGAACTACAGACACTAGCACTTTAGAATACCCAAAAGTCCCTCACACTTACCTTGACTCCCATACTTATACTGATATATTACCAGGTGTTATCAGTCATACTCTATTACTGATATTCACCTATCTTCCAATATTGCAGTAGATGACAAGGATTAGAACACACTTCAACTAAGGGTCCCTCTTACTCTCCTACTCAAATCACACTCAAGTTCTGAAATCTGCAGAACATTTGTTAAAAGTATTATCTACAACCTGGCACCTTAATCCTTATACATCCATACTCCTTAACTGATACACCTATTCATATAGGCCTATATATATACAGACTAATCTATATAACACATTGACATGTATAACCCCCTTCACCTCATGAATGCACCACACACACTCCTTAGAACACATTCTACACTAGTCACAACACACTACCAACACTTGATTCATCCTCATCACAAGTCACCAATCCAATACACCTCACAATATCTGATATCTGCCTCTCAAAGAATATTAACCACCACCTAACCTCCATTACCTATCAACCCTCTTCTGAACCAGAGCCCACTGCGACAGTGCAGTGCACATGCACTTGCCTGCAATGCTCGAGTTCAGCTCACTGCTGCTGCTGTTGCTTTGAACCGAGCACAACACAGATGTGCAGTACTTGCTGCACATCACACAAAACTCTCACCCTAATAAACCTTGACCTCTCATACACTCTATACTCATCATTCCTGCACATACACATTGATACCCCTAGGCTCACACTAAAACATACCTCTGATATACTGAACACTAAATCCCCTCCTCACACTCACTTCTAACACCTACACCCTCTACACTCTCGTGCACACTCAGACACCAAGCATATGCACATTAGTGCACGAAATCTACACAGGTCTCTGACACCTTCAGATCCTCCAAACACTCACATTCCTTTACCCTCAAACCTGGAACACCCTCTGATAATTGTGTATCCAACACTCAACACTACCTAAGCGCGCAACTAACTCTCCCTATTGCCCCTTAACTTCCTGCATCCCCATACTGCTATTGCAGTTGTTCATTGCCCTGTATGCAGTGCAATCTCTGAAATTTGCTTGCTGCTTAGCTACAGCTTGCAATGCACATACCAGTCCACCTTCCCAGTCCAAAACAACCATCACAGCAACCTGCCCAGGTTGCAGCACACTGGGCTCTTCATCCCCACACTCGTCTGAATTCCCTCACTCCCTGCACATTTGAACCTGAGCCCTCAAGACACCCCACTGCTTCAGTGCAAATGTGCACTTCCATCACACTCCACAACCTCTGAACACCACTAATCCTCCCGTACACAACCTAGTACACCAACACCAACACTAATACTAACAACACCCTCACAATAATAAAGGCAATAAAACAAACACCTGAGCTCAACACTCCCTAATCTGGAACAATCTTGCCATTACAACTCGAACACAATATTTCCCTTCACATAATACAATACACTCAACTAATTCCTTGCACCATTGCACATCTGACTCCAACAAACAACACAACCAACCTATATACACCAATATATCTACAGATATATATATATAACATATTCAATTATATATATATATATATATATATATATATATATATATATATATATATATACACACACACTAATGTATGCTTATCTACATCACTAGAGGCAATCCAACAAACACCTAAAGCACAACATCAAGCTACCCATGATACTCATGATGCTCTACTCCAATGTCCATGATACACCCCTCAAACACTATAATACACCCCAAATCTTATAGAACACAATATATATATATATAGTATAGCATAACAATAGTTAGAAACCTATGCAATTAAGGGAAAAAGACACAATATGACACAAAATACATAGAAACTATCAACTCTACCCTCCGTGTCATGGGAATTTCATGATACGGACTCCCCGTATCCAATTGTGGACACGTAACTAATCTCACAACTAATACAAGTCTAAATAACCCTAATAAACCTAATGACAAACACTTGGTGCATCAATCTCGGATTTCTTCCAAATTGGCCACAAATCTCAATATAGAAATCACAATAGTGATTGTTAGAAGTCAAAAAAATTTCCTATGGGTAGCCCTAATGTATGGGTGGGTTCCTAATGATTAAATACAACAATTAGAACATAATTAGAGAGATGATTTCAGAATTTACCTATTGGAAGATGGATTCTCAATGCAAGTCAAAATGGACACAAGCTTCTAGTTCAAAGTCTCCTCTCCAAGTGCTTTTGACAACCCCAAGCTTCTAGTCTCCTTAGATAGTGAGGATGAATGAAATTGGAAGGGATTTGTGAAGGATTTGGTGGAGGGATGAACCAAATTGGGGAAGAACACTAATTGGAATTATGGAATGAATAAATGAGAGGAGAGAGAGTGCTCCCTCCCCACTAATAGGGCCGGCCCCCCTTGCCCCTCTTCCAAGCAATGTAAATGGTTGTCATGAACAAATTAATTAGTGGGGAAGCTTCTCTTCCTAATAAAGGTTAAATCTAATCTTTAAATGAAGAGAATGGTTAACTAATTTGGTCTAAAATGGATTAGTCTAACTAATTGTTTAAGTTGACATGTCAAGTTGGTTAGGTCCACTAGGGTCATGTCTAATTAGCTAGTCCAATCTATAAACCAAAAATTATATTAGTCACAATATATAACATGCATATTTATATAAATAAAATATAACACAATATTTATAATAATACAAAAATGACAAAAATATTCCTATTATGAAAATGTGGTAGTTACATAAATAATCCAAAATATAAGTGGGTCAAATACTAAAAACAGTCACCACTCCACGACTCGGTTCATATAAGGGTGTGTTTGATTACAAGTTGGAAAATAGGTGAAAAATAAATTAATTCCACGGAATTATTTTACTATAAAAAATTTCATGGATTTTGAATTTTTTTTATGGAAAACTCAATTTGGGTATTTGATTCTCATTATTTTCCAAGGAAAATAGTTATTTCTATGAAAAATGATGTTTTCCTATGAATTGGGCCAATATGAGTTATTTGTATTTACCTACAAATAGAAATAACTCATTATGAAGTAATGAGAGGGGGATAGCACTAATAAAAATAAAAATAGAAGGAAATATGATTAGCAAATAGGAATGGGGAGGGAAGTAAATATAAATACATCTTTTTTTCCCACCATTTTATAAAAAAAATATAGAAAATGATAGTTTTTTGAAAAATAATTTCTTGAAAAATATAAGCTATCAAACATTACAATTGGTGAAAAATTTGTGATAAAAATATTTTTCATTGAAAAAAAAAAGCTCAATCAAACACAGCCTAAGAGAATGTTAACCCAATTCAAGATACCTAGATGATAACTACACAACCACTTCAGTTCATATGAAAGAAAGTTAACCCAATTCAAGATACAACTACACAACCACTTAACAACCTACTTGATATAAAACAAAATTGACAACCCATTTTGAAAGACTAAAAAAAAAAGTAAAATTAAACATTTCAAACTATTGAAAATTGAACAAGAAAGAGAGAAAATTATACTAGCTATATAATTACATTGACACTAAATATCAATCCTTAGCAGAAAATTTAGAAGAAACACTTCAAACCCAATTTGGATGACATTGTTAGAGCCTGCTGTGTAACTTCCACGGGGTGCTAAACAGGTCAATATCACTAGTTTGCGTGTGCAATGCTATGAGTATATCTTTGTTCTAATCAATTTGGATTATATTGCGTGTGCAATGCTGTGAATGTACGGGTAAATGAGTTTGTAAGGAGTCGATGTATCTTTTTATTCTATAAGTGGAGGCTTTTGCGAGTTGTATTTCGATTGTCCCGCAGTTTTTTTTCGTCAAAATTTTTCATGTAAATATTGTTGTGTTTGCATTATGCTCGTGTGTGTGGTCCTGGCATATTCGGTTTGGGCATTTTTCTTCGGTCCTCACCAAGTCTTTCGGTTTGGGAAAACGGTTTTCGCATTTTTTTCCTAACAAATATCACTAGTTTGCGTGTGCAATGGTGTGAATGTATCTTTGTTCCAATTCATCTGGACTATTTTTCGTAGGTATAAATGTTGGAAACCTGTTCGTGACACGAACTGATTTGGCCACAGACACGGACGTGGAAGCTATAATTGTAGAAGCATGAAAAATCTGAATCCATGCGCCAGAAGATATGACCTCAAAGCCTGCCTCTAGTCATGCTGCAGAGAAGCTATGCGGCTAAGAGACTCGTCTAGATCCCCAAAGCAAGTCTGCAAGTGCATCCATGCGGCCAGACTACAAGTCGCATACAGACAAGATCTATGCGTCAAGCTCTCCACGAGGACCAGACTCCATGTGCCCCATGCGTCCCAGATTTCATGCGTCATATGCGGCCAAGACGTTATGCGTCCTCGTCCTCATGAAGCCAAAGTGTCCATCAGACCAAAGGGTGACGAGAGCACATATACGGCATCGACTCTATGCGACATCGTCATCATGCAGCCACAGTGTCCATCCGACCAAGGCCAAACGAGAGCACATATGCGGCTACGTACCCATGCAACCTCGTCATCATGCGGCTACAGTGTCCATTCGACCAATGCCAGACTAGAGCACGTATGCGGCAACGGCCCTATGCGACAGTCAGTTTGCAAGATCGTATCGTTACAACCGAAAAGATCTTCACACAATCAGTGAGGACTACGTGTCCAGTTGACCAAGTCACGCATACGAGTTGAGAACAACCCCGAGATTTTATCAACTGCATATCCCAACCGAGGCTACATGGCAGCCCACCCGTGATATGCGTCCACAGTTACAACTATCAGCATGATGGCTATAAATAGGAGGAACTTGGACGTTCCCAGCCCCTCCCCCTTTTTTGAAAGAGACCGCGAACAAGAGCACACATGCGGCCTCGACTCTATGCGTCCTCATCCTCATGAAGCCAAAGTGTCCATTAGACAAAGGCCGGACGAGAGCACATATGCGGCATCGACTCTATGCGTCCTCGTCCTCATGAAGCCAAAATGTCCATCAGACCAAAGGCGGACGAGAGCACGTATGCGGCTACAAGATCCATGCAGCCTCGCCAACATGCGGTTAGAGTATCCAATTGACCAAGGCCAAAACAAGAGCATGTATGCGGCTACAAGACCCATGCGGCGTCGCCATCATGCGGCCAAGATATTATGCGGCCTCCAGCCCACAAGATCTTTCTGTTACAACTGCAGAGATCTTCGCACAGTTGATGCTGACGACGTGTCCAGCTGACCAAGTCACACACACAACGGGTTGAAAATAACCCGAGATCTCTTCAACAACATATCTCAACCAAGACAATGTGGCAATCGGCCCATGGCATGCGGCGACAGTTGCAACCGCATTCTGTTAAAGGAGCCTTATGCGGCCACTAAGCAGGAACATATGCAGCATCCATTGCACGTCCACAGGGCGGATATAAATAGCAAGGTACTACACCCATAGAAAGGGCTGGCTGGCTATCTGCGAATTTACACTCGAACAAGAGAAGAGCTTCCATATCAGATCGTCCACAGAGTAAAGAGAGTTGCTATACTCCTAACCCCCCATCATCACCCACCAGAACACTAAATTTGTACTTAGACTGTCTGTTTATGACTCCTTTCTGTATTTTCTTTAGTTTGTTCAATTAAATCAGGTTTCTTTTCAAACTTTCGCATTTAATGGCAAACAAGATGGTGACTCTGCTGGGGAGTACCTTCTCCTCTGATGAGAAGTTGGTGACGCAGTCCGATGCGGCGAAGCTCGGCTTAACGCAAAAGATGCTGATAGTCCGCTTCGACCAGCAAGCGTTCAAGGAAATGTTCTCGGAAGGAAATGCTAGTCCTTTGCCAAGGCTGGCCAAGCCCAAGAAGACCCGCAGAATGTGGGTAGGAAAGGCCATTGCGCCTAGCTAAACTGCGGAGCACACGCTTCCCGCCTCTCGCTCTGTTGCTGATGATGGTCGTCAGGCGAACTACATCCATGCGGCAACCCCGTCTGACGCAGAAACTGCTCGGCACCCAGACTCTGGCAAAGAAAAACACTACGATGCCAGACGTTCTAGAGCTGAGGCAGCTTCATGCGGTCAAGAAGGAGGCCGCATAAGACTGACCATGCGGCACCAGCTCACAGTTGCAGGAAGATGCCGCATGCGGCCCTGACAGCAACAGAACATCTGTTTTCGACCGTATCTCCTGCGGCGCAGATCCCATGCGGCTCGCTGGGAATGGCGAAAACCCAAAACTAGACTCTTTGTACTACGCGCCTGCGGGTGCTAAGTCAAAGAAGCCTAGGGCAGTGCGAGCTCATCAAGCTCAAGCAACTGTCAAGTAACCTGACCGTCAGCAGGCACTATTAACCATTACACGGGCCCCTGACGGGAAGCTATCTAAGATCGCTTCGTGCGTCTAGCCCGCTGCGACAAATGGACAACGTCGGACTCAAAAGTCTTTCGCTGACGATCCGAGGGGAGTTCTTGTACGAACCCCGGATCATGGAGCAAATACAACACTCACGCACCTATGCGCTCGGTCCTTCCGGACCCACAAAAAGGGTACAAAGGTGGAACAACCCTTACTTGATTTGCGTAATGTGATCAATCACAAGCGCAAGACGAGAAAAATAACTATGGCCGGTGAAATGTTCTCTCCAGGACATCACTGTGCCAAGATCATTATCAATTGTTGCTGCAACAAAGTGACAACACCTACAACAGGCAGTCGGCCTTCCAGAGACTACACCAGAAAGCACCTATCCGGCAACAACCCGGAGATCAGGTGCAAATACCAGAGGAGGAGGAGCTGTCCTCCGCCTCATGCTACTCGACTCGGAGGCTTCCCGCTACCAAGGGAGGAAAGAAGTCGTGTACCTCCAGTCCGACACTCTCTGCCAGTGCGTTGCAAAGACTACTAGGAGGGTTAACAACGGGACCTGCGAAAGGCGTTTTCCAGGGTACCCGCTCAAGAAAAAAAATGTCAGCTACTGGGGGTAGTTCTTCCTCAGAACCCCTGAGAGTGGCCCATGCTGAGGGTAGTATTCCACTCGACTTACGCAACAATCCGGTGTTCCGAGAAGACAGCGATTCCCAAGGAACGAACTCCGAGATCCCTAGGGGTAGCTCCCCTCTCCAGGTTGATGTAGCCTCCTACGCTGGGGGTAGTATTCCTTCCGAGGAGGAGACGGCGCTGCCAGCTTTCCCTGATGACTACTCTCGCTAGGGGTCTGAGACAAATTGTGGCACCACTACCCCGTCCATCTCTCCCCACGTGAGGACGGTATACATGGTCGGGGAACCATGAAGCCCCCAGCGACCGCCAGTGCCTCGAGACCCTCGAGGCCATGATGCAGACGATGGGTATGCAAGTCTTAACCCAGGCAATGCTGGAAATCAAAACAAATATGGCTTCTCAACCAGCAAGAACCTCTGGACAAGCAAACTTGGACCTAGGGACCAACGGGGATTCAAACACAAACGCACTACCTGCGAGTAGTAATCCTCACATGCCTCGCCCATCTGCACCCTCCGTAGGAGACAAGGCCAAGGAAGCAATGAAGGAGGTCCGAGAACTCCGGGCTCGCCTAGACTCCATGGGCAATCGGGACTCACTCCGCGATCTCGGGGTGCGACAACTATGCCCGATAGAATGGAGGGACGTACCGTATCCGCCCAGATACAAGCCCTTCAACATAAACACATTTGACGACAAGTCCTCCCCTCGCCGGTTCATGAGTTACTTCCATATTACAACGGGACACCTACCCCGCAGCGATGCTATCCTTACTAGACTCTTCATCGGGGCATTAGCGGGGGTAGCTTTCGACTGGTTCTGCAGTCTCGAAGATAATAGTATCTCATCATTCAATGACCTCAAGCGTCTGTTCCTCAACAGATTCTATGAGGCAAAAAATGATATGATGAAGTCCTCTCTGATGGATGTCACCCAGGG
This sequence comes from Iris macrosiphon, assembly GCA_036927795.1. Classification (NCBI taxonomy): domain Eukaryota; kingdom Viridiplantae; phylum Streptophyta; class Magnoliopsida; order Asparagales; family Iridaceae; genus Iris; species Iris macrosiphon. The sequence continues at coordinate 156,960,897 of JAYESA010000007.1, forward strand.
AGAAAGGAAACTGATGCGAAATTACATCGAGCGGGTCCGACAAACGGAGCTAAGGTTGCCCCCTGGCAATCTCGAGGCCACACTAATGGAGATGTGCCAGAAAAACATGCTTCTGACGGTCAGCCTCTGGATGCGCGATAGCCAGTTCAAAGACTAGACGACGTTAGCGTTGTCAACGCGAAAAGAAGCTCAAGGACGCCCAGCACTTGGGAATCCATATCCCTACTACTGAGGAAAAGGGAAAGCGCCCCAGTAATAGTGGTAACAGCAAGCGCGATGAGAAAGGGAAGCAAGCCATAGTCGCTAATGTGACCAAGAAACCTGAGCAAAAGCAGGCAGAGGCTCCAAAATAAAAGGAGACCTATTCTTTCGAAGACGGTGATGTCAAGCCCAACTTCGATATGCTGATGCAAGGAGGTAAAATTTGCCTCCCAGACGTCAAACGTCATCCTGCAGCGGAGGAGATAAATAACCCAAAGTACTATCACTTCCACCGGTAAGTTCACCACCCGACGCAGGAGTGCTACACCTTAAAGCGGTACATCCAACGGCAGATCGATACCAAGGCTCTCTCCCTGGATTTCGACGATGTAACGATTGCCGCTAACATGGTGTCCCTCCAGTTCAACAACTTTCCACCGACGGAAGCCCAGGACAGAGTCACACCGATCCCAAGGGCAATAATGGAGGCAGTCAATCTTCCCCCAGCTCGCGACCAAGCAGCCGGACTGACACCTCTTACTACCCCTCGGGGCGAGATCATGTGGGTCCACGCGGATCTGGTCCCAGACTTGATGCAGCAAGCAGTGCCTTCCGCCGTCAAGCCTAAAATACGAAAAACCAAGTCATGTCGCATGGTTTCTCCCACCACTGAGGAGGCCTGGACAAGGGCAACCAGGTCGGGCCTTGCTTACCAGCGAGATTACGAAGTTCCCAACGTCAATGCACCTCCAACTACTACACTTGTCGCATATGATCCGGGTCCATCTCAACCCCCACCAGCGGACAAGTCCAAACAAAAAGAAGGACGCTTCGACAAACCGTTGCGTAAGAAAACAGCTCAGGGATTGGAAAAGCCCTACAACTTTGACGTCTTGGCTCAACTCGCCAATACCTTGGCAAAGTTGTCGTTATTTGAGCTTCTGTGGCTTTCCAGAGACACCCGGGCCGCCCTGAGCGAGGCATTAGAAAATGCCGACACCTATCTAGCACAGGTCAAGCCGCTAGCTGAAGATCCGACGACATGCTCCCACTGTAATAACGTTACGGATGCAGTACCCAATATTACATTCTCGCAACAAGACATGTTGCTTAAGAATAACAAGCATGATCGTCTCCTGTATTACACAGGGTATATTGGTGCTATAAAGGTAGACCGGATGCACATTGACCTCGGTTCATCAATCAGCATCATCCCGAGGAGTCTGCTGCAAACCTTGGACATCCCGATGCACCGCCTGGCAGCAACTAATACTGCCATTAGTGGCTTCAACGCAGGAAGAAGCTACCCTCTGGGCAAGATTCGCCTGAAGTGCCAGATCGGCGACCTGAAAACAGAGGTCACTTGCTACGTCATTGACGTAGATGTATCCTTCAACGTCTTGCCCGGACGCCCCTGGATAGACCAATATATGATCATGTTTTCAACCCTGCACCATTGCTTAAAGTACGTCGACGATCATGGCATTATCAGAACGGAGTTCGCAAACATCGACCCATTCAAGGGAGTCGAGACATACTACTCCGACGCCATCCTCTAGAAGCAAACCCACCAAGACAAAGGTGGCAATGAGGCCGATGTGAGGCAGAGGTTACAACAACACCAGAGGAGCCCATGAGAACCCGTCTCAAGGCTTGCACTCCCGACGCAGCCACTCCCCTCGTCGTCAAATTGCACAGGAAGGTACCGGAATCTCTGGCACCTTCCAGAACGTCTGAACCTCTGGTTATTCGCCTTCATAGGCCAAATTGACCGCATAAGAAGGATTTCGCACCATCTGCTCCTTAAGAACCTATGGTCATTCATCTTCGTAGACCTCCAAAAGAAGACCCGGTCACGGTTGTTGCAACCTCCGAGCCTTTGGTGGTAAAACTGCAGAGGAAGCCACCAATACCTGTAACCGCGCTGGGGGTAGCCCATGAGGATGACGAACTGGAAGAATATGTGGCCGCTCAGGCCAACGTCCCTTCTCTCGATGATATGATTCCTCCGGAAGAGATACCTTATAAAGGGGTTATCTTTGAATTATTTTGAGCGTACACATATCAACACATTGTACTCTATGGAGCACGGCCTAGGCTTACACCTGCAAACACAGATGACTACCACCTACCTAGTAAACCAGATCCTCCCTAGTCAAGATCCCTACTTCACGATTCCAGCAAAGGAGGGGAGACAAACCTATCATCTTCGGCAGGGTTGAATGCCCTCGGTCCTTCACCCCGGAGGAATAAGAGCCAGAATCCGACACCGGCAAAATACAACTCTACCGGTTCAGCGGTCAAGCCAAACATATCATCCAGAATATGGGTTATGACCTTAAAAATAACTGAGATTTAAACTACGGCAAGGGCCGACAGCTGCCCCTGCGTCTACCTGCCCCCGCAGGCAAGTCCGAGGATTACTACCATAAAACCAAGCATGACTTAGAGTACGTAACGCCTCCCACAACCCCCGAAGGTTTAGATGAAGAAGATGAGGTTCACTCCCACTCTTCGCAATCTTTCGCTTGAGACTCCGACGTCAGTATCGGAGAGATGCTCAATCAAACATTGTCTGCCAACATGGTATCAGCTGACCCTGAGGAAGACGACGAAAATCTACAGGAACTCCTTGAAGTAGAAACATGGGCCCAACGCCTAGACGCACAATGGGAGATGTGTTTCGAACAACGAGAACCTCCTACCGAAGACGAAGTCGTACAAGTCAATATGGACGAGAATCCTCCCTCAAACCTATCTTCATCAGCAAAAGTCAGCTCGAAAAAGACCGGAAATCCCTGCTACAGCTCGTCAGGAATACATTGATGTCTTTGCCTGAAGTTATGAAGACATGCCAGGGCTGGATCCTCAACTTGCGGTCCACAAACTCAACATTTTGCCGAACGCCAAACCGGTCAAGCAACAGCAACGACGGTTCTGGCCGGACATAATGAATGTCATCGAAGCTGAAGTCAACAAGCTGATAGCTAGTGGCTTCATCCGCGAGGAACATCCCAACTGGGTAGCCAACATAGTGCATGTCGTCAAGAAGAATGGAAAATTTCGAATCTGCATCGACTTTCGTGATCTAAACGCGGCATGTCCTAAGGACGAATTCACCCTCCCGATCACCGACATAATGATCGACAATACCTGTGGCTTCGAACGCATGTCCTTCATGGACGGCTTCTCAGGCTATAACTAAATCAAGATATTTTTCGACGACGAGAAGCATACTCGTTCCGGATCCCAATAGGAGTATGCTGCTACACGGTCATGCCTTTCGGTCTAAAGAACGCAGGTGCTACATACCAGCGAGCTATGAGCACCATTTTCCGTGAACATCTGCGCAAGACGGTAGAATGCTACGTCGACATCGCCAAGAGTCGCTCTAAAGATAATCACCTCCAAAACTTTAGGACTGTGTTTGACTTAATGCGCGCACACCGCCTCAAGATGAACCCTACCAAGTCCTTCCTAGGAGTCTCCAGCGGCAAATTCCTGGGTTTCGTCATCACTTTTTGGGGTATTCACATAGACCCCAACAAAACCAACGCCATCCTGGAAATGAGCCGCTAAAGAACCTTCGGGAACTCCGCGGCCTTCAAGGGAGGCTGACATACATCAGGAGATTCATATCAAACCTCTCTGGACGTTGTCGGCCGTTCACCCAGCTCATGAAGAAAGGTCTCCTTTGTCTGGAATAAAAAATGCCAACGCACGTTTGACGACATCAAGGAATACCTATCAAACCTTCCTGTGCTGGTGGCCCCAGTCATGGAAAAGCCCTTCCTTCTCTATATACGTGCGATGGAGCACTCTCTCGGTGCCCTGTTAGCCCAGAATAGTGATGCAGGCTACGAGCAGGCTATACTACCTTAGCCGGATGATGGTCGGCGCGGAGCATAGGTACATCGCCGTTGAAAAGGAATGACTTGCTCTAGTATTCATTATTCAAAAAACTCGACATTATGTGGCGGGACAGATCATTCATGTAATATCGCGAGTCAAGCCCCTCAGGGTCCTCATGACCAAACCAGGGGCACTCAGCTCCCGCTTGGCTACCTGGACGATACTATTATCTTTATATGATATGGTGTTCGTCCCACAGAAGGACATCAAGGGTCAAGCATTGGCCGATTTTCTGGCAGCCCACCTGGGGACAGAAACCTCGAAGCTCTATGAGGAGATTCCAGACGAGGCGGCGGACTCCAATGTCACTTCACACGAAGTTGTGTGGCGAATGTTCTTTGACGGCGCTTCGAGAGCAGGACCCAGAGACGGCATCATCGCTGGGGTCGGGATAGTGTTGATCTCCCCATACGGCCTCGTCATCAATCGTGCCAAATCTCTCACGGAACCGTGCTCCAACAATGTGGCAGAGTACAACGCCTTAATCATCGGGTTCCAACTTGCTAAACAAGTTAGAGTAGAATACCTAGAGGCCTACGGTGATTCTCAGCTAATAGTCAAACAGGTCCGGGACGAGTATGAAGTCCGAAACGAAGACTTGATCCCCTACCACCAAGCTGCGCTTAGCATCATCGCAACTTTTGAGATGTTCTTCATAGAGCACGTCCCTCGGTTGCAAAACATTGAGGCTGACGCCTTAGTCGGCCTCGCTGCTTCCTGAGCGGTACCAAACAACACTCATCAGCTAATCGATGTGATCGACCAAGAGCTGGTCTGTCCCAAGAGCAACCTATGCTTGTGCCTCAACTATGCGCGGAGGTCGACACCGATACTCAGGATTGGAGGCTTCCATTCATTGACTATGCAGTCTATGGAATTCTTTCCGAGAACCCGAAGGAGGTCACTTCAATCATGAGACGCTCCATCCGTTTCTATTACGACACGGAGACCAAAATATTGTATCGTCGGTTCTATGACGGCCTTCTGCTACGGTGCTTGTCGAACGCGGAGGCAAAATAAGCCCTCCGCGAAGCTCACGACGGCGTCTGCGGGGTGCATCAACCCGGTCTGAAGCTACAAGACCGTCTTCGAAGAATATGCTACTACTGGCCTACGATGGTAGCGAATGTTGTTGATTACGCGAGGAAATGCCAGACATGCCAAATCCACGCAGACTTAATCTACCAACCCTAGGGTTCCTACACCCGACTGTTACGTCCTAGTCGTTCGAGCCTGGGGTATGGATGTCATTGGGCCGATTAGTCCACATTTATCTAAGGGATATCGGTTCATCCTCTCCATCACCGACTACTTCTCCAAGTGGACAAAAGTCGTACCACTCGCGGAAGTCAATACGTCCAACGTGATCAGCTTCGTCAAGCTTCACGTCATATACCGCTTCGGCTTGCCACGAAGGATCATCCATGACAACGGTCCACAATTTGCAAGCCATGTGTTATACCGGTTCTGTGATAAAAACCGGATTAATAATGTAGCGTCGACTGCCTATAACCCAGCAGCGAATGATCTGGCAGAAGTCTTCAACAAGACCATCATAAAACTTCTCAAAAAGTTCGTATTTTCCAATAAACGCGACTGGAACGAGAAGCTGGTTGAATGTCTCTGGGCCTACCATACAACGGTCCGGACAGCTACTGGCAATACGCCTCTCTGGTATACGGAAGCAAAGGTGTCCTCCCACTCGAAATCCAAATCCCTTCACTCCGAGTGGCTCTCTCCAACCAATTAGTGGTCGACGACAACCACCGCCGATGGCTACAAGAGTTAGAAGCACTCGACGAGAAACGTCACTCAGCTCAATAGCGCATTGAGCTATACCAAGCACCTCTCTGGAGCCTACAACAAACGGGTGAAGAAGAGGACCTACAAAGTGGGTGATCTCGTCATGACCGTAAGGAGGCCGATGGTTATGACCCACAAGACAGACGGCAAATTCTAGCCTAAATGGGAGGGCTCGTTAGTCATAGAATCGGTATTCTCCAACGGCGCCTATTGGCTCGCGAAACCCAACGGCGACTTGCTCATGATGCCTATCAACGGCAAGTTCCTGAAAAAGTACTACGTCTAAACTTGACTTGTACTCCCCTCATTACCAGTGGGACAACCCAGATGTACATCTCTACACTCTTGGTTCTTCATCCCCGGCAAATGTCTATGTGCAACATTTTTCCCTTCGTTACAAATTCTTGTAAAAGCCATCATCGGTATCCAGGAGTCCCGGATATGCAACGGATGATGGATCCTCAAAGTCTATCCAGCGGAGCAGTCCTCAGGTCCACTCGCACACTCCCGCAGTGACCACTCAAAAACTAATCCCGTTAGATCCTAGCTACGTTCATATTACCTCTGAGCTATCGTCCCACCAATCTCCCCAGCGAAGCAATCCTCAGGTCTATCTTTATATTCAGATAGACCACACTCAGCAAATCACTCTTCAGCGAGTTTTTCGGACATCGGTTCACGTCCATATTACCTCTGAACTATCGTCATAACATTTCTCCCCGGCTGAGTTTACCATGTCCATATTACCTCTGAACAAACTTCCGGGTCTTGGCTATCGATCATCACGTCCATATTACCTCTGATATCAATTGTCATCCTCACTTATCATCGTACTCACCAAGGTACACCAGCGGTGTTAATTCCACAAAAACAGCCACGTCCATACTACCACTGGTGCGCTTTCTTTTCCTTCCACAAAAACACCAGGATCGTACATAACCTCTCGGTATGGCTATTTATCAGCTCACGTCTACGTCACCTCTAAGTTATAGTTCTCACCTCCTCCCCAGTAGGGTTTGCCATGTCCTTCGCACCTCTGAGCAAACCTTCCGAGTTTGGCTATCGAGCATCACGTCCACAGTACCTCTGATATCGATCGCAGTCTAAACTTGCCACATGTACTTAAATTTAAGTGCGCCAATGGTGTTAAGTCCACCAAACTTGCCACCTCTGGCAAGGCCTGTTTTAAACTTATTACTTGCACTCTCGCGCGCAAAAAGTAATAAGTCCACCAAAGATCCTCCAGCGGGATCTCCTCAATCCAAAGAAAACAGCAACGTCCATATTACCTCTGGCTCGTTTTCTTTTTCTTCCACCAAAAATATCGGAATCATATCTAACCTCTCGGTACGACTATCGATCAGTTCACGTCCATACTACCTCTGAACTACGTCTCTCCACTTTTCCTAGCAGAGTGAATCTATCACTACAAGAAAACGGTTACGTCCACATTACCTTTGTCATATTTTTCTTTATCCCCACAGAGTCATATCTTACCACGTCCATATTACCTCTGAGTAAGATATTTTCATAACTTTTCCATATCTATATTACCTCTGAGTAAAGTTCTCCTCTTCGACTTTCTGCTATCACGTTTGCATAACCCCTGATAGTTCAGCTTATTATCTGTACTTAAGGTACGCCATGGATAATAAGTCCACAACCAAAGAGTTTGCCATGTCCATATTACCTCTGAGCAAACATTCTTCCCAGCGACTTTCTACCACCACATCCATAATACCTCTGATGGTGTCAGTCGTTCCAACATATCATTTGTACTAAACACAAGGTACGCCAATGATTATGAGTCTACAAAAATTTTACAGCAGAATTATCTCAAAACAATCATGTTCATCTTACCTCTGAATTATTTTTCCACAAAAACTCCAATCCTACAGAAGTTTATTTTACCATGTCCACATCGACTCTGAGTAAGCTACCTCTAACGGAATTCCAAGTTTGCCACGTCCATGTTACCACTGAGCAAACATCCCTCCAAACAGTCTTCTATTACGTTGTTCTAGACCCCTGATAGTGTCAGTCATTTCAATTTATTATCCGTACCCAGTCTTAGGTACGTCATGGGTAATAAGTCTACCAAAATTTTCCAGTAGAATGTCCCGAGAGAATGCAATGTCCTACTACGTCCACATTATCTCTAGTAGAATGTTCGCCTTCTTGACCAAGTCAAAACTCTCTTCCATACTTCTTTTTCAAAATATTTTAAAACTTCTTCAAGTTTTAAAAACTTTGAAAGGGGTCTTGTAGAAGCATAGAAAATCCGAGTCCATGCGTCAGAAAATATGACCTCAAAATCTGCCTCTAGTCATGCTGCAGAGAAGTTATGCGGCCAAGAGACTCGTCTAGATCTCCAAAGCAAGTCTGCAAGTGCATCCATGTGGCCAGACTACAAGCCGCATACAAACAAGATCTATGCGTCAAGCTCTCCACGAGGACCAGACTCCATGCGCCCCATGCGTCCCAGATTTCATGCGTCATATACGACCAAGACGTTATGCGTCCTCGTCCTCATGAAGCCAAAGTGTCCATCAGACCAAAGGCGGACGATAGCACATATACGTCATCGACTCTATGCGACCTCGTCATTATGCGGCCACATTGTCCATCAGACCAAGGCCAAACGAGAAAACATATGCGGCTATGTACCCATGCAACCTCGTCATCATGCGGCCACAGTGTCCATTGGACCAAGGCCAGACATGAGCACGTATGCGGCAACGGCCCTATACGATAGTCAGTTTGCAAGATCGTGTCGTTACAACCGAAAAGATCTTCACACAATCAGTGCGGATTACGTGTCCAATTGACCAAGTCAAGCACACAACGGGTTGAGAACCCCAAGATTTTATCAACCACATATCCCAACCGAGGCTACGTGGCAGTCCACCCGTGATATACGTCCATAGTTGCAACCACCAGCATGATGGCTATAAATAGGAAAAACTTGGACATTCCTAGGCCCCCCCCTTTTTTTGAGAGACCGCAGACGAGAGCACACATGCGGCCTCGACTCTATGCATCCTCGTCCTCATGAAGCTAAAGTGTCCATCAAACCAAGGCCGGACAAGAGCACATATGCGGCATCGACTCTATGCGTCCTCGTCCTCATGAAGCCAAAGTGTCCATCAGACCAAAGGCGGACGAGAGCACGTATGCGGCTACAAGACCCATGCGGCCTCGCCAACATGTGGCCAGAGTGTCCATTCGACCAAGGCCCAAGCGAGAGCATGTAAGCGGCTACAAGACCCATGCGGCCTCGCCATCATGCGGCCAAGATGCTATGCGGTTTCCAGCCCACAAGATCTTTCCGTTACAATTGCAGATATCTTCGCACAGTTGATGCTGACGACGTATCCAGCTGACCAAGTCAGGCACACAACGGGTTGAAAATAATCCTGAGATCTCTTCAACAGCATATCTCAACCAAGACCACGTGGCAATCGTCTCATGGCATGCGGCGACAGTTGCAACCGTATTCTGTTGAAAGAACCTCATGCGACCACCAAGTAGGAACATATGCGGCATCCATAGCACGTCCACAGGGCGTCTATAAATAGCAAGGTACCACACCCATAGAAAGGGCTGGCTGGCTATCTACGAATCTACACTCGAGCAAGAGAAGAGCTTCCGTATCGGATCGTCTACGGAGTAAAGAGAGTTGCTACACTCCTAACCCTCCATCGTCACCCCCCAGAACACAAAATTTGTATTTAGACTGTCTGTTTAGGACTCCTCTCTGTACTCTCTTTAGTTTATTCAATTAAATCAAGTTTCTTTCCAAACTTCCGCATTTAATAGCAAACAATAATAGCCCACCTGAAGATAAGGAACCAATCTACCACGAATGTCAAGACAAATCAAACAAAGTATATGTTCGGTGACTACGTCACTGGACAAATCCAATCTATATAACTTCCGACAAAAGATACAAGATTGATAAAAATATGTTGAAGCATTTACCCAAAGGTTCAACCTCCTCACTGAACTCAAGAAGAAAGAGAGATTACAACTGGAATCACTTACCCAAACCTATAGCGATCTCTCTCGAATGACAAGCCCTAAGAGCAAAGTACGAACTTTTTCTTAGATTTTCTATGGACAAGTATCATGAATCTTCCACCTTGTGCTATTCTTTGTGCCTCCACTCTCAACGCATATAAATGGGTTAAAAACATATTTTAGGGTTTTAGAAAATTCCTAAAATAGTCCACCATCAGATCTAACCGTCCACTAGCATCCAACTGTGCAAATTAGACCTAGAACTCATTCAGCCCTGACCGAACAGTACTCGATCAGAGTTCGGTTTGGACCCTGCCAAAGGTTCTGGCTAGAAATACCCGACTTCGGACCAAACTCGACCAGGGAATGAATTCTAGCCGAGTTCGGTCTCTGTCATCTAGACTGGACTGAGCATTCTCCTCCTCTAGTCTGATGAGAGGTGTTGACCCCCGTGGCTCCTCAACTGAACTCCATGCCTGTTATCCCGCGACAGAGTTTTTGCTCCCCCTTGTCACGGATCTCTGATCCCCCGAGCTGCTTTGCATCTTCCTTCTCTAGTGAAGGCAACTCTAGAGGGGGAGTGAATAGAGTGTATGTCACAATTATCCAATAAAAACTAAGGCTAGTTACCAACTAAAACTTTAACAAACAATATAACAAGTATATGAAAAATAAATAGAGTTCAGAAATCACAAACGCTAGCACCACGATGTATACTGGTTTTCCTCATGTAGGACTAATTCAGTCCGGAGAACTCTTGCTCAAAGTTAAATCCACTATTATCACAAATAGCGTACAACACAAGCTTTGATCCGAAGCGCTTGCCGGCTTCTTACAACCATAAGTTTTGATCCAAAGAGCTTGCCGACTTCAAACATTGGAATGAAAAGTAACTTGAAAACCAAGCTTGTAACTTTACAACTCGATCAGACTTCTAAATCGGAACCGCGTTGGCACTAGAAGGCTTGGGAGTTGAACTTGGAGATGGAAAGTTTGTAGAGCTCAACTAGATAGGAGGTTCAATGCCTCTTTTATAGATTTTCTGGGGAACAAATTCGGCCAAAATTAGTGTCTAACGTTCATAAATTCGAATGTTAGATTCCTGGTCTTTAGGAAGAACGTTGGATTTGAACATTGCTAACTGGGTCAACATGGACCGAATTCGGCCTGAGTTCAGCCCGAATTCGCTACGAGTTCAGTTGCATGCTGCCAGAACTCTTTTGGGCTTGGGTCCAGTTTGGTTTGGTGGACTAGGATCTTGATTGGTCTTTGTTTGAGTTTTCTAGTACCAACATGACTCGATGTACATTTGTCCTATAAACAAAATAAAAAATACAGAATAAATGTGAAAACCCAATAGCACTTTGATGACGCAAAACTTCTGACATTTGAGCAGACTTGAAGACTCATTTTTCCTTGACGATAGTTTTCTAGCGGAACCCCAGGGTACGAGGCTCCGGAGATATCGTAGACGGTTCAGAGAAATCTTCTGGTATAATGCCGTCTTTGGCTCATCATTTTGCATATTGTCTATATCTCATCTTTCTTATTATTTTTCTGCAAATATATGTTAAACGAACAAAGCAATATACAGAAACAAATATGATAACATTTAATACATATTTGGACAATGCTAAGTTTAAGTATCAACATTATAGAGATTACATGATTGTTAGTGGGTATCATAATCTTAAACTTAATCCGTTAGCGGTATTCAAAAAATTAACTTAAACATTAGGCTAACATCCAGCTCCTTGACTACCACGTCGATGCTAGTTGCCATGCGTAGCACCTCCTGCACCATTGGGATCATGTCGACATCAATGACACAACCAAGACCGATGTCCCTAATGATCAGCCCCACTGTAAGTTTAGTTGCATGTCCCCGACTTTCGTCTTATACCAGAACGTGTTACATTTCCGACGAACTTTTTCACCCTTGTCTGGCCTAACCTAGCGGACGAGACGGTTCTTTCGAGATTCAGACTCATGAACCTTCCCACCTTCGTGTCCGACAATGAAGCTCCCCCATACACTTGCATCCTCGAACAGAACATCATGCACCGTACACACCGTCAATGACCCACAGCTTCCCCAGAACTGTGCAAATAGAGATGCACATGCCTCTGATTGAGTTTGCTGTACATCTTGATCTCCTTCCTGGCTTCGAATTGCTGAAACCAATGTCGCTCCTAAAAGTTTTGGCAAACCATCGATCATAAAAATTTGATCCGTGGAACAACCCCTACCCGGAGACCAACTAGCTGCCATGGGACCGACAGACTGACTCTCGATCTTTGGCTCATCATTTATCGATTTGTCTCGATGAACACCCCTCGTGTCCCCATCTGATATATATCGCCTGCCTGTACAACTCAGCGGCTTGAGCTTGTACATGCCACAAGATATATCTCCTTGAGCCAGTTGTTGAGAACCTTTCGTAAGCATCCAATTTTTGTCCCTAAACAAACTGCAACAACCATCATCCGTCAGCCTCCCTACCAAAACTAAGTTGTAGCGTAAACTTGGTACATGTCGCACTCCCTTGAGAAAGAGCTTTTCATCAAGCTTCGTTTTCAAGTGCACATCACCGATGCCCACAACTGCAACCGTCCCTTTGCTGTCCATCTTCACAAGTCCAAACCTACCGTCTCGATATGATGTAAAGTTTTTCCTCTGCGGAGTGGCGTAATACAATACCCCCGGATCCATAACCCAATCTCCGTCATTTTACGTGCCACAAAGTTCATCTGCGTCGGTTGCTGTGATGATGATATCTCTCATAGCCGTAAGATCTTCCTAATCATCCTTGCCTTTGGCCTTCTCACTTTTGAGCTTCATGCAATTCTTCTAAATATGACCCATTTTCCACATTGATAGCAGTCCTCCTTGCGGTCCACAGTCGCAAGATCCCTTGAACTCTCCATGTCCTCGCCTGTGACTTGAGTCTTCCCTTCCCGTAGGAAGAAATCAGAACGGACTCCTGCACGATTCAATTTGCTTATATTGGACATCCCCGTTTAACAAGCTACTTTTGACTGTCTCCGTCGTGACAACTCTGTCAGGCGCGGAGTTGCTCACCGATACCACCAACATCTTCCAACTTTCCAACAGGGAACTCAAAAGCAGTAGAACCTGAAGCTCATTATCAATCACCATCTTTATCATAGACAGCTGATTGATGATACCCTGAACCTCGTTCAGATTTCGGGGAACCCTTTGTGTACTTTGAGTTGATGAATTGGTGAATAAGAAACGTCGTGTTGCCATCCGTCTTTCCTTCATACAACAAATGCAGATTCTCCCACAATGCTTTTGCCAAACTCTCCATGGACATGTGGTGAAATACCGAATCGTCCAGTCATTGGCGGATGAATCAAACGGCCTTCCAATACAATCGTTTATAGTTATCAGTAGCTTTGTCTGATGGCTTTGCGTTGTCGCTCTCCAACAGACCATGCAAGTCCTTGCACCATAGTAGATCCTCCATCCATGGCTTCCAAATTGCCTACTTCTTCCTTTGAGGGTGATCATACGTGTGCTTGTCTCCTCCGTTGACATGGTTGCACATTTTCTCTCACGAACTTGAGAGCTCCGATACCACTTGTTGAGAACTCGTGCGTGACACGAACTGGATTCAGCCGCAGACATGGACGCGGAAGCGATGCCAACCCAGCTGAAGATAACGAACCAATCCACCAACGCCAAGACAGATCAAACCCAGTAAATTTTCGGTGACTACGTCACCTGTACAAATTCGAATCTATAAAACTTCCGACAACATATACAAGATTGATAAAAACTATGTTGAACAATTTGCCCAAAGGTTCACCCCCCTCACTGAACTCAAGAAGAAAGAGAGATTACAACTAAAATCACTCGCCAAACTCTGTAGTAATCTTCCTGAATGAAGACGACTCCCCTGTAGATCTCCTCTTCCTACTGTCTTGAACGGCAAGCCCTAAGAGTAAAGTACGGACTTTTTCTTAGATTTTCTGTGGACAAATACCCTGAATCTTCTAACTTGTGCTTTTTTTGTGCCTCCACCCTCAACACATATAAATAGGTTGAGAAACATATTTTAGGATTTTGGAAAATCTTTAAAATAGCCCACCATTAGATCTGGCCGTCCACCAACATCCAACAGTGCAGATTAGACCCAGAACTCGTTCATCTCCGACGAAAGCGAACTCGGCCATAGTTCGATTTGGACCTTATCAATGGTTCTGACTCAAAATATCCGAGTTCGAACCAAACTTGGCCATTTACCGAATTGTTAGTCTCGGAGCTTAATCAAAAGATGAAGGAACGGGCCAGGAATAGAAGTTCTAGCAAACTTCACAGCCTACCATCTGTTTGATCCTGATGTTGTAGTCGAGACACAGAGGTTTCAGCAAACAATTTTGCCCTCTGAAGAACTCGATTCCAACGAACAACTATATCTAATATATTTCTGATTACAACTTGCTTACAAGATAATAACAATCAGAGAACAATCTCCGTTCTTCCTTGCAAACGCAGTTGCAATTGAGATAGAACGAGTTATAAAGAGAGAAAATGAAAGAGATCTCTGCTTGCTGGATGATGAATATCATCATTGCTCAAAGCAAGATTCGTCCCACACGACCTACTCCCAGGAACCAACAAGTTCACAAAGAACTTCTGGAACGCTCGTTGTCACATTTTTTGGACTCGCACGAACTCCCTGAACTCCAATGGCGCCAGCAGCAGCACCTCTCTACGTCTCCCACTTTTTCGAACTAAGTCCTCAAAGGGTCTCGAAAAGAGGTATTTATAGAGATTGGTGGAAACCCTAGTCGCCAATCAGTTACAAAAAGATAGAAACGATTTAAATTCAAATCTCACAAAAAAAACGGATCTAAATTAATGATCATATCTTTCCATAACCGTTCAAATCCCGCAATCAGAGGGATCATACGCCAACCGCGCTCTCTGCACAAAAGCCCGACTGAACTGCTCATGCGCGCATAAACCAGCAACGCAACGGCCTAGCAGCACATGTGCACATACATGTACCCACGCATATGGCCGCTCATGCTCCCGCACATGCACCCGTGCATCAAATGCGCCGATGCTAAGTGCAAAGTGCGCCAACAAAGTGCCACTTTGCGCCCTTGAGCCCGAGTCCGAGTCGCGGCTTAGCTCCTAAGAAATTTTTTCCAAGAGTAACAAAAAACATAAATGCTTTCTTTGAGGAGTTAATCATTTTCCTCCTAGGAAAACACCCACACATGTGCCCCACCTCACCCCATGTGCACACCTCAACACAAGCAAAGTATTATATTGAGATACCCACTTGGTGGTGTTGCCAATGTGGGACTATGTTTCACTAGTCTAAGGCAAAAACACTAACACGAATTCTGGCCGAGTTCAGTCCTTGTCATCCATACTGGACTCAGCAAGGAAAACCTAGGAAGCTGTTCATGATTTGTGTCCTTGTGTACTCTTAAGTCTTATTTGTTATGTTTGAAGTCTAATTAATAAATTAGAATATATGTATCTTCAGCTGTGAGATTAGTCAAGAAACAAATTTTATATGACAAGAAAAAAGAAAAATAATTTGTGAGCACCTGCAAGTCTTGTTGAAAACATGAGACAAATAATCTCCTTTATTCTAGTATTGTTTAGTATTACAATCTTTCTTGAAAGTTTTATTTTGTGTTGCTGCATGTATTAAATACAAGATTGCAAGCTAATAGGATCATAGAAGTTTTTTGTTGCTGAATGACTGCTGAATGACGGAGCAAGTCCGAGCGGTTGGGTTGTCCTAACCGGAGATAATTTTGGTTTTTTTTTATCCTGTTTCTTGTGGGAACGTTTCTTTATGTCCTAGGAGGCCACTAACGGTTCCGACCTCTTGCATGTCACTTTGGAGCAGGGTTGTCTAAGTTCGAAGTCTTGTCGGACTTACCCTTGGGTCGGTCCGCTGAATGATAAACGTTTGATGTGGCATCCAAATGAAAACTAGATATAATTATGTGATCTCGATGAAAAATTTTATTTTTTGATTTGGAGAAATTATTGTAGTCAATATGACCAATGCCTAACGCTACTAAACCCAAAATTTTGGTCTAGAGTTTTAAATCCAAAACAGTTTTTTTTTCTATAGAATAATAAAATTTATGAAATTTGGTTGAAAATAAATAAATTTGGAAAAAAAATATTTCCTAAAATATATTTTGCCAGACGGTTTAGCCGCCAGACAGTATGGCAAAATTAAAAATAGTATTATTTTTCTTCAGCAAATTAATAGTTGTGGCATAATGGTAGTATGTTTGATTCTGGATTAGAAAGATACATGTTCGAGTCAGGTATGGATCACACGATCTTTCATTCCAGAATCAAACGTGCTACCATTGCACCACTATGTATGAATTTGGTCAGACCGTCTGGTGAAATATTTTTTATGAAATCATTTTTCCAAACTTATTTCTTTTCAGCCAAATTTTATAAATTGTATTATTCTTTCAAAAAAAAATCCTGAAACCAAAATACACAGGAGATGTATGCATGACATGGACAAGAGTATCCCAAAAACAAGAACACCAAAAAAAAAGGCAAGTCCTACTCTAGCAGTCTATGAACTCGCAGAAAGTCTGATCAGCACAAAAATAGAAGTTGAGCAAGTTATCAATATTCTGAAGCACTAACATCTGCAGACTTATCTCGGAGTCGGCTTGGTATGGCTGAACTGCTTATTGGCTGGGCTGGATTCTAGATTAGTATACAAGTTTGAATTAATATATAACTAAATTATTTCTTATTTTGAAATAATTATATTTTTATAAACAAGAAAAAATATTTTACTAAAAAAATTAGTGATATTCCTAATATTTATATATTAGGCCACTCCTCCAACTAGGAATGTTGCTTTGAAGTCGTATCTGGTTTATTCGATTTGAACAAAATCGAATAAATTGGATTCTAAAAATTCAAATCCGAAACTGAACCAAAATTAGCCAAAATCGAAACCGAACCAAACCAAACAGAATAATCTATTCAGTTTATTCGGTAGGCTATTGCTATTGTTTAATGAATTGGACCCAAAATTGAAATCGCGGTTAAATTATATTAAAAATTATAATTTTTATATACTAATATGTTGTATTTCAAAGTTGTGTCCAAAGTTAGATCAATTGTTAAATTATCAAAGTTAGGCTTCAAAATATATACATAGATGTCACGACCCGCGTCCGCGATATCGGGTACGAGTGCGTGGGCAAGTCCAATCTACACTGTCGTTGACAGCGGTAGTCAGTTGTTTATGCCTAATCAATCACCAAAATCACGTAAATCAAGGTATAAGGACACGACACAAGATACAATAAACACGACACGCAATCACCGTGTATACTCCTGTGTCACGAAAAATACAATAAAACAATATATAATAGCAAGATGCACAATGTGTAGGAACTGACAATAAATAATAAATAATGAATTATGGAAATTTAAAGAGGAACCGGCAATGGAAAACAATAGAATTGAAGTACAATTGCAATAAAATCACAAAATACGAAAATCGAAAGAAAGCATCGTAAAGAGTACTTGCCTCCGGTCCAAAGCTGAAATTCCTCTAGTCCACCTAGATAAAATAATCCTTTCTCAGTTTTTAACTCTAGAAATTCATTTTAATTCTCCAAGAAAATTCCTTATCCTCATTTGTCTTTAATTCCAACACTTAATCCCTTTAGTCAATATCCAATTTCCTAACAATTCACTAATTAATTCCTTTTTCTAACTTATTAACAATTACTAAACCGTCTATTAACGTTATTAATCACTAAATAATTTACAAATCAATTATATTAACTAACTAACATTCATTAACCACTGACTTCTTTGATCAACTAACTTTGATTCTTTTCTAACAATTCTTAATTCTTGATTTCCAACTAACATATTCTTGATGACAACTAACTAATTTCTTGACTAGGATAACTAATTTAACTAATTTCTTATTTATTCAGGCCACCTTTACTAAGAAGAGAGCATAACCTAAAAGCCCAAAGTCATAATTATGCTTATTAAATAGCCTGACCCAACTTATTCTCTAGGTTTACTTGATACTCCATCTTAGTCAAACCTACTGAGTCCGTTCAAATCCATTCTTATTCTCCTTACCTCACAGGATTCCCACCCAATCTTAATTTGAATTCAAACAAATGAAACAGAGTTACAACCCAAAATTTGGGGGTCTCTAAGAGCATTATTAGTAGTTGGGACTCTCCAATGCAATTTGGGGCCCAAAATTTCAAAAAAAAGGTAAATGTAGAATGGGTTGGGTTTGTATGAGAATAGTAGGAAATGATAAAGTGAGCTCTGATCCCAAATATTGTGCGGTCAAAAATTAATGTGAAAAAAAAATGTAAAATATAGAATCTAGAAAGTTGGACTCCAAATTGGGACTTACTATTCTAAAAATGAGTTCCTACAATCTAGAATATAGAAATTGGGAGGCCCAACATATAGCTCTCATGTGTGAGATAAGACCCAAAATCTATAAATTAGAACTAGGAATGAAACTTACTATTCTACAAAATGAGCTCCTACATTTTAAATCTAGAATCTAGAATGTGGAATGGACATTATTAATGATGCTCTTACAACCCAAACTCTATCACTACTTATATTGACTTTGGTGTCACATCAAAAAAGACACAGAGGAGAAGACAACAAATAACTAACACTATCCTCAATACAAATGGAAACAGATCAAGATAATACCTGCAATGATGTGCCCTACATCCACAGCCCATGGACACGAACAATTAGTGTGTCCGAGCCGCGACTTCACGACATAGATGAGTGATGCAGTGAGAGTCTAGTTGGAGCTTGATCGGAACGTCTCCGAGAAGAAGACTTCTTGGTGACATTTGATCAAACGCTAATCGAGTAGTCATAAGCAACGGTTCAACAAGTTTGAATCAAAGTCTTGCCTCTGATACATTACAGCGAGCACCGATTGGTCGTTGTTGAATTGAAAACAATCAAATCAAAGCCTAACCGACTCGATCTCGAGTTCAACATTGATGATCGGACAACCTTCAACTCGTCGTCCTTGATCCGTGCGCCTCGCCAGAGTCTGCTGATCCGCCGTGGTCCGCCGAAGGAGAAGTCGCTGCCGAGAATGTCGCCACTCGCCGCTGCTCCGGTCGTGATCGAAGATGCTCGACGTCGTCGTCGCCGTGCGCCGCCGAGGAAGACTCATCGATCGCTGCTACACTCGTCCGTCGGGAAATCGCCGGTGCCCTGGTTTTAGACCGCCGCTGCCATGGCTGACTCGAGTCGGTGGAAGCCGTCGGGAAGAGTCGTCAGAGAAGCTCGCGTCGTCTGCGGAGGACAGGCGGCCATGGCTCGAGCTCTCGAGCTCCGATGCGCACGTATCGAGAAGAGAATGGAGATTTTGGTGTTTGAGCATAGAGGAATGGTGGGTTCTTGATGGAATGGGCTTATAGATTGGTTTGGAAACTGAATGGGTTTTTGTTCCACAAGGAAATGGTTGGCCGGGTTGGGTGAATGAAGGAATGGGTTGGGAGAAATGGATTGGGCTGAAGTGAAAACATGAGAGAATGATTTTTCAATGGAAAATCTAGGTATTTGTAGAAATAGATGGAAGAATTTAAAAAGAGTTTGTTGGAAAGTTTGTTAGATTAGTTAGAGAGAATATTCTAGATTTTTATTTTAATACTTTCCTCCTCCAAATTATTATTATTATTATTGTTATTATTATTATTACACAAGTCACTTCATATAGTTAATTAGTATCTAAAATTGTTTTAAGAGAAAATTTTCAAGCTATGAAATATTGGAAAAATTAGTTAAAGCTAATAATAGAATATTATCTGTTTTTAGAAGTATAACCAGAAACTTCATTTGAAAATCACTAAATGAATATTTGAAAAAAATTATTGTAACATAATATTTGAAAACTTTTATTCAAATTGGGAAAGAGAGAGTTACAATAGAATTATTGTTTTCAAAATAAACATACACGTTTTTAATCACATGATATGTATAGAATTGAGGGTATTTACATTATTGCATAGGTCTTAATCGATTTTCAGTTTTTGACCGAAGTCGAAATTCAAATACGAAATCAAAACCGAATAAGAAATTTTAGTATTTTCAAAATCGAAACCGAATCGAAAAAAAAATCGAACCGAATCTCTTATTTTGTTCGGTTTGATTTTCGGTCCAAAACCGAATAACGCTCACCCTAGATCTTAGTAGGAATTTTTTTTAGAGTACTTCTATTATGATACAGAACAGTTGTATTGAAATTAAATTCTAATTTGATGATAGGTCAAATTAGAATTATATAAAACATAGAATATATATATACATATATTCATAGGGGTTATGGTCCCCCACTTATATGGCCTAAATAGAGATAATTTTATCTTTTCTCTTCTGCATTCCATCAATATATTCATAGGGGTTATGGTCCCCGACTTATACGGCCTAAATAGAGATAGTTTTCTCTTTTCTCTTCTGCATCCCATCAACAGAGAGAGAGGGACAAATGTTTCATCTTTGTCATTAAGGATCGTATCAAGTTGGGAGATCGAACCCCATAAAGAGACGTTCGCTACAAGATCCATCAAGCTAAGCAATGGATTCAGGTATGCTTCCGCAATTAATTTATGTTCTCCATCTCATGAATCAATGGATAAAATATCTAACAATTGGCACCAATGCCTTCCATGTTTGAATCATGGGTTTGAAGTTTCAGATTCAATTTTTGTTGTTGTTCAGAAACCCTAAATTGTTTAATACCCTAAATTGTTTAATCTAATTTAATTTAGGGTTCAAATTGATCGATCAAAGTTTTTATGATCATAAGTTACTTAAAGAGTATTATTTTATCAAAACAATTACTGTATGCTCATGAACCTATTTATTTGATCCAAGTTTCGACTTGTTCAACCTTCTTTTTATTATAGACAAACAAAATATTTTGTTCCAAGATTTAGTAATTACTCAACTCTAGGCTACTGTAGTCAAAACAAAGTTATGGATACATGTTTCAGTTTTACGATTGCATGGCTCCTCTTGAATTTTTTAAACAATGGCTATTGTTGAATTTTTAATCCTTATTGTTAAACTCTTTGGTCATATTGTATTACTAGGGTTGTAAGGGAATTTTTTTCCCCTTCATCCGCAGTCTTTTGATTTGGAATTTGGTGATGGATTTTCATAAAATTGATTGTAGAAATAAGTTTCTATATTGAGGATAATTTGTTCAGTTCTAATATTTCTTGAATTGGTGATAAGTTCAACTTTGTGTTAACTTAATTTTGAGATTCATGTTGATGTGCATACACGCCTACATAAGTTCGGACTCCAGAATAAACAAAACAATTTGAAACTTTTTGTTTGTTCTATCCTTGGTACCTCATCAACCATTGTTAAGGGGAAAGACTTAGAAAAATAAAAAATAAGGGTACTATGTCAAGGACACATTACTTTTAAAAGATCCATTCATATAAAGTTTGTCTCATGATTTTTCTTTGTTGATGAATTCAACTATATGAATATAAAATTATATATACAGAACATCATGGTTAATTTATTGGCTTTAAATTAGTACATATGCATGTGATATACTGAAGATTGATTTCAAATAAAATCGTAACCCTTATTTAATTGGAATGTACTTTAGATTCAAATTACTCATGCTTATAGATATTTGGTGTTTACTTAATTTGGAGTGTTTTCCAATCTAAATTATTGATCATTGGAGGATAATTTGGAATCAAATATAAACAATTTTATGTTGGATAGAAATTAAGTTTCCAATAAATTCATGCTTTAAGTCATGCAAAGAGATTCACATGCTTATGATTATTTAATTTGAGTTATCATATTGTAAATATGCATGTAAATAAGGATTTAGTCTGCATTCAAATTATTTGGTGCTTTTTTATGACTGACAATAGTTGTCTAACATTCTAACTAGACCCATTGAAACAAGATGTCGCCAAAGTGACCTATCTTGCGTAGATAGTCTGTGAGGAATGTCAGATGTTTGTGTGTGTACATTCATGCAAGTGTTAGCCGGCCCAAAGGAAGGTTAATACTTGGCCGAGTTACATACATACGTATGATGATAAATGTGTGACAATTATACAGTTTACATGCGAATAATAACCCGATCCAAAGATAGGCTTATTATCTGACGTGAATTATTTTCAATGTTTGATCATTACACCAAGAATACCACTTACAGTTAATATTACTGTCCAAAGACTTGATATTAACATTGTACTAGGTATCTTGAGATGGGGTTCACCATTATTTGAATTTGTTTGACTATTTATTTTTGGTTATTAATTAGAGCATGTTTGTTTGTTTGTTCTATTATATTTACAGATAGTGTTGCTACAATATCTGCTAATATGAACTCAATTCTTATGCTTAATGGAACAAACTTTAAGGACTGGAAAGAAAATATTTACATTGTTCTCAGCTGCATAGATCTAGATCTTGCACTTAGGATTGAGTGCTCCACTACTCCTAAGGATAATAGTTCCTCTACTGAGAGAGTGAACTTCGAGAAGTGGGAACGCTCAAATTGCATGAGTTTAATGATCATAAAGTGGGACATTCAAGAGGCATTCAAGGGTGCAGTATCTGATGAGGTTACCAATGTCAAATAATTCCTTGTTGAAATCGAGAAACGATTTGCAAAGAATGATAAAGCGAAAACAAGCACACTTCTATTGCGCTTGATTACCATGAAGTATAAGGGAGAAGGTAACATAAGGGAGTACATCATGGAGATGTCTCATATTGCTTCAAAACTTAAGGCACTTAAGCTCGACCTGTCAAATGACTTGCTTATGTATTTGGTATTACACTCACTTCCTACACAGTACAACCAGTTCAAGGTCAGTTACAACCGTCAAAAGGAGAAATGGACTCTAAATGAGCTTATTCCGTATTGTGTATAAGAAGAAGAGAGATTAAAGCAAGATAAGATTGAAGTGCTAATTTGGCTACCACCCCTAAAGACAAGTATAAATGCACTAAGAGAAAGAATACAAAAGATGCTAAGGGTCTAGCCTAAAAGAAACAATAAACTGAAGCTAAGGATTATTTCTTTTGTAAGCCAGGACACGTAAAGAAGGATTATACAAAGTACCATGCGTGGCGTGTAAAGAAAGAGTTGCATGAGGTACCAAAAACCAATTGATGGTGAAAGACATATCTATGTGGGTGATAGCAAATCGTTAGAAGTGGAAGCAATAGGACATTTTGGGTTAAAAATTATTATTGGATTTGATAGACATTTTTTTGTACCGTCTTTTAGACGGAATTTGATTTTAGTTTCTTTATTGGACAAATGTGGTTACTAAACAATAAAGTTTGATCTATCTTTAAATTCAAAATATTGTTGGTAAATATTTTTTTATGTTTATAATCTATATTTGCTTGAAACTATTGCTTCTTATAAAGAAATCTTGTATGTGGAATCATGTCTCACTACATTTTTGGATAGAAACTGCAAATTTTGAGGATGTTGAGTTTAGGAGAGAAATAAAGTCAGGAAAATTGTCTTTGAGGAGGAAGAGGAATCGGTTTCGATTCCTACTATCACATTTTATGATGTGCAAGTTCATATACATGTTATTGATCAAGAAGTAAATTCGGAACCTCAACAAGGCAATGTCGAATTATCTCTACAAGTCGATGTTGAGCTACCTCAATAAGACAAGGCACCCCTCATTCAAGATAAGGTAATTGTTCATGAGGAACAAACTCAACAACCTCAAGAATCAGTGCCATTAAGACGGCCCATTAGAGAAATGAGAAATATAATTTTGGATATTTGTCATATTTCTCTAGGAACGTATGGAAGACTGTAGAATACTGCAAGATGATCTAATCAGCTTCCATCAGGCCATGAAATTTTTTAATTCTTATAAGTGGATTGATGCAATGAATGAGGAGTATAAGTCTATGCAAGACAATAAAGTGGAATAAAGTTTCATTAGAAGCTGGCATCCAATCTTCTTCATCTTTAATAGACATCTTCTTCACAGCCACTAGCCGAATCAAGAAACTATTATGTATATAGAATACAAATTCCACTTATAATATATATACTAATAGAAGTGAAGAAGTTGACAAGACAAAATAATATTGGGACTCACAAAAGTGGTGATATTTAACTTCATAATTACATTGCTGAAATAACTTTGAAACTTGAAAGGTTGTTGTCTGTTAATTATGATATTTATATGTAGCAAATCTCGTTACTTTTTCTTTTTTTGTCTCGATAATCACATCAGAATACATATCGTCAGAACAAATATTCCCACGGTCTTCGCTTATCTACTTTTTTTTAAAATTTCTATAAGAATATTGTTTATCTTCACCTACATATTTTCTCTCTATACTTATCTGTTGTAACATCAAATAACTATATTCTGGTCTCATCCCAACAATTTTGTAAAAATAGCTAAAATATGTAAAATATATTTTTGTTCCCGTACATATTTATCTCTATAATTATTAATATAAAATTAAGCATTATTTTTTATTTTGATATTGAGAAAGTAAGAATGAACTTCAACATAACGTGTAACTCTCACTTAATTTTTGGCTCCTATATATCAATATTTTACAAACTAAAAAAATAATATCTTTTTTCAGAATATTTCAAAGAATGTTACGATGCTTGACTCGATGTCATCATGAAAATTTTGATGGCATCGTAATGCAAATTGATTGAAAAAAATAATGAATTAAATAGATGAAGATGAATTAAATAACAGGTAAGAGGCAGGACTGTCATATACTAATTATATTATTTCCAATATAATCAGATTTGATAATTAGGCTGCAGTTTGTAATAAATTAACGTAATAAACAACCAAAACAAATTGGTCGAAATCAACAACCAAACAAATATCACAATCTACAAAGATTTAACATTGAATGGAAAAGATTATTGAGATTAGCGTGACTTATTTTAAAATTTCCGTCAATGGATAGGAGGTTAATGATATTTTTAAAATTCATAATTATGAGATTTTCCTAAACATTTGATAGCAGGTTAATGATATTCATATTAGAATTAATATTCGAATATACTTTTAAAATTGAAAGAAAAAATGATTAAACTTGACAACCAAATTAAAAAATTGTTATTGGTTTTATTTACATTAAAACCATTAAATATTATCGTTAAAAATTCTATATTATTATAAAAAATCAAAATTTTTATTAAAAAATTCTAAAAAAGGTTATTAAAAATATCTATATTACTATTAAAAAAAATTAGGCCTCATGTTAAAGATATTCATTAAGTTATTCGATAGTAGACTGTTATTATCTTTCAGTTATTCTAAATGTCAGCAAAATTTAAAATAAAAATTTGACAACGGGTTAATATTATCATTAACTTTTTAATATATCCGCACATAGCTAAATATTCTATAGCATGTTAATGTCAACCTAAGATTTAAAATAATCTAGACCAGCAATATTAATCAGATCATAGTGATGGTTAAAATAGGGTATTTTGTGAACAATCATACGGAATTAGATCTTACGTAGATCTGTATCCGGCTACATTTAATAAATGGTTAAAATATGGTGTTTTGTGAACTTCTTATCATCTTGTAGTTTTTTTAAATATGAGTAAATCTAGGATGTTCATTGAAAAAATAAATAAAGAAAAACATGACCTACAATAGGAGGTAAACAACAAGTCAAAAATTAGACAGCATTAAATGATGCTCCCTCATAATGATTGCTCCTAGTAAGATTACAAGGATGTCCTTACAATAAGAACCATTAGATCATGGATCAATGGTTAAAACCCGGTTTGTATTCTACCAAAAAAACCCGCATGTATTATAGAATCCCCATATATATATATATATATGTATATATATATATATATATATATATGTATATATATATATATATATATGTATATATATATATATATATATATATATATATATATATATATATATATATATATATATGTATATATATATATATATATATATATATATATGGTACCTTCGTATGAAAACCTAAATTTCTATACAGCCATTTATATAAGAAATAATATTTATTTATACGAATATTTTAAAAGTCAGATATGTATACCTATGATTACATCAAAGATAACCAGATGGGATTCTTAATTTGTCACGACCCGTACCCAGAATAGGGGCACGAGTGCGTGGGTACGTCCAGCCTACGCCGCAACATCGGCGGTAGAACGCTGTCTAGGTCTCAATAATATACTAACATAACTCACAACCTGTCAATGATATCAACTCCATAAGGAGGACAATAAAATAAACATCTCTCAACATCTCATAATGTATACTCAATCACAAAACTATAAGAATATAAATGGCAGGATAAAAGGTAAGAATGATGACATAAGTCAAACACAATGTCTTAATAGAGATAAACTATAGTCTAGCTGTCCAACATAATAAGTCTCCACAAGTCTCAAATTAAACTTAACATAAGTCTCAACATAAACTGAAATAACCTCAAATAAGTCTCAATGCATAAAATAAATACTGTCTAAATAGCTGCAGGTAGTGTCTCCTCTAAGATCCCTGGTGTGTAGTCTGCATCTATACCTGGTCCATAATGTGTCGGACGCCAGTCCTCAAGATCCTCTAAAAAAATATTTTCAGTCAGGATGGAGCAAAGTACATCTCTAACAGCAGTTCTACATAAATGATATAAACTATGTAGCAGTAAATAGATGAAAATATACAAGATGTATATACATGTACAAGAGATACACAATAAAGAAAATACTAGAAATAAATACAAGAATAAATAATATGGCAATGAACAAGAATACTAATGACTAAGTGTGTGAGTACTAGCTTTAACATGTGATCGACTTGGGAACTTGTACACGAATACTGGCCTGGCTAGTCATATGTGCAGTGTATGACCAATACTAACATGAGAACAAGACTTGTACATGAAGGATATGATCACATATCCACACTAAAATACTCTCTACCCCCGACTGGTATAATAGATCCAACCATGGTACGCTATGTGTCACGACCCGCACCCGGAAATTCGGGCACGAGTGCGTGGGTACGTCCAGCCTACGCCCAGTGTCGGCGGTAGTACGCTGTCTAGGGCATGATCACAGGTGATAAATCTAGCTCATTCACAATAATTAAATAGACAAGGAAAAATAGCAGGAAAAGAATGCTAAGATTTTATAACCAGAATATGATAATCAGATCCAGAGTTTATTACAGAACCAAAGATTATATCGGGGACAAACCCGATTACTATGATGAAAGAAAATAAATAACTAAGGCTAACTACTCTGCAGGGGTAGTCTCCTGGGTGGGAACCGGCTCTGCAACTGTATCACCTGCTGTCTCAGGGGGTCCATAATAGGTGGGGGCAAGGTTCTCGTCATCGCCTAAACAATGGATCCAGTCAGGAAAGGAGCAAAGTACACAATGCACAACAAGATTTAAACTAAATATTTGTGACAGGTAGAAAATAACTGACTAAGCATTATGTTGAGAAATGCGTAAGTAAGTAGTGAAATTAACTGAGAAATAATGCTATAAAACAAGACTAGAAGTAAAATATGATTGATTGCTATAAACCAGAAATTCGAGTAAAACAGGAATAAAATGTGACAAGAAATATAACTATAACAAGACAGGAACTTATGTGCGTGAACTTGTATATTTAGAATACCTAGTTGGCATGTAGGGGTTTATAAGGCTAATAGGGCCGTCATAGACGACTAGTACACAATGACTGTGGGAATAATCAAGTATAAGGCTGATGGTACAATCGCGTACCAACAGCTGGCACACAGTGATTACAGGGGGAAAGGGTAAACTACATGCCTCCTAGTATTCTCCCGCCCGACACGAAAAACAAGACACGAAATACATTATTCAAGACATGAAATCCAGTGTTCTAACTCTACATATAATCATCAATGGTACAAATAAAGCAGGAATTTTATTTATCACAATATAAAGGTTAAACTTGAAGTGCAGGTACTTGCCTGATGTTTGGATCCAAAAAAAATAGTTTGGAGTCTCGGGGAAATTTCCAGAAATGAGTCCGGAAGCTGAAATAGACATTACCATCATGCTCAGAAGATGTCAAATAGCTAGAAACGCCTGTCCTTGGGTCCAATTTGGAAACAAGGGCAAAAACGGCAGTTCCGGGTCAAAACGGGGTCCGCCGGTGGGCCCGCTTTGCACCGAAAAACGTATCCGGGTCAAAGGTCTCCAAATTCACCAAACTTAGTGTCAACAGGTCAGGAACGCTGATACGAACCCAACGGAACTTCCAGATTTGGATTCCGATGAGCCAAACACAAAATCGTCCGTCGAGTGGGGCCTGTGGGGCCCACGACACGCGATTTCGTCAACGTTCTCAGAATCGAACCAAACTTGACCCACAGGACCAGCGTATCGCGACGAGTCCGATGGCACAAGTTTCGTCTCGATCTGACGAGTGTGCACGAAGTTAGGGTGAATTGCAGAAAAGGCGGATACGGGGCGATGTCCGCGGATACGCGTTGATTCCGGTGTGCACGCACACCCGAATCAGCTTCCACAAAAACTCACACGTCCGTATCGACGCTGCGTACGTATCTGTGAAGACCGCACGCGACCAAGTCGTCCCGTTTGGCGGGGCGCACTCAGTTCCGGGGTGAAACAGGGTCTGGTTTTTCCTGTTTTTGGATCGCGGTGTGCGATCACCACAGGACGCGATGTCCCGAACAGTTTATCCGGACACCGAGAGGGTCATACAGGCTTCACAACATAATTTGCGGAATCGAAAACGGAGCTACGAAATGAAAATTACGAGTACCTGAAGGGGACCCGAAAACCGGGGGTGAGACGTGTCCGACACGTGTCCGACTCGTGTCGGACACAGGGAAGCTAGGGTTAGGGTTTTGGGGTCGCTGCGGCGGCTCCGGTGGTCGGCACGGCGGCGGGAAGGTCGAGGGCGGTCGGGGGCGCTGGGGCGCGGCAGGACGGAGGCACGGCGGAGCCGAAGGCGGCGCCGGACGCTGCTGCCGGCGAGGGAAAGGGCAGCGGCTGCTGCTGCTGGGTCGAGCGGGTGGCGCCGGAGAGCTGGGCGGCGCTGGAGGATGGCGGGTCAGGGAGTAGGACGTCGGCAAGGCGCCGGAGGAGCACGGCGGCGAGGAGGGTGGCCGGGAATGGAGGTGCTAGGGTTCAGGCGGGTGGCTGGAAAGGGGAGGGATGGCCGGAGTCGAGGGGTCTGGGCTTTTATAAGGTTGCGGGCGGTTGAGGGGAGGCCGAGGGAGGCGGTGGAGTGGTCGACGTGGCGGGGTGCGCGGAGGGGAGGCCGGAGGATGCGGCGGGCGGCCCGGGCGGAGCGGCGCCGGACTCCGGCTCAGGGTCGTGGGGGGAGAGAGAGAGGGGCCCGGGTCGGGTTTGCGGGTCGGGCGGCGGTCAGACCCGACCCGACCCGGTGGGGAGCGGGCTGGGTTTGGGTTCGGGCTGGGCCCGGTGGGCCGGGCCCAGTGGGCTGGGTTTTATAATAATAATAATAATAATAATAATAATAAATAATTAATTAAATAAATAAATATTTTTTAGGTGTTTTAAAATAGGTCCGGGGTCCAATAAATTCCAGAAAAATTGTCCTAAGTCCAGTTTTTCATTTTACACCCAAAATTATTATTTTCATAATATTTTAATGTTATTTATTATCAATTAAAAATTAGGTAATATTTCAAAACCCTGATTTTAATTACAGAAAATTTCCAGAAAATTCCAGAAAATTATGAAAAATCTCAATTTTAATATTTTTGAAAAATCAGGGGCTTACAATCTACCCAACTTATAAAATTTCGTCCTCAAAATTTAAATTATGGCAGGGTTCTCTCTGTCCAAACTCACTTGATCACAGTATAACGGGTTTCTCTTAGGTGAACATTGCGGTCGCTACCCAACTTAGAATTTTACCCATATATCCTCTAAGGCTGTACAACTAGTAAAGCTAGGTCCCAACTGAATAAATCATGGTATTGAATCTTTAAGTCTGCAACACAAAACATATCACCTAGGGTATTGCCTTAGTCATAAAGGGTTATCATCTAGCACTACAAATCAAACTTATACCAAACACAGGATTTTGTCTTTCCGAAGTAAGGGAAGACGAGGATCAATAATAAAGAGTTCAAGGGCGAGGTGGTAGGACAGGAGTATAGGGATCAAGGCATTTTAATGAATTCTAATGGGAATTGTCAGGCAGTTATGGATTGAGATTCCATTCTGGTAATCATTTATTCGCATGCTCGTATTAGTACGGTTATGTAACTGATACGATATGCTCGGACATGTTTAGGGGCAAGTATACTAGTCACTATATCTCTCAACCCACGTAAAATAGTCATGCGAAGTGCGAATCAAAATGCACTAAGGTTGATCAGACCGTAGTACACTGATTCTGAGTAGACACTTGTATTAGTGGGGTTGATCAGGCCTCAATAATACATGCGTCATGAACAAGCCCGATAAAGGGTAGGCTTGCAAAACTAGGCTATAAAATAGCAGCATATGTCGAGTTCAGCAAAATTTAAGTGCGCTAGATGATGATGAAAGGGGGTGCAAATTTATTGAAGTTCACAAGACACATATAATAAGCACAATAGCAAAAACCTCAAAATCTCTACAGTTATCAAATTTAAAGCATACTAGGTTATTTAGCAAGTTTAAAATTACTAGGTTGGGGCTGAGGTCACGAACCACAGACACGAAAACAATACTAGAAAAAGGTATCTACGAATCACTTACGCGCATTGGCTGCTCCCAAGGTCTGCGCGTTCTCTACGGTCATCACGTAAGCTTGTCCGCGTCCTGGAGCAGCGGCACAGTCCCTCACTCGATGTGCTGTTGATCCACAATACAGACAGGCACCTAGTCTCTTCCTACAAACTTGCCAGGTGTGACCTTGTTTTTTACAAAAGCCACAAGTGGGAACTCGTTGATTCTGTTCTTGAGCTTGGTGTTGAGGTGCTGTAGCTCGAGGGAGAGGACGCTGGGTTTGCTGCGGGGACCTCTGCTGTTGTTGTTGTTGAAAAAGGCGTTTGTTGGGTCCCACATTTCCGGTATCTCTCTCTCGCTTTAGTTTATGCCCCATGTCTCTCTCAACGCCTTGTGCCACGTTCAAGATTTCCTCATAGGTGCGAGCTCGGCTGGTGGTGACAGCAAGGCGAATATCCGGAGACAGCCCCTTCTTGAATCTACGGGCTCTGTCCTCCGGGGTACGAACTATGTACTCCGCAAAGTGGCTTAACCTGCTAAATTCAGCAGTATACTCATCAACAGATAGGTTACCTTGTTCCAGTCTCTCGAATTGGCTTTTGAGAGCTTCCCGAGCCACGTCGGGGTAAAATTTCTCCTTGAATAGCCTCTTAAAATCTTCCCAGGTGAGGTCAGGGGCTGATAGTTGGGGTTCATCTCTGAACCAGGTTCGAGCTATGTCGAACAGTTGCAGGCTTGCGGACTCCACTTTGAGATCATCAGGAACCCGAGCAGTCTTCAGGAGTCTCTCGACATTCTCTATCCACTCATCGGCATAGAGAATGCCCTCAGTTCCGTAGAATTCCAAGGGTCTGAGGTTTTTGAAGTCTTTGGCACTCCCTGGCCTCTTGAGTGGCGACTCCTGGGACTTAATAGCTTCTGAGAGGCTGGTCCGCAGAAGTGCAGTCTGTTCTTTCTGGGATTCCACTAGTCCCTGGAACACTCCGAGTAGCTGTGCCCCATCTAGAGTAATTACCGGAACAGATGGAGGCGGCGGGAGTGCAAGAGTTTCGGGCATATTCTGCTCAGCTGGTTCTGATGTGCCTCCTACTGTGTTCCTTGTCTGAACCATTCTGAAAGATGAAGGAATAGGAAGATCAGAGTAGATTACTTGGAAATTAAGGGCGATAGAAAAAATTGATCAGAAGTGATATCAAGAATTGAAATAAGGACCCTATACTGTGAATGAGCTTTTCCTAGAATCCTCAATCTTATTGCAGGCCTGTTCGGTCCCTAAGTTGAAACCGAACAATTTAGTCGTTTGACCTGCATGGGCCACCATAAAAACGTGTCACGACCCGCACCCGGAAATTCGGGCACGAGTGCGTGGGTACGTCCAGCCTACGCCGCAGTGTCGGCGGTAGTACGCTGTCTAGGGCATGATCACAGGTGATAAATCTAGCTCATTCACAATAATTAAATAGACAAGGAAAAATAGCAGGAAAAGAATGCTAAGATTTTATAACCAGAATATGATAATCAGATCCAGAGTTTATTACAGAACCAAAGATTATATCGGGGACAAACCCGATTACTATGATGAAAGGAAATAAATAACTAAGGCTAACTACTCTGCAGGGGTAGTCTCCTGGGTGGGAACCGGCTCTGCAACTGTATCACCTGCTGTCTCAGGGGGTCCATAATAGGTGGGGGCAAGGTTCTCATCATCGTCTAAACAACGGATCCAGTCAGGAAAGGAGCAAAGTACACAATGCACAACAAGATTTAAACTAAATATTTGTGACAGGTAGAAAATAACTGACTAAGCATTATGTTGAGAAATGCGTAAGTAAGTAGTGAAATTAACTGAGAAATAATGCTATAAAACAAGACTAGAAGTAAAATATGATTGATTGCTATAAACCAGAAATTCGAGTAAAACAGGAATAAAATGTGAGAAGAAATATAACTGTAACAAGACAGGAACTTATGTGCGTGAACTTGTATATTTAGAATACCTAGTTGGCATGTAGGGGTTTATAAGGCTAATAGGGCCGTCATAGACGACTAGTACACAATGACTGCGGGAATAATCAAGTATAAGGCTGATGGTACAATCGCGTACCAACAGCTGGCACACAGTGATTACAGGGGGAAAGGGTAAACTACATGCCTCCTAGTATTCTCCCGTCCGACACGAAAAACAAGACACGAAATACATTATTCAAGACATGAAATCCAGTGTTCTAACTCTACATATAATCATCGATGGTACAAATAAAGCAGGAAATTTATTTATCACAATATAAAGGTTAAACTTGAAGTGCAGGTACTTGCCTGATGTTTGGATCCAAAAAAATAGTTTGGAGTCTCGGGGAAATTTCCAGAAATGAGTCCGGAAGCTAAAATAGACATTACCATCATGCTCAGAAGATGTCAAATAGCTAGAAACGCCTGTCCTTGGGTCCAATTTGGAGACAAGGGCAAAAACGGCAGTTTCGGGTCAAAACGGGGTCCGCCGGTGGGCCCGCTTTGCACCGAAAAAAGTGTCCGGGTCAAAGGTCTCCAAATTCACCAAACTTAGTGTCAACAGGTCAGGAACGCTGATACGAACCCAACGGAACTTCCAGATTTGGATTCCGATGAGCCGAACACAAAATCGCCCGTCGAGTGGGGCCTGTGGGGCCCACGACACGCGATTTCGTCAACGTTCTCAGAATCGAACCAAACTTGACCCACAGGACCAGCGTATCGCTACGAGTCCGATGGCGCAAGTTTCGTCTCGATCTGACGAGTGTGCACGAAGTTAGGGTGAATTACAGAAAAGGCGGATACGGGGCGATGTCCGCGGATACGCGTTGATTCCGGTGTGCACGCACACCCGAATCAGCTTCCACGAAAACTCACACGTCCGTATCGACACTGCGTACGTATCTGTGAAGACCGCACGCGACCAAGTCGTCCCGTTTGGCGGGGAGCACTCAGTTCTGGGGTGAAATAAGGTCTGGTTTTTCCTGTTTTTGGATCGCGGTGTGCGATCACCACAGGACGCGATGCCCCGAACAGTTTGTCCGGACACCGAGAGGGTCATACAGGCTTCACAACGCAATTTGCGGAATCGAAAACGGAGCTACGAAATGAAAGTTATGAGTACCTGAAGGGGATCCAAAAACCGGGGGTGAGACGTGTCCGACACGTGTCCGACTCGTGTCGGACACAGGGAAGCTAGGGTTAGGGTTTTGGGGTCGCTACGGCGGCTCCGGTGGTCGGCACAGCGGCGAAAAGGTCGAGGGCGGTCGGGGGCGCTGGGGCGCGGCCGGACGGAGGCACGGCGGAGCCGAGGGCGGCGCCGGACGCTGCTGCCGGCGAGGGAAAGGGCAGCGGCTGCTGCTGCTGGGTCGAGCGGGTGGCGCCGGAGAGCTGGGCGACGCTGGAGGATGGCGGGTCAGGGAGTAGGACGTCGGCAAGGCGCCGGAGGAGCACGGCGGCGAGGAGGGTGGCCGGGAATGGAGGTGCTAGGGTTCAGGCGGGTGGCTGGAAAGGGGAGGGATGGCCGGAGTCGAGGGGTCTGGGCTTTTATAGGGTTGCGGGCGGTTGAGGGGAGGCCGAGGGAGGCGGTGGAGTGGTCGACGTGGCGGGGTGCACGGAGGGGAGGCCGGAGGATGCGGCGGGCGGCCCGGGCGGAGCGGCACCGGACTCGGGCTCAGGGTCGTGGGGGGAGAGAGAGAGGGGCCCGGGTCGGGTTTGCAGGTCGGGCGGCGGTCAGACCCGACCCGACCCGGTGGGGAACGGGCTGAGTTTGGGTTCGGGCTGGGCCCGGTGGGCCGGGCCCAGTGGGCTGGGTTTTATAATAATAATAATAATAAATAATTAATTAATTAATAATTAAATAAATAAATATTTTTTAGGTGTTTTAAAATAGGTCCGGGGTCCAATAAATTCTAGAAAAATTGCCCTAAGTCCAGTTTTTCATTTTACACCCAAAATTATTATTTTCATAATATTTTAATATTGTTTATTATCAATTAAAAATTAGGTAATATTTCAAAACCCTGATTTTAATTACAGAAAATTCCCAGAAAATTCCAGAAAATTGTAAAAAATCCCAATTTTAATATTTTTGAAAAATCAGGGGCTTACACTATGGCACGGGATTCTCTAGGAAGGTAGGAAGTCTCCCCGAGAATCAGTGTTTGTACATGCACAAGATAACCAATGAAATAAGACTTGTACAAGATACACTATATACAAGGAATAACATCTCATGACGAGATCCGGATATACCAATCCGTGTAACCATCGTGTCAAGAAATATGGATATTTATACTAGATACCATGAACATAGAGGATATCATAAATAAGAAACTATCAGAGAATGTACTCGCCTGGGGTCCTTAGCTGGCATTACCAATGTCCTGCTCCTGAAGTCTCGCAGGACGATCCAATGGTCCTATATACATATAATATAACACAATATAGCATCAGCCATTACACTAGCACACGCACAAACACAATACGCTGAACTCAACAGCTACACTAGGGTGACACTGGTCAACTAGGGTCAAGTGTGTGTCTAGTTGCACTGGTGTCACGTTTATAATTGCTGTACAAAACAGATAGTTAAAATGATATGGGTCTCGCCAGTACGTCAGTGTACATAAGGCAGTCTACTAACATTTACAGGGTCACAGGTCAATGTAAATACGGGATATCCGTAATTAACACTAGGGTCTCAAGGTACATGTATAAATATACATATAGTCTTAACTAGCATATAACATTAATTACTTATAATTTATATGTATACCAATTAAATACATATACAATATATATATGTATATATATACTAATTGAATTCATATATATATATATATATATATATATATATATATATATATATATATATATATATATATATATATATATATATATATATATATATATACCAATTATATACATATTAACATATACTAATGGAATACATATACAAAATATATATATACATATACCAATGAATAAGATACATACATACTAAATATATACATACTAAATATATGTATACATATACCAAATGAACAATATACGCATACTAAATATATATATACCAAATAAGTAATATACGCATACGCGTACGTATGTGTACACAACAAATCACAAGAGAAAATACTCCTCACCTTGGCCTCGGAGTGCACGAGCACGATGATGAAGATGATGACGACGATGTTGATGACGACGATGATGACGACGTTGATGACGTTGACGATGTTGGTGACGAGGCAGGGTCGAGGCCTGCTGTGCTCAGGGTCGAGGAAAGAACGGGGACGGGACTGGTCTGGCCAGAGTTGGCCGGGGAAGACTATGGTGATAATGGTGGTGGTGGTGTAGAGTGGTGGTGGTCGAGGTAATAATGGTGGTGGTATAGACGAGTCGAGTTAAGGCGAGTTCGAAGTACAGCGGGTTCTGGTGAGACGACGCTGCTTGGTTCAGCGATCGGCTCCGACGGGTTAACTCCGGTCGAGTATAGGCGGTTGGCAACAAGGCTCCGACGAAGGGATGGCGAGCGGGATAATCGGCTCCAGGTGAGTACGGTCGATCCGGTTGACGGCAGCGGCTTCACGGCGAGAACAACGGGCTTCAGGCGAGCGCTGGACTCCGGTCGACGGTACAACGGGTCGGGAAGAACGTGACCGTGGGGTATTCCTCGGTGCAGACGGTCAGCTCCGGCGGAGCGGTTGAGGAGAACGGCGGAAGCAGGCGAGGTGCTGGTGTCGGTTGGCAGCGACGCTTCCAGCGTACGCAGGCGAGGACAGGGCCGCTCTGGCGAGGATGGCGAAGCAGAGGGATGAAGACGCGTGAACAGGAGATGAGAAGGATGGGAATGAGTCGGCTGGAAGTTATTTTAGGTTTAGGGAAAAGAAGGAAAAATAAAGAAAGAAAAATATGATATATATATATATATATATATATATATATATATATATATATATATATATATATATATATATATATATATATATATATATATATATATATATATATATACATATATAAAGGAGTTGGGTTGACCTAGAAAATTGGGCTTGGTCCACATACTCCTTGGAAAAAGGGCTTGGATTCTTATGTAGGTATTAGAGGGCTAGGATTTCATTGATTCAAAATAATGGAGGGCTATGGTTGCATTGATTCAAAATGGAGGACCAAGATTTTAATGGGGGTTGGTGTTGAGTGTTACACACTCCAAAATTATAAAAAAAATCACAGGAAGGAGAAATGGGTTTCTTCATATGTTGTGTCCAATGGGGAGGACACCTTAATGCACTTTTGCATAAAATTGTCCAACAATTGGAAAATTGTACAAACTTGGGTTTATGGTTTAATTTAATTAAAATAAATATAATTGGTGTTCTAAAATTAATTAGAAGTACATGGAGCTAAAATAAGGTGGGACACAAGTGTCATGAATGAAGAAGACTCAGAATAGAATATTATCCTAATTTGGGTTGCTCAAAATGGGTCGATATTGTGTCTCCAATTTTGATTGGAACGCACAAAGATACAAAATTAGATTTATTCAGAATTAAAATAAACGTTTATGACGAATATTATGCGACTAAAATGTAGCACAAGAGAGCATAATTATAAGTTATACAAAAGTCAGAAAAGAAGGCAGGCATGTCTAGGACAAAGGTATGAAATTTGTTGGAAGGCAAAAGCTAGGGTAGCGCTCCAAATATCGAAGCAACGGTAAGGCGCAATAATTAAATAAAATCACGTTAATTAATCATAACCCTAAATAAATAAATCCTAAAATAATACAAATTAAATCCACAATCCTATATTTCGGTCAAGGGTTCATCTAGTGGGCTTCTAGGTCTAGTCTACTAACTCATGCACTAAGAACATTATATAATATATATATATAAATACACATATCATGCAATTAATTAAAATAAATTCACACAACACCTATAATAAACAAAAAGTCAAAAATACCTCTATTTCAGAATGTGGTAGTGACAAGTCTACCCTCCTTAGAAAAATTTAGCCCACGATGCCACCGTCGCCAGACGCCGCCGCCGAGCACGCCGCCGTCGCCAGATGCCACAGCCACTGACAACTCCCCCCTCCCAACTTCACAACTCCTCCTCCCTCTTCACAAGTTAGGTAACTCTCATTCCTTCCCCAATCCTTCTCCTAGACTTAAATTAGAGTATGGTTTGTTTTTTCAATTTTTTATAGGAAATTGGGAAGGAACTAAGTGCCAAATTGGGAACTTGGAAGAACCCTAGGTTGCTCAAACCAAGGCAAGTCCTCATCCTTGCTTTCCTTTCATTTCTTTGGGATTGAATTAGGGATTTCATTAAGGGATTATTTAAAAAAACACATATGTATATATGTGAATATATAAATATATATATGTGTGTATATATAATATGGACACACGTATCTTGATAACCTAGGTAAGATACAAATGGATACACAATAAATTATAATTATAACTATTAATTAGCTCTACAACTAACTAGTTCATATATATATATCATATATATTCTATGCATTTATATATCTAAACCTAGATGAATATGGATATGTGTGTGTGTGTATGTGTTCCTTTCTAAAATCGATGAATATTAGGACATAAGGAAATTACCATTTACATGTTTAAATCGGATGATATGGTATTGGTATAAATATGTATTGACAATATATATATAGACAAGAAGGGATACATGAAAAGTGAAGACCTATTATATAAATAAAGTATTACTTATCATTAAGTTAATATAAATACTTTAGACTACACTCGGTATAGTTTTAAATAAGTATTTTGACATTTTGTCAATTTATTTAGATTAATTTAATTCTGTCCAAAATTAAATTACACTTATTTTAGTGTATTTTGTTAGGATTACCTAGTTAAACATGTATTTTATATGTACCGTACGTTAGGGTAACTTTAGTGCTTAAGTTCTAATTAAAAATTAATGTCTATTTCATAAAAGTTTGCATGTAATACATATAATGAACATGAATAATTTTGTCTCTACAAATCTTAGGCCTTGAGTACAAAATTCTAATATATATATATATATATATATATATATATATATATATATATATATATATATATATATATATATATATATATATATAATTTCTTTATCCATTATATGTTAAGAATTATGGATTTAAATTGTCTTACGAAGGATTATGGATTGATTAAAATATGTGCAGCATTGGAAGGAAACTATTTTGTAATAACCCAATTGAGTAATTAGCTAGCCCGTTAATGTATGAAAGAAGCCTTTCCATTACAATTGTATTTTTCTATTGCGTGTGTTCCGGTGTTGGGAGTTGCTCCACCGAAGGGGCCAGCGAACCCGGGAATGCTACGGAGGGTTGCTCCGGGTCGAATATATAAAATTGTTAAAATTTTAGAAGCCGAAATACAAAGGAGACTCTGCCAAAATTTTTAAGAATTTTGGGAGTTAACCAATATTTCAATATCCAGGAACATCGCCGATATCCCAAAACTCAAAACTCTAGTTATATATTTTTTTGCAAGACCACCCACAACTGTAAATTAATTAGGGGACGATTAGTAAAAGTCTAGGATACATAAGACACAGATACAAGTCACTCAACAAAATCTAATTTCTTGATAATCTGCTCTGTATAATTAATGTTCCCCGATTTGTGTTTGATAACTTGACACCTGCATTTTGGATTACAGATAAAATAAAAATCATGTATCTTGTATTATTCTGGAAATATATTTTGCATAAAAGTGATATACAGAGTAGAAACCTGGATACATGACAATAAAATAAGAATTGTTTGTAGATTTAGGCTAGAAAGTATTGGGTGAGGGAGAATAACATAAATACCACCTACGAAATCCCGCAACATATTTATATATATGTATAGCTGATCAGCAGTTAAAGCTCTTTCGTAAGGTCTTGTGAAGTGAGCGGGTGAGGCTTAGCTCACTTTCCTGTTTAGGCCTAAAAGGGGCTGGACCGGATCATAACCCCGTGCCATCCTGTTCAAGTCACCTAAATATAATACACCTACTTCGATTCAAAACCATCGAATGGGTGAATTCAAGATTTAGGCCCAAAAGGGGCTGGGCCGGATCATAACCCCGTGCCATCCTGTTCAAGTCACCTGAATATAAGTGCACATATTTCGATTCAAAACCATCGAATAGGTGAATTCAAGAATTAAGCCATAAGGGCAGGGTCGAATTCTAAGCACCGTGCCATCAAGTCACAGCCTGATCCCTGGTATACAGGATTGTTGGCGAAAAACTAGTTAAAGTGGTTATTTAAAGGTTGTTCTCCAAATTGCATCATCGTTTAGAAAAATTATTTGTGTATTATAGTAGTGACATAGGGATGTGTTGCTTGATTTATTAGACACTATAGGAATACTAGTTTAGAAATTGTTCAAGTCATAGACACTATGATATGATCCACTTCCTTATTTTTCTTATATAAATATTATTTCTTCCTTATCTTACTATCATATCTTTTATTTACTTACCGTTCTTGGCCGAGGACTTTCTTGTCATTTTGACGACTTAGTATTGTTCACTAGGAGAAGATGAGGCATATGAAGAAATGTTTCAAGTCTATCTCTTCTTTCATTTGACTCAATTTTATTCTTTATTTTGGTATTATTGGAGCGGGATGCACAGGTGAGTCAATTTATTAAGAATAAAGACTTAGAAGAAGGGTGCTAATCGAAGTAAAGCCACTCACAAGTTGGTAAACTGGGAGAGACAATGGGAGATCTTCAAGACTCCGCGTGCGCGCTGCCTACACGATCACCTGCATGCACTAACAGAAGATCAATATCTCCTGCTTCGGTCTCCAAAGGTTCGATACGAAATACGAAATCCTAAGAACGAAGGCAATAAAATCCATCGAAACCGTTCAAGAAAATGCAAGTCCTAAAACCAACAAGAAAGCAACCAAACGGCATCAAAAACGGGCAAGAAAATTAGCACAACGGAAAGGCCCCTCTCGACTCTTCCGTCGAGTCCTTCCTTGAGGCACGATCCATTGAATATGGGACCTGATTCCGAAGAAACCAATTTATAACAAGGAAAGGATTTTGATTCAATCTATCCTGATCGAACGATACCAAGTATTTCTTAGCCGCGCCCCCCGAATAGGGGGAACGGGCACTACATCATAACCATCTAGCAAAAAGTTTCATCCTCGAAACTTAGGAATAGAACCTACCCCTAAGAAATATTGAAGGAAACTTTTTCCTCATTTCTGATTGGAGTTCCCAGGTCGATTCCTCGACCGAGTGGTTCCGCCAAAGAATGCACACTAGCGAGACTGCCCGATTCTGTAACTGCTTTTCTTTACGATCCAAGATCTGAACGGGCTCTTCGACGTACGATAAGTCCGCCTGCAGATCCAGCTGACCAAAGTCTACCACATGGTTCGGGTCATGCACGTACTTTCTAAGCTGTGACACATGAAAAATATTATGTACTTCTGACAAGGCTGGTAGCATTGTAATTTGATAGGCAATTGAAGTGACTCGTCTGAGAATTTTGAACGGTCTAACAAATCTCAGACATAACTTTTCTTTTACCCCGAATCTCGTAACTCCACGTATGG
The DNA here is from genome assembly GCA_036927795.1 of Iris macrosiphon. Classification (NCBI taxonomy): domain Eukaryota; kingdom Viridiplantae; phylum Streptophyta; class Magnoliopsida; order Asparagales; family Iridaceae; genus Iris; species Iris macrosiphon. The sequence continues at coordinate 157,002,262 of JAYESA010000007.1, forward strand.
ACGAGACCTTTAACAATACATGGTCACCCTCTTGGAACTCAAGGGGTCGACGACGAATATCGGCATAGCTCTTCTGCCGGCTTTGTGCTACCTTTAATCGTTCTCGGATCAACTGAACCTTTTGGACTGTTTGTTCAACCAGTTCTGGCCCAAGGATTTTTTGCTTCCCAACTTCATCCCAGCAGATCGGTGACCTACACTTCTGCCCATACAGAGCCTCGTACGGAGCCATTTGGATGCTGGACTGATAACTGTTGTTGTATGCAAATTTGGCCAATGGTAGGTAGACGTCCCAACTTGACTTCGAATTAATTACGCAGAGGCGCATCATATCTTCTAGTACCCGATTCACCTATTTTGTTTGGCCATCTGTTTGAGGATGGTAGGTTGAGCTGAACTTCAACTTGGTCTCCATCGATGACTGAAGGCTTTTCCAGAAACATGATAGGTATCATCCGTTCTGATCTGATACTATAGAAAATGACACTCTGTACAGCTGAACTATCTCATTAAGGTAGGTCTGGGCGAGGCGATCGGTACTCCAAGTACTTTTGATGGCAATAAAGTGCGCTAACTTGGTTAACCGGTCGACGATGACCCAAATTATGTCGTTCCCCCATTGCGTCCTTGGCAGGACAATAATGAAGTCCATGCTTATGTGCTCCCAATTCCATTCCGGGATAGCAAGATTTTGTATTTCTCCGCCCGGCCTATGATGCTCTGCTTTCACCCTCTGATAGGTTAAGCATTACGATACGAAGAGCGCCACATCTTTCTTCATGCCATGCCACCAGAAGATAGTATGAAGGTCTTTATACATTTTTGTGCTCCTGGGATGGATCATATAGGCTGCATAGTAATCTTTCATAAGGATCTACTTTCTGAGTTCTGAGTGGTTGGGGATGCATAGCCTTCCCTTAACTTACAACACTCTATTCTCATATACTGTAAAGTCTTTCGCCTTCCCTGCTAGAATCTGCTCACGTATTTTTTTTAGGAATGGGTCATCCCTCTGAGTAGATGTGACCCTCTCTAACAGGTTGGGTACGAATTGTATCTGAGCAGCCTGCGCACCACGATATTGGATTCGGAGTTCAATGCCCATTCCTTCTAAGTCCTTTTGTAACCTATGATCAACGGACAGGGATCCCGCAATGACTCGACTTAACGCTTGGATGAATAGGTACTTCAAACTTTTGTGATAAGTATAAATTCGGCAAGCCACTTCATAGAGGTAGTGTCGCCATATTTTTAGCCCGAACACAATTGCCGCTAGCTCTAGGTCATGCGTAGGATAATTCTTCTCATGCTTTTTCAGCTGCCTAGATGCATAGGCTATCACCCTATCCTGTTGCATAAGCACACACCTTAAGCCCTGTCCTGACGCGTCGCTGAAGATTTAGAATTCTGAGGTCTCGTCTGGTAGGGCAAGTAATGGGACAGAGGTGAGACGATGCTTTAACTCTTCAAACGAGGCTTCGCAGTCGGCGGACCACTCAAACGCGACTCCCTTCTATGTGAGACGGGTCAGAGGTGATGCTAATATGGAAATTTTCTTCACAAAATGCATGTAGTAGCCCACTAGCCCGAGGAAGCTTCGAATCTCACTGACGGAGGTAGGCCGCTTCCACTCGACGATGGCTTCAATTTTCTTTGGATCGACTAAAATGCCTCCCGCAGAAATGATGTGCCCGAGAAAAGATACACTTCTTAGCCAGAATTAACACTTACTCAGTTTTGAATATAGCTTGTTGTCCCGAAGAGTCTGTAGCATGGTCCGCAAGTGCTCTGCATGTTCCTCCCTATTCTTCGAATACACCAAGATATCATCAATGAACACTACTACAAATCTATCAAGATACAGCCGGAACACACGGTTCATTAAGTCTATAAAGGCGACATGGGCATTGGTCAATCCGAATGGCATTACCAGAAACTCATAGTGGCCGTAGCGAGTGCGAAAGGCTGACTTCGGCACATTGTTCGGCTAAATCTTGAGCTGATGGTAACTCGAGCGATGATTAATTTTTGAGATCACCGTTGCAACTTGTATTTGATTGAAGAGATCATCGATCCTTGGAAGGGGGTATTATTTCGAATAGTAGCTTTATTCAATTCTCGATAGTCGATGCAGAGCTGCAACGAGCCATCCTTTTTCTTTACAAACAACACAAGCGCACCCCACAGAGATACACTAGGACGGATATACCCACGATCTAGCAATTCTTGCAACTGAATCTTTAACTCTTTTAGTTCTGTCGGGGCCATTCGATATGGAGTCTTAGAAATTGGTCGAGTTTTTGGAAATGTGTCTATAGTGAACTCTATCTCTCGATCAGGTGGCATACCGGGCAAATCGTCTAGAAACACATCAGGAAAATCTGACACAACGGGAATAGACTCAATATTTGTGCAATCTTGCTGAGTGTCTCAAACGGACGCCAAGTACCCTACACAGCCAGAGTGAATCATCAGTCGAGAAGATATTGCAAAAATACCATATGGGCCTTCGACGCTCTCGACGATGGACTGCACGCATAGCAAAATTCGGTCTTGCCAGGTAGCCGAAACCCAATTTTCTTTTTTGCACAATCAATGGTCGTCGATTAAGCACCAAGCCAATCCATCCCCTGAATAAGATTGTAGTCCCTTATGTCTAGAACTATCGCATCAAGTGACAGTTTCCTTCCTTCGATGCAAATACAGCTGTCGCGACAAATTAAGTCGAATGGAATCAAATAGCACTCGTGCAGGTACATTATTGAATAGCAACATACCTGACACTACGGTGTTCGAGGCGAATGCCTCATCCCCCATTAATGCATAAACCCGGCCCCCAGTGTTCGAACGACGCTCCTGTTGTTGCGCAGGCCGATTAGCTTAGGGTCCCTGAACGGAATTTTGCTGCTCTACACGGCATGGAGGGACTCAGTTTGGGCAATTAAGATAGTCACGAGCATAATAGCCCAGCCGACCACAGTTGAAGCATCCCTGATTTAGACATTCGCTAGCCTGATGCCCTGTACGGATGCATTTTGTACAGCGCTGCCCCTGATTCCCCCCCCCGTATGATTGCCCTGGTTACCACTATTATTTGGACGCTTATTAGCGTTGTTTCCGCCTGTATTACTAGGGCACTTGTGATGAGAATGATGTACAGCACCGGCAGTAGTAGAAGGATATTGCGATTCCAGGACGAGGGCATGATTAAGGACTTCTCTCATCGTCTCATACTATTGAGCGACTACGTATACATGAATGGAAGGTTGTAGACCGCCTTCAAATTATTTGGCTCAGCTTACTATATTGGGCAGATAAGAACTAGAAAACTTAGCCAACCGATTAAATTCTGTGGCATACTGCTTCACTGTCATGGTCCCTTGTTGCAGACGGACAAAATTGTTCTCCTTCTGACAACAAAAGGGTGGGGGGATAAATTCCTCTTTGAATATGTTATGGAAGGTGACCCAGGGGATCGTCTCGCCATCACCGTCTACAGAGAGAGATCTACGATGCATATCCCACCAATCGTGAACATTCATACGAAGCTAAAGCTGGGCACATACGACTTGTTTGTCATCAGGTACCTGTAGGAGTTTAAAGTGATCCTCAAGCTCGACCAACCAATCTAGAGCCACAACGGGATCCTCAGTCCCTCGGAAGGATGTGTTGCAAACCTTTTTAAAGTCGGCAAAGTCAAGGCAGTCACATCCTTCTTCTTTGGGGTTCAGGGTATTTCAACTTCAGTTGTTGGTGGCTCCACCGGTGCCGCTACTGTTGTTGCAGAATGGTTGGAAGCTAAGGTCTGGACAATTTATTGTAGGGCATCTATTTGCTTCTGTTGGACCTCAAATCGGGCTTCTAGATTTTTTTTGAACTTGTCCTGTCGGGCCTTATTCCTCTTTTGTTGTGCCTCTAGCATTTGCATCATTCGTTCGACCGGATCGACAGAGGGCGCAGGTCATTGGCTCTCAGAACTAGCCGAAGTGTCTGAAGTACTTGCATTAACTTGTCCTGATGCTTGTGTTTGAGCCATTCCTGCTGCTAAAACGAAGAACTTACATCAGTCTCATAGAGTATTACGGACTCACTGTATGGAACCTATCTCATTTTTCCCAAACGATTTCAAGAGTTCAACTTGGGAGGGACAGGGTCGTCTTAAGAAAACTTTCTAACACAAGATCAAATAATCTGAAGCTTTTGCTCTGATACCAATATGTCACATCCCGATTTTGCTAAATCGATAATCATCCCCCGGGCGTGATGCCGTACACGCATAAGGCGTGCGTGCACAAGGCCTAGGCATAATGATATAATTTTAAGAACACATGCAACAGAGTACGCAAATAAGATAACACACATTTGAGGCATAGAAAAGTTTTCTTTTATTGATAATGAACATCTGGTTACAAACTCTGGACCCAAAAGTGATAAAGATGTCACACGGGCTTACAACTTGGATACAAAATGAGATTGTCGTTCCATATATCATATCATTTACTAAAACTTCAAAATATTATAGACACCTGCTGGCGAAGCTATCGCCTAGCCTCGAAGCTGCATAAAAGGGTTGCACGGGCTCCGGGTGCTTTGTACAAGTTCCAAAAGTCACGAACGGGGTGCATCGAGTATTAGATTGGTTGGAGAAAGAAAACTTCAGCTCCTCGCCGCGTCGCTTGGGCTCGGGGAACCTGCTGCAATGATGGTCACTACTTTGAAAAGTACCGGTGAGGGCGAGCTAACCCAACTAACCAAATCCATAGTTGTTTATAAGAAGCATGCAAGTTATTTGTGGTCTTTCTATCTTGCCTTAGTTTATTTTATAAGCAAGCATTGTGTATCGAACTTTACAGAAATAAATATGCCATCGTTTGGTGAACTTTACCATCCCGTCTGAACTGCCTGCACAATACTTACCATGTCCTTCCATGCCACGAAGATATCATTAGCTTGAGCAAATAATACAGAAATATGTTGGGTTATGAAACATCATTGCCATTGTGGACAATAGCTACAGTAAGACGGTGACCCTTGCAGCGCGGGTAGCAAGCCCCGCTACAAGGCCCCGCATTACCCATGCTAGGCTTGCTAGCAACTATCCGAGTTTCGCTCGGAACAAATCGGCCCCAGTGCCCCGGGCACCGTTAGTAGAAACTAAACCTTGTGCACAAGTTGTCCGACCGAACCATGCATTGACACTAAGTTAAGAAATAAAGCATTTCAAGCCAACAGAATGTATATATCTATTTTAGCACAGTGCAATTGGCATAGTCTACCTGTCCAAGTGATCGCATTTCAATTATTTGCACAATATATTTGTATAGTTATATAGAATAAGTTCTAGCTATAACTGAAATATGAATATATAAATGCATAACGAACAAGCACGCATCAATGTGATCATTGAGAATTATATGTGACAAGTATTATAAGTGTTTCAAGTCTATCTCTTCTTTCATTTGACTCAATTTTATTCTTTATTTTGGTATCGTTGGAGCGGGATGCACAGGTGAGACAATTTATTAAGAACGAAGACTTGGAAGAAGGGTGCTAATTGAAGTAAAGCCACTCACAAGTTGGTGAACTAGGAGAGAAAAGGGGAGATCTTCAGGACTCTGCTTGCGCGTCGCCTACACAATCGCCTGTACGCACCAACAGATGATCAATATCTCCTGCTTCACTCTCCAAAGGTTCGATACAAAATGTGAAATCTTAAGAACAAAAACAATAAAATCCATTAAAACCGTTCAAGAAAATGCAAGTCCTAAAACCAATAAGAAAGCAACCAAACGATATAAAAAATGGGCAAGAAAACCAGCACAACAAAAAGGCTCCTCTCGACTTTGCCGCCGAGTTCTTCCTTGAGGCACGATCCGTTGAATATGGGACCTGATTTTGAAGAAACCAATCCATAACAAAAAAATAATCATGATTCAATCTGTCCCGATCAAACGATACCATGTATTTTTTAGCCGCGCTTCCCAAATAGGGGGAACGGGGCACTACACCATGCAGTCTGAACTCATGCGGCCATGCGGTATGAGCTCATGCGGCCATGCTGCTATACGATCTAAACTCATGCGGCATGAACTCATGTGACCCAATTTCCTATGCGACCCATGCGGCTATGCAGCCCGACTTCCTATGCGACCTATGCGGCTATGCGTCCCGACTTCCTATTCGACCCATGCGGCCATATGGCCCAACTTCGTATGCGACAACAATCTTTATACGACACCTATTATATGCGATACTGACTCTATGCAGCCCTGTGTGCATGATTTATTGACTTTTCTTGGTTTGATGCTTTATTGGATTTTTGTGATTATAAGTGTGAGATTGATGATTGGAATGTATGAGAACTGAGTGACCATGTGTTGAACCTGACTATATGCTTGACCCGACTATGAGTAAAGATAGACCATGCGGCCAAGTGACTATGACTACCTATGTGCCTGACTCCACCTATGCATTGCAATATGCTAGAATTCATATAATTTCCCAATAATTGGTAACTTGACTCGACTATTGGTATCCGTGCTGATACACTTACTATTTGCTATGTGTTCCTACGTGCTAAGTGTTTCTACGTGATTATGTTACATGTTTTATATCGAGGTATGCCTACGTGCTAAGTGACATGTAATGTAATAAATTCCTCCAGTATGGACATGATAGTTGGTCAATAATCAAGAGTGGCTAGGATCTGTTAATTGTTGCATCACGTTGGGGTGAATCCAAGTTGAACTGCAAAGTGATAAGTAGATTTGTATCTAGCGTGCCCGTACTATGGTACGACATGTAAGGGGAGTAATATGTGACCACGCCATGTAATTCCAGTTAACAATAGGGTTAACTAGGCAACTAAACTTGTAGAGCATTGGGAGAAAATGGAATCTCGAGATCGTGCCTAACTAGCCACCACCAGTCATCTGAATTGGGTTGTGCAGGCTAGTCTCCATGTATATTATTTAAGTCCTCACTAGTGGATGACAATATCTGACTATTATACTATACTATGTGTTCTATGCGATCTTAGCACGGTAGCCTTGCAAGGGATCAGTACGCAATACTATGTGCTATGCGGCAATTTATGGCTCGGCTAACCCTGCTAGTATCTGGTTCGATCTGAGGATCCCTATATTCATAACATCTCTGGGATAACCCGGACCCCATCTAGTAAGTCGTACAAGTGATTGGCCAATTATGCAACTGAGCTTGTTTGTGCATTGTATCTGCTATCAAATAGTCTAGGGACATGGTCTATCATGGTTTGATGGTCTAACCCTTATCCTTGTTTGGTTGTAGGGTTAGATTATTATGTCATAATAGGCTATGAACCGAAACTATGAGACAAAACTATATATATATATATATATATATATATATATATATATATATATATATATATATATGTATATATATTTCATAAGCTATTTTTATTTCTTTATTTGTGCTTCCTTTGTGATACTTTCTATTTGGGGTCTAACCCCACTGGTTTTGCATGGCCTTTAGAGCCAGCACCCGATGATCAAGCATATTTTCCGTTGAACTATGACACACACCAGGCGGATGGCCGTTGAAGGGAACGAGTGGGTTTCTTCTTCCATGTTCATTCTTGCACACTTTACCTATTTTGGGCGTTTAGCCACTGGCACTTGTTAGCCGTGAATCTGGATATTTAGTTTCCCTACATTATTGTAATTAATCAGATTGCAGCTGATCATGGTCATATACTTTTGATACTCTGCCAGCTTTCTTATTTTGCACAGCTGGTTTCCAGAATATCGTGGCAGGACGTTTGGGGCGCCTTACTTCCTTGTCATATATGTTCTATGTTTACTGTTCTTGCTTGACTGATTGAGACAATATATGTTCTGTGTGACCCTAAGTGACTTGTTTGTAGTATGCACCCCCTTGTCTAGTTACAGCCATGACCGTCGTATGATATTCTATACCTTGTACTGGGGAACTGGCCATGCCCGTCTTTGTATTTCGGTACATGGACATGACAGGAAGCCTTTCCTGCTCTATATATGTGCGATGAACCACTCCCTCGGTACTTTATTAGCCTAGAATAGTAATACAAGCCACGAGCATGCCATCTATTATCTTAGCCGGATGATGGTTGGCACGGAGCATAGGTACACCTCCATTGAGAAGGAATGCCTTGATCTTGTATTCGCTATCCAAAAGACTCGGCATTACGTGGTAGGACAAATAATCCATGTGATCTCTCGGGTCAACCCCCTCAGGGTCCTCATGACCAAACCTGAGGCGCTCAACTCTCTCCTAGCCACCTGTGCAATATTGATGTCGCCATACGACATGGTATTTTTCCCACAGAAGGCGGTCAAAGGTCAGGCTTTGGCAGATTTCCTTGCAGCCCACCCGGTGCTAGAAATTTTAAAACTCTATGATCAGATCCCTAAAGAATTCGCAGACTCTAATACCGTGATATACGCAGAAGTCGTTTGACAAATGTTCTTCGACGGTGCTTCGAGAACGGAGCCTAACGGCGGCATCATCGTCGGAGTCAAGATAGTGTTGATCTCTACATATTATCTGGTTATCAACCACGTCTACTCCCTTACTGAGCCATGCTCCAACAATGTAGCAGAGTACAACAGTCTAATCATTAGACTCCAACTCGCTAAACAAGTGGAAGTTGACCACCTGGAAGCCTACGATGATTCCAAAATGATAATCAACCAAGTTTGAGTTGAGTACGAAGTCTGAAAAGAGGACATGTTTCCTTACCACCAAGCTGCGCTTGGCATCATCTCGACCTTTGAAGGGTTCTTCATAAAGCACGTCCCTCGGTTACAAAATATCGAGGTGGACGACCTAGTCGGACTCCCAGCCTCTCTCGTTATTTCAGTCAATACCCAGGAATTGATCACAATGATCAATCAGGAACTGGTCTTCCCGAAGAATAACCTTTCTCTGTGTCAGAGCTACTCAGTAGAGACAAGTGCTGACTCACAAGATTGGAGACTTCCATTCATCGACTATGCAGTCTACGAAATTCTCCCCGAGAACCCAAATGAAGCCACTTCCATCAGAAGATGTTCCCTCTAGTTCTATTACGATACTGCTACCCAAATGCTGTATCACCGCTGCTCTGACAGCCTTCTGCTGCGATGCCTATTGAACAAAGAAGCGAAGCAGACTCTCTGCGAGGATCATGACGGGATTTACGGTGCCCATCATCCAGGGCCCAAGCTACAAGATCACCTCCGTAGAATGGGTTACTATTGGACAACAATGGTAGAGGATGCCGTCGATAATGCAAGAAAGTACCAAGTATGCCAAATACATGTTGACTTCATCTACCAATCCTCGAAGTTTCTACACCCGACCATTGCGTCCTGGCCATTCAAAGCCTGGGGTATGGACATAATTGGACCGATTAGACCACCTTCATCCAAGGGATATCAGTTCATCCTCGCCATCACCGACTACTTCTCCAAGTGGGCGAAAGTAGTACCACTCGCAAAAATTAAGACATCTAGTCAAGCATCATGTCATATATCGCTTTGGCTTGCCACGAAGGATCACCCATAACAATGATCCACAGTTTGCAAGTCATGCATTCTACCGGTTCTACGATAAAAATTGGATTCAAAAAGTAGCGTCGACTGCCTATAATCAAGCGGCAAATGGTCTAGCAGAAGCCTTCAACAAGACCATCATAAAGATTCTCAAAAAATTTGCATCTTCCAATAAACGCGACCGAAACAAGAAACTGGGTGAATGCCTCTGGTCCTACCGTACAATGGTCCGGACAGCTACTGGAAATATGCCTTTCTTTCTGGTGTACAAAAGTGAAGCGGTCCTTCCGCTCAAGATCCAAAATCCTTCACTCTAACTGGCTCATTCCAACCAATTAACCGTCGACGATAATCACAGCCGATGGCTACAAGAGTTAGAAGCACTCGTCAAAAATATGTCTTAGCTCAATAGTACATTGAGCTATACCAAGCACATCTCTCGAAAACCTTCAACAAACGGGTGAAGAAGAGGACCTACCAAGTGGGTGATCTTGTCCTGATCGTAAGAGGCCGATGGTTATCACCTATAAAATGGCGACAAATTCTAACCCAAATGGGAAGGCTCGTTCGTCGTAGAATCAATATTCTCTAACGGTGCCTACCATCTCGCGAAACCCAACGACGACTTGCTTATGATGCCAATCAACAAAAAGTTCCTGAAAAAGTACTACGTCTAAACTTGACTTGTACTCCCCTTATCACCAGCCGGAGAATCAAGATATATATCTCTACACTCTTGATTCTTCATCCCCAGCAAGTACCTATGTACAATATTTCTCCTTCTCTATAAATTCCTGTAAAAGCCGTCATCCGTATCCAGGAGTCCTGGATACGCAATGGATGATGGATCCTCAAAGTCTCCCCAGTGGAGTAGTCCTCATTTCCACTAGCACATTCCTGCACTGACCACTCAAAAATCAATCTCATTAGATGCTAGCCATGTTCATATTACCTCTGAGCTATTTACCCACTAATCTTCCCAGCGAAGAAATCCTCAGGTCTATCCATACTTCCGGATAGACCATACTCAGCAAATCATTCCTCAGCAAATTGCTCGGATATCGGTTCACGTCCATATTATCTCTGAACTATCGTCCTAATATTTCTCCCCGACTGAGTTTGCCATATCCATATTACCTCTGAGGAAACCTCCCGGGTCTTGGATATCAATTATTACGTCCAAATTACCTCTGATATCGGTTGTCATCCCCACTTATTACCCGTACTTGCCAAGGTACGCCAGCGGTATTAAGTCCACAAAATCTGCCACGTCCATATTACCTCTGGCAGGGCTTGTCTTAAACCCATTACTTGCACTCAAATGCGTAAAAAGTAATAGGTCCAAAAAACCTATCATGTCCACATTACCTCTAATAAGGATTGTTTTCAAACTTATTACTTACACTCTAGTGCGCAAAGAGTAATAAGTCTACCAAAGATCCCCCAGTAGGATGTCCTCAACGAAAGCAAACAACCACGTCCATATTACCTCTGGCTCGTTTCCTTTTCCTTAAAAATACCAGGATCATACCTAACCTCTTGGTATGATTATCGATCAGCTCACGTCTACGTAACCCTTGAGCTATCGTCCTTATGCCCTCCCCCAAGAGTTTGCCATGTACATGTGACCTCTAAGCAAACCTCTCCCTATGACTATCATCAATCTTCATATTAAGTTATCATCCGTGCTTAAATTTAGGTACGCCATCGGTGCTAAGTCCACAAAACCTGCCACGTCTATATCACATCTGGCAGGGCTTGTTCCAAATCTATTACTTGCACTCAGGTGCACAAGAAGTAAAGGGTCCACAAAACCTAGCATGTCCACATCACCTCTGATAGGGATTATTTTTGAACTTATTATTTTTACTCAACGTGCACAACAAATAATAGGTCCACCTAAGTCCCCCAGTGGGATATCCTAGACAGGCTATGATATTGTACCACGTCCATATTACCTCTGGTACAGTATCCAAAGATCATATAAACAAACGAATGCAATAACTTTTATTTTTTTCTACAAAGAGGAATTAAAAGCAAAAACTACATTCGAGGGATTGTCAAGATCCCCAACTCGAAGGCAAAATAGGGAAACAAAAGAGCAAAAGAAGAACTACTGGGGCTATGAGTCGAAGCATAATTCTGCTATCTACTCATGGAGATGAGCAATATCGTCATCCAGGCACCTCTGGGCCCGGCGCTCAACTTCCTGGGCCATAACCTCAGGATCCTTGTAGCGGGCATATGACTCATATCTGTCCTCCAGCTATTGCACCAAAACCTCAATGCCAGCTATATTCTATGCTACTTGGCTCGCTTCAGTTCGGATAGCCTCCTCCTCTTGCTGTGCCTCTCGCAGCCTATTTCCCTTTAAGTCAAGCTCGACCTGGAGCTTTCTTATCCTTTTAGTCAGATCCTGTTGCCGGGAGAGGCACTCTTCTCTGAGATCTCCCAATCGATCATGCCTCTCTTGCAAATTCTGGAGATCATACTGCAAATACTCCATAGACGAAGCGAAGAAGGCCTTCTCTGTCGCCACCTTCTTCGAAAATTCATTATATTCATGGGATATCAGCATTCTCATATCCTCCTGCTGGTACTAATGCAACTCCGCTAGGCATTTCTCTACCTCCACCAGTTTATGGCCTAGAAAGTCGGTGTTACCCCCACTTTTCCAAATGAGGGTATTTTGGTTATTTTCAATATCTATTTATTTATATTGATTAGTAATTATTATAGTTCTATTTAATTTAATTGTGCTTGTATTATTTATTTATAGTAGTGGGCTAGCCATTAAATAGACTTGACAGTAGTAAACCCAATTAGACTTGTCATGACAATATTGAATCCAATATTTTTTGCTAGGCCCATAGACTCAACCCTCTTCATTAATTAGGTGATTTAGTTAAACTTTCATTAGGATTAAATGCTTTCTAAATTAGCCCTCCTAATTACCTACATGAGTATTAGTGAGGGGCATATGGGTCTTTGTGTGTTGCTTGGGAAGCAAGTAGGGGGCCGACCACTATAGGAGGGGGAGACATTCTCTCTCCTCTTTATTCTTTATTTCATTTATATCCCCAATTATGTTCTTCTCCAAATTGACTCATCCCTCCACCAAATTTTCTTAATTCACTTTCATTTCCCTCTCAATTTCATTAGCAAGGAGCAATGGAGCTTAGATTTGTAAGGAGCACTTGGTAGAGGAGCTTGTGGCAAGGAGATCGTGTTCGGATCGAGTCCATTGAGCATTCTTTGTGAATCAATCTTCCAATAGGTATAGATCTGAATTTCCTTTTATTTAGACTTTAATTCATGCATTTAACCATTAGGAATCACCCCTTGGCTTAAGGATACCCATAGGATCAAGAATTCGGTCTATATGACTTGTAATGAGGAAGTTACATGGTAATTTGTGTCAAAATAGGGAAAATTACGAGATTGACACATCAAGTATGTGTTATGAGACCAATTAGATCCAATTAGACTTATATCGGGATGGTAGGACTAGATACATGTCCACAATTGGACACGAGTAGGCCTATCACGATACAGTGTGATACGAGACTCATTTAGGGTATTTTGTGCAATTAATCCTCAATTCTCATTGTAGCAAGTTACTTTAGTTATATTATGATATTATATATATATATATATATATATATATATATATATATATATATATATATATATATATATATATATATATATATATATATGTGTGTGTGTGTGTGTGTGTGTGTGTGTGTGTGTGTGTGTGTGTGTGTGTGTGTGTGTGTGTGTTAATTGGGAGGAATGATGATGTGTTTGGTGAAATAGCCCTTAGTGTGGAATTTTTGCATTTAAAACAATTGTGTATATATATATATATATATATATATATATATATATATATATATATATATATATATATATTGATTATTTATTAAACTCAAACCAACCCAACCCAAACCAAACCAAACCAAACTAAACCAAACCTAGACCCAAACCCGCACCTAAAACCCACTAACCCGCTCACCGATAACCCATTAACCCTACTTCTACAGTAACCCCCCTAACCGATCGATTCCCCTCCCTGACAAACCGCCGACTCCTCCTTTCCTCTCCCCGTAACCCCCTTCACACCCCTCTATATATACACTACCACCATCAGAGCCACCACCATCATCTCCTTTACCACCTCGACCATCGCCGATCGTCGGACCGCCACGTGCTACCGTCGTGAACAGCCGCCGAAGTCAAGACGAACAGCAGCAGTAACAAGGTACTCAACTTCTCTCCCTTGTATCTCCCTGTATAGTAGAACTAACAGTGAACCATCGAGTCTTATGCGAAGACCACATGACCCCTTTGAACCCTGTGTAATTAGTTTAGTATATTGTGTCATATGTCGGTCGTAAATTGTGACGCAAAACAGAAAAAATAACTTATTTTTAGGAACATAAACTGTCCCAGGTGCGCGTGTTTGATTTTTGTTATCTTCATAACGGCATGCGATACTGAAATTCTGCTTGAACAGTAATTTAGATAACATAAATAAGTTTAATCTCTTCAATTAGTTTATTTTAATTCGATGTATGCTGTATTTTATTTGTTGTTGAAATTGATCGAAAACTTAATTTTCTAACTCCAAATTTTCTCGATAAGGGGTGTGTCCCGCTAAACGAGGTGACTTCGTCGTGTGCAAATTGCACCAAAAGCCGCGTATCGTCAACGCAGATGTGTGAGATTTAATATAAGTTGATTTGGATGTGCGTGCACACCGGAATCAATGCGTATCTGTCAAAAAATACCATATCGACCTGTTCTGACACACTTTATAATTTCGTGTGAGCTTGTCATTTTGTAATAAAACTTTCTCCATCAGATTTGTAAGGTTACGCTGGTCCTGTGACCCAAATTTGGTTCAATTTTTAGAAGTTGATGAAACACCATTTCATGGGCCCCACGGTTCCACTTGACGGGTAATTTCGTGACCGGCTCATCCAAATCCAGTTCTGGATGTTCCGTTGGGTTCGGATCATCGTTCTGGACTCATAGACACTAAGTTTGACAAATTTGGAGAACTTTGTCTTTGGCATATTTTTCGGTGTGAAGTGGGTCATATGTGGATCCCGCTTTGACCAGAAACTATCAATTCTGTTCCTGTGTCCAAATTGGACTTAGGGTAGTCAATCCTAGCTATTTCAAGTTTTCTGAGAGTAATGGTGATGTTTGTTTTAGCATCTGAATGCGTACTTGGAGATTTCACTTATATCAGAACAGCTGACGGAGCTCAGAACCCAGGCAAGTGTACCTTACCAACTTGTAGAAGATCATGCACTATTATTTGCTTGTATTCTTTTTATATACTTTTGTGTTATACCTATTCAACCTAGGGCCGTGAGATGTTGCTTAACGTTAGAACAAGATTCGGGTGTCGACGTCGTACTCGGAGTCGTGTAACGTCACTTAGAGAGTTGATACCACGATCATATATTTTTTATGTGCTTGCTATACCAAGTAAGTCATACCATAGGACACTTGACACTATTCATGTAACAGAATCTTTCCTGAGTTATTTATGGTGATTTTGTATAGGCTTACAGGATTCGTGATATGTGACTTACATATACATAGATATCATTATGACTCGTTGTACTAGCTAGAGGTCATGATCTTGCGTGTTATGGACATGAGACATTATAGACATGAGACGTGAGGTTATATTGGGTAGGAAGAGACACATAGGCTATAGGCTGATTATATACATATATACTTTACTATTGGAGGTGCTTTAGTCTATATACCAGAGCTTGGCCCATTACGTGATATTCTTGCTGCTACAGGCTCCCCGACACAGAGCTTGTAGTTGTCTCAGCCTGAGTACTAGTGATGCTCTTATTTGAATTTCACATAACTGGTTACATAGCTTGCCTTGAGGATCTATTTTTATATACGGTATTTTATTTGGCTTGAGTGTTTCTTGTACCTAGCTATGTCCCCTGAGGACCTGGATTTGGATTATGTCCCCAGGTACAACAGAGGAGGATTACCCTGAGATATACGAGATAGGAGCTGACGTTGGAGTAGTACTGGCACCTGAGGATGAGGTTGTGCTAGAGGATTTCTCCTAAGTATTCTATTACATACTCAGTTTTTTTGCTTATTGTTATTTCATATCTGGACTTATGGACATATGTATTGGTGATATTCTGTTTCCTTTATTGTGTCGGATTGTTCCCCGAGATATTATTTACTTGGACTTGTTGATGGACTATTTTCTTTATTTATTATCTTGACTGATTTATCATATTGACTTGTGTTTACTTTCTGTGGATGAGATTATAAATATATTGTGATAGATGTTGTAGACTGTATTTATATTACAGCTTAAGTGTACTCTAACGGGTCCATTAAATTAGGTTTGCCCATTGGAGTTTTGTTGTTGGCCATTGCCACATGGCTAGTCCCTCAGTATTTTGGGACTGGGGTATGATAGTTATAGGTGTGTTATGATTATATATTAGATATATGGTATATGCATAGGGAGGTGAGCACTGTGTGCTGTGCTCTAGTGCAAGAGTGCAGGTAATATCGGTATTGGACTGTATGGTATGTTGTGGTGCACTCGAGGGGTGTTGGAGGATCGGGGTTGTGCACAGGGTTGTGCATAGCTGTGTGTGAATAATAGAGAAGTGATGTACACTGTGTGATGACCCATTCCACTCAAGCGGACAGCCGATTCAAACGGCAAAAGTGCAATAACCTGACCTGCTTTGCTCAGCGAGAGTAATCGTTTGAGGCAAAAGGATTTCCAGGCTTGGCCCTTCAGGAGTTCCAGTTTGGACTTTCAGAGGCTCGCTCAGAGTATTGCTCGACCGAGACGAATCATCGCTAAGGTGGGTGGCTACGATGAACTTGTCTTTGCTTAGCCAGCACACTTAAAATATGGAAGATACATGATAGTCGCTAGGTGAATCACCCCCATATGCTAATAAAGAATACAACACACCTAGCTAAGGGAATAATCCCAACTTGTATTGCTTGTGTTAGAACTTGGAAATAAAACTTTGCTTATAGATGGACCATCGCATGCTCCCTTTGCCTTGTGCAACTAGACCCCGCTATGCTTCGAGTAGAACGATATATATGCTCTTCTTAGTGCACTGTTCACTTGTTACACTGCATGTCCCTAGAATATGTCGCTCAGTATATCCCTTTACGGTTTCACTTCTCGCTTTACCCGTAGACCCATGCTAAAGTAAATACTTATGTTTTATATTAAAGTAATGGTTGCCTGCTTGTATGTTAACTTGTATTCGTTGCCTCATTTTAATGCTTACCACATAACCTATGACTCGACCGTGTAATATTATTCATGTCATGCATTCATTTAGTTCTCTCCGAAAGACTATCTAATAGTCGTTCCGTGCAAGTGTAAACCTGAAAGTATTCGGGACCGTTAGGTCGCCAAGGCAGTCCCCGAACTAGGAGAATGCATCAAGGCAAGTTGAACACTGAACAAGAACCATATCAATGAATCAAAGAATCACAGCTTGTGGAGCATACTCTTACTGAACATGAATCAAGAATGCAAGAATTAATATGTCATAAATCCCGTGAATCTGAAGCCTTAGAGACTTGCATGGTCATGGACAACTCGTGCACGAGGTGAAAACATGAATTCCTCGGACGATCACCGGGGCACCGGTATCATACCATCCTAGGAGGAATATGGTATTGTATGACCAAATCGGTAGGATGCTCTCTGATTTTGGGGCGACACAATATACAGTAGTCGGGCCCTTGGTAGTGCATCCTACTAACAGATAACCCGTCTGACCCCATGATCTACGGTAGTCTCACCATATTTGGTCGGGATGATGGCTAACGTCGAATGACTCTTTTGTTATGCCTCATCTCTGTCCAAGACTATGCGTCGTCCTTTATGGCTATGTCAGTGACCTCATATTCATATAGATAAATCATCATCGCTTAGCGGCTATCTGCGTGCAAGTTATTGTATTGCATCGAGAATATCTGAAACACTTGAACGATCATGAGTATAACACACCTGTATATATGGAGCACTTGAATATCTTATGCAACACACCTGATAATCCGAGTAACTCGTGCACCCGAAACAAAATATTGCTCACAACACTTGTGTTTGCATATTCTATTGCCACTGGATTTCAAAATAAATGCTCGTATTTGTTTTAACTTGGTTTTTTTTGGACAAGAAAGGATAGAGGGTAAGTTAGTAAGTCTCGTCGTGTTTTTTGTATCGCACGGCGCATTGCCACACGAGTTAGGTTTTTCATCATTGCCATAAAACTGATCCTAAGGCAAGACTAGAAAGATAACCATATAGATGGTGCAAGGAACCTAAATAACGTATTTGGATTTGTCGAGAGGGCGAGAAGCCTCCCCACCAGTATATTCATGTACTGAGAATCCACCAGATTGCTTGCTGGGTACGGGAGAACCTCGTTCGGTGCGGATGCCTCTATCGTGCTTGCTAAGGCATGGAGTTCACTCTGAAGCCTTAGAGCGATGCGTCCGGAACTGAAGCACATATACAAGACATAATATTAGAATATTGCCTATGGATCATTCCACAAATATAGCCACTTGGCATACTTTTACTGTTTCAGAGAGAGAGAGGGAGGCTTGAGCGACTTGTAATCTTGGCCTAACGCCGCTCGTAATACTTGTTCAATATCAATAAAGAGTTTGTTTTACTTCAATACTTGTGTTACTCAATGCTTTCGCTATTGACGACTCTGTGAACTTTTTACCAATCGCCTGTGCATTTATTATTCCGATGCACTCGGACAATCTGTGCGACTGTGTGGTTAGACCTCTTACCATCTGAATGGACCACAGCCTTGTACGGGCGCGGCTTACGCTCGTGCGACATCACGCCCAGATGGGTAAAGCGATCATCCCGCGAAAGCGCTGGTGCGATAATTTGCGCCTAGTGGGGATGGCCGATTTCCTGCGGGAGATCGGTGCGTGACACACTGGAAGGTTAAGCACAGCAACAACAGTGAGGTGGTGCAACACAGTACACTTGGCACTGTATTGCAGGGAATATATTAGGCTCGGGTAAGGGATGCGGCAACAGCAACACGTAAACTGGGTTGGGGGTAAGTGACTAATGATATTCTAATTTACAGAGAACATCAGTGAGAAACCCATAGAATCAGCAGTGCATTTGGGGGGTCAGGTTAGGAGGCCGGTAGGTTGGTGTTGCCATCTGCAATAGACCTTAAGTTGACAGACCTAGAGTTATATTAAATAACAGCAGTAGTGGTACCTAGCAAAGAGAGTTTAGATAAGGGTATGACCGTAAGGTAGGTGGGTGTCAGTAAGGTATTCTCAGTGTCATCAGTTCATAATTTAGAGCTGAGGTAAGTGTATCAGGATTGACCGTGAAGTGTATCAGTATGTTGTTAAAATTGTGTGCAGCTAAGTGAAGAGAAGTAGTGATCTACAATGAGTGTAGATGTGTGGGAACCTTACGAAGCTAAATGCAGAACATTACAGTAGCAGTTGTGGGGTTGTTGTGTTGATGTTGGTATTTTGAGGAGAGTATCAGTTGAGATCTGAACTAAGGGTAGTTGTGCAGTATTAGTGTGGAGCAGCATTATGTGTAATTGTTCAGTTAAAAAGGTTAACAACTCTGATACTGATACTTTAAGTAGCAGTTGTGCACATATGTGTAACTGATGTAGCAAGGGCAATATGAAATCATTTTATGTTATTAGATGAGTTAGTATATGATATCAGTTAGTAGTTAGTTATATACCAGTTAGTGTAGACAAGATATTAGTTAGTGTAAGTTACTTAGTTAAATATATTATATAGTATAAGTATAGTTAATATATCAATTAATAATCAGAAGAAGACCTTGTACACCTAGTATAACTAGTAAAAGCTAGTTATTAGCTTAGAACTTAACCCAAAACCTAGTGTAGCTAATATAAACTAGTTTTAGCTAGTTAGTAACCAACTAACATAGTATGGACCTAGTTTAACCTAGTATAGTTAGTGTGACTTAGAAATTAACCTAGAAGCATGTATTAGTGCATTTTAACTCATTTATCTTTCATTACACTATTTGACATGATATTTCCTAAATAGGATTGTGTGACACCAGCTTGGACATCGAGAGACACCTTTGCTCAGGACCTGAGGCGAGTACATCTCTCTGTTAGTTTTTATTTCATGATAGTGTATATATCACTTGTTTTAGAACTGATATACTTGATTCTGACACATTATTACATGGATTGGTACTATATGGATCCTGTTAGGAGATATTATCCCATACCGTGTTCAACGGGTACTCCTTACACATGTATTTTATCGTGTGCATCGGGTATTATTTCATGTGCTTCTTGTGCATCCACTATTTTGTGTGCTAGTGTGACTATATCGTATTCATGTGCGTAATGTATTGCATAGTGATTAGATCCATAAGTATTATTTGGGGATTAGAAGTTGGTTATATGATCAAGCCCTATTTATCTCATGTGTATGTCGATTATACACTACGTATAATCGAGTTACCATATTTACCTCATGTGCAACCTAAGATGATCACATAACGAACTTGCGCTCTAAACCACATAGCTAGTATTCTAGTTTCTCTACTTGGAATTATTTTCATATTGCTTGTATTTATCTTTCCCGTTCATATTGTACTAATCTGCATGTTCCAGCTATATTTATATTTCTAGTTACTTGTGCATCTTGTATTCTTTTTTATTTCTTGTCATATATTCTCTATCATGTATTTGGAACTGCTTGCAAAGTTTTGTACTTTGCTCCAATCCAGATTGGATATATTTTTTAGATGATTGGCTTGAGGAGCTGTGTCCCACTTATTATGGTCCGCAAGATGGCGAGCCACTAGAGGGTACTCCCCTAGAGAAGGAGGACTTAGTGCTAGTGACCGAGGAGGCTTAGACATTATTTTGGATATTGTGTTAGTCTCACTGTTAGACTTTTGGTATGTATATATTATTTAAGACTTATATTGTGCCTAGACTAGTTGTTTTGGACTTGTGATGTATTGTGACTCCTTATTTCTTTCTTCTATTCCATATCGTGCTTTTATCCTCCTTTAGTTTTATATTGTGATTGAGTATTGGTTAGCATTTATCTTGTATCATATTGTTCCTCTATTTGGAGTTAAGATATCATTGACAGGTACATTATATTTATTGTGTGAGATGATAGATGGTATTGATGACCTAGACAGCATTCTACCGCCGATGCTTTGGTGTAGGCTGGACGTACCCACGTACTTGTACCCTTACACCGGGTGCGGGTCGTGACAGTCGGCCATCTCTTCGAAACCGGGGATGCCCCTCAGAGAGTGAACCTGGCCCTTGGCAAAGTACCTTGCCCAGGCAAAAGATTTGTTGCGCTCCAATACGCCCTCAATCCCTTGCTTCAAGAACATGTGAAAACTCATAATGGAGAGATTGACATTCTCGTCAATCTCTTCTAATGTGGCCGAAGTCAGAGGCGAGGGGATTAAAGAAGATGCCGCATGTGCAACAGGAGGCACAACGATGTTCAAAAACCTCGAAGGCGAAGCAGCAGTAGAGGGGAAACCAGCAGTCCTATCGACGATCCAATCTTTCATCGACACATGAAGTGCATGGATACCTGGCAGCTGAACCACGGAAGACGGAGTAGCACCAAGACTGAGGACAGAAGTAACGGGGTGCCTCATCGCATCGGCTCCCACCGGTGTTCCATCCCTAGACTGAGTCGTGGCAGCTTCAGAAGGTGACCCAGCAAACTCAAGGACCTCATCGTAACGGCTTACTACCCCGCTGTCCAAAGAGGCCTCAGCCGCAGAATCCCCAGCGGCAACAGTTGGAAGAGCAGCTTCCACTCCAGAAAGGCCTATAACAACAGGAACCTTCTCCGTCACAGCCTTAGTAGAAGGCATAGCGGAATGTTCCTCGCCTCCAGAAAAGCGAATAAGGGACTCAGACCTTCCCCTAACAAGCTCAAATGGTTGATGCTTGCCAAAAGAAGTTTTATGCTTATTTTTAACTCCCTGAAGTATTTCGTCTTTCAGTATAGCGTATGCCTTTGTTTGAAGTCTATTCTTCCGGCAAACAAATTCTTGAATGAGGTATTCAACTCCAGAGATGAATCAAAAAAGAAATCTTACCCTCTTCCTCCGCGATGCCTTCCTCCGCGATCACGTCCCCAACCATCAGAGGAGAAGTAGGATCGACAGAACTAGAACAATCAACAATTAAATTCGTCTAGAGAATGTGAAGCTGAAGCTAAAAAATCCTTTTCAATGGAAAGTTGTGAAATAACATACACGGAGAAGACAACGGGACCTGACGATCATCCAGTACAGTTCAAACTTCCTCCGGATCATTCAAGTCATCCACCAAGATAGGGAGGCCGGTTCTACCAGTGAATCCCCTGGGGCATAACCACCAGAGCCCTTGGGAACAGGCTCCGCGGCCTCGGACCCAAGAGAAGCAATTTCATCTAGCTGCGCATAAGAAACCTCGACGGGCTTAGACTGTTGGGGTCGGTCCCTCTCCTCCTGTGTCTGTAAGTTTTTAAACAGATCAGAAGAAAATATTTATAGAGGTGACCGGAAAGAATTAAATTAAGAGGTCGCACAAATACCGCCTCCGTGTCTGAAAAAAGCTCAGGGACAGAGGCCAAGGGTCCTACCTCTTCTTCTTCTTCTTATATTCCTTCTTCCTCGGCCCCAGCCGATACGATGGCCTTGACAGCAACCTGCTTCCTATAATACGGCCTCAGAGCCACGGATGGTTCATTCCTTCTCTTTTTGGATGGAGGGCTCCGTATCGGGGAGGCCCTGTCTTTATTGGAGAGGTCACTAGAGGCGAGGGGTCATAGAAAGAATCTTATTCCCCCATCATTGAGTCAGAATCAACAAGTACAGACTTCCCCTTACCTTTTCCCTGACCTCTCTTGGACTCCCTGTGTCGGGACTCCATCTTAGTACCCGCGATGAAGCTAGTGTCCCGGTCAAATCCAGGTGGAGGCGCATTCACGACTATATGAAAGAGAGCCGCTGCATGGAGGATGTGTGCGGGAACTTTAGCATCGGGCAGAGTAAACCGGACCTGTGTATTGGTAGCCAAGTAATAATCCCAGGCTCGGGCACCTTCAAAAATGCTACCTTCAAAACCAAGACATGGGCTTGGATTGCTTAACATGAGCTGGCTATACCCAAACAGACGAGCAAACCTACTCGGCAGGTAAGGTTCCAATAAGATGAGGTTCCAGTTCTGGTATACCAGATAGAAAGGCCGGATGGAAAGTAACTAGCAAAGAAGCTTCGGGAACAGAACCTGACGGTCGATGCCACCATCATACTGCACCATATTCACTTCGTCTTCTATGAATGAACTTTGGGACCAAGACAAAGAAGGAATAGTCCGCTACACGGGCGAGTGCATGCTGACATGCAGGAACCTCAGTATAAACCCAGGGTATCCCACCATACTGGCGAATAAAAGCATCAGCTTCTGTCATCATCCTCTTAACTCCATGATGCATCAAAGACGGGTAGTGCATCAACAACCAACCCATTAGATAATTGTAAGGCATCTTAACCCGATTGAAATCCCCAGGGCCGCCATGAGCCATCACTTTGCTCGTAAAATTACGGAGTTCGCGATAGATGCTGCAGACCATCGCTGGAAGTAAAGCTAGCTGATGGCCGAAAACTAACTTCACAGCAAGGAGGATGAGATTGTGGCTAACCCACTCGATCGACCCGGAGCCCCCCGGGACTACACAAGTTTGTAGCCATATCATCATGAATCCAGCCAGCACAGCTTTATCAGACAGTGGTTGGGTATCTTGGTAAAAGTAGCTAAAGGTATCACCGGAGCTACCAAACCCCTCACTAGACGCGGTCGTTCTCTTAGTACCGCGTATTAGATCATCGACACTACTCGGGGTTTGAGGGCTCCGAACGATGACCCGACCCGATGCTTCAATATTGAAGAGGTAATGGATCCAGGCCTTGGTATGGGGTAACGTCCCCTCTGTGCTTCTGTCTTTCTTCTTCGAAAGTTGCGAGCAAGTGATATGATGGCACAACAAATCCTGGTACACTACGAGAAACCCTGGATGATGTTCCTCCAACTTTTCAAATTCCTTGTCAACAGGTGTGTACTCCTCATACGGTTCACTGCCCCAGGGCAACCGCAAAATATCGTACATTTCGTGGAGGGCTAGTCCCATCTCCCCACCAGGAGTAAAGGTCCCGGTGCAACAGTTGTACATCTCGGTCAAAGCCACGAACAACTTCGGGTTATTTTCCAAATCGTAACAGGAATCCCTTATGACGTAATAGAGGTTAGCCTCCTTCAGGTGCTGCTCGTACTTTCCTAGCACCCATAGGGTCAAATTTAACCAAGAAGACGAATGATGCACCCAGTTGAGTAAGCATATTTTCTCCTTTGGATATGATCCCTTTCCTGCGAGCTGGTTCAGAAATTTTTTAGCTCCGTAGATACGAACAATCGGCCCCATCTCACTCGTAAAAGTGCTAGGTTCCAACCTGCGAAGAGAACAAGAAAACGATTCCTTAATCGATGCTTCCCTCTTCAGTTTAGAGTTGTAGCGAATACGGGCGACTTGGGCTCCCTTTTGGTCTGGCGTCAGGGTCCCCAACATCTTCCTTGGAAGGGACACTATATTGAAGGCCGACAAAGGTAAGTGGATCTCCATCATAGGTATATGTATGCTCATCCCGCCAGAGGAGAAGGTCCAGCTCTCCTTTTTCTTCACTACCTTAGCATCCGAGATAGTGAGAGCATCCCCAAACAGGAAGATAGGCTTCAAGTGAGAGGCACCCCTCGAACCTTCAATCAGCCTAGAGTTTAACTGGCTAAGTAAAAAGAACAAAGACTGGTCCGTTATTAACTTCATTCTCGCCTCTGACTGACCATTTTTTATCTGGGCCTGGATATTTTCTACTATATGGTCGAACCTTACGCCCAATACGTCCTGAGCATGACACACAAGCACCTTCCCTGACGGAGCCACAGATAAAGTCACTGCAAAACCAGAGATAAGAAAACGATTATAGCCCTCAGGATGACATGCGCATCAGAAATAAACTTGAGCGTAAAAAGGGACACATATGATACATACGGCCCAGTCATAAACATGACCTCCATGTGGCCGAGTTACAATAGTACCTCCATGCAACCAAGTCACAATAAGAACTCCATGCGATCGAGATAAGATCAGCGCATGCGGTTAAAGTAACTTGCGCATAAAATATGCGGCATGGTCATATGGACGGGTCTACATGCGTTCTGAACATACGACAGACCGTACGCGAAGCATCCTGACGTCTGTACTCCTTCCCCCCCCCCCAATCTTACCTGGGATGGGCATCTGAACATCCTCATAAAAATAGGAAAAAGTCTCCTTGGTGCTAGGTGCGAAAGCCGGGCGCTTCCCCTTGTCGATCTTCTTCGCGGGAGCAGAGGATGAAGCCTTGGGCTCCATGGCAGATGGTCGAAGAAGGAGATCAAAGCGGGAAAAGATTCACAGATACAGGGAGAGAAGAACTCAACAAGGTTAAAAAGTTCATCTCTCTCCCCCGAGACTCCTATTTATAGGCTGCCCAAGAGATAATGGCAGCCCCCTTAGTTCCCGCGATCAGCTGTCAGTCTCTACGGTGGACGGTTGGGTTCTCGAGATGGCCTTACCTTCACAAGTGTCAAACTTAGGATCCGCGTTAGGAGATGGGTCAAAATACAAAAGAAGATCCTCTCCAAAATTGAAACAAATATGTCAGTTAAATACAGAAGTGACAACCTGGAAGCGCTCGTCCATGCAGCCCAACGTACAGGTGGCCCAACATCCATGCGACTAAAGTTTTTTTCCTCCATACTTCTTATTCAAAGTATTTCAAACTTGACAGTTTAAAAACTTTGAAGGGGGTCCTATAGAAGCATAGAAAATATGCATCCATGCGACCAATAAACCATGCGCCCCAAAGTAAAGCACAGAAAAGATCAGGTCGCAGAGTCACCCTGCGACCCAACAAGGCAACGTCCATGCGCCCTAAACAGCCAAAGCAGCTTTGGCCGCAGATGGACCTGACATGGCATCCTGTCAACAGGATCGTCTCTGACATATAATCCTAACAAAAAGGATTTTTTGGATTGCCTGAAAAGACGTGAACAGACTAAAGGACAGAAATATCACGTCAGCACTGAACTTCACTCTCGACGGGTGTATAGCGCCACGTGTACAGCACAACAAGGACCCCATGTGTTCCATACTCCATGCGTCTCTGGCCCCATGCGTCCCACACACTATGCTCTCCATGCGTCTCTGGCCCCATGCGTCCCAAACTCCATGTGTTCCATGTGTCTCTGTCCCCAGGAGTCCTAGACTCCATGTAAACCCCCTCACCCAAAATTAGGCCTAATTTGCTTAGATAGTAAAATTAGAGCTAGTTTGAGCCAATTAGAATTTAGAATACGACATTTATTTAATTATGCAATAATTTATATCGTGTAGCGCACCTAACCGTTGCTTCGATAATTGGAGCACCTCACTAGTCATTGCCTATCTACAAACTTTACAACCTCATCCTAGATTTGCCCGCCTACTATTTGACCCTTGTGTAACTTATAATATTGTGCTCTTGTGCTACATTTTAGTCGCACAATAAACGTCGCGGACGTTAATTCTTAATTCTAAATAAATTCCAACTCAGTACCCTTGTACGTTCCAATCGAATTGGAGAAACAACCTTGACCATTTTGTGCAACCCAAATTTTATTAATATTCTATACCGTACCCTCTACGCCCCTGACACTTGTGTCCCATCTAATTTTAATCCCATGTACTCCTAATTAATTCTAGAATATCGTGCGCGTTCGTTTTAATTAATTTAAATCTAATTTCTGTCCTTGTGAAATTCTTCCAATTGTTGTGGGGTTTTTATACAAAATGCGTTAAGATATCCCCACTACCGGACAATGCGTGAAGAAACCCAATTTTCCCTTCACGTGGATTTTTTCGTAATTTTTTGGGATGTGCAACGTGCGCACATCGTCCCGTATATTAAATCTACCCTTGCAATTAATTAATTCAAATCCTAGCCCTCCCAACATCCCCATGAGAGCCCCAGGCCCACGTTCAAGGGTGTTGAACAAGCCCAACCACTAGGTCAACACAAAACCCTAGTTTTCCATGTATAAATATACAAGTTTTATTCCTTTCTCTTCCTTTTTATTTTTACCCAAATAATAACCAAACACTATTCATCTCCTTCTCTGTGCTCGACCCACCCCCGGGTCAGCCCTCGCCGGAGCCATTTTCTTCCCCGTCTGTGCACCGTCTCCACCCGCCGGATCACCTCCCTGCTCTCCCTTCTTCCTCCTCTCTCGCCTGACTGATCTCCCCATCACCGGAGATTCCTCGATCCAGGCCATGGAACCACGTTGGGCACCCCTCTGCCTCACCGTCTCGTCCTCCGCCGGAGCCGACGACAGCATCCTCGATCCCGCTGCACTTCCCAAACTTCTTCTTCTTCCTCCTCTCCCCGCCTGCCCCTCGACTGGAGAAGCCGAGCAGCCATGGCCATCTCGACTTCAGCACTCCGCCCCCGCCATGGTCATCCCTGGCTATCTCCTTCCCTCGACCCGTGCCCGACCACGACGTGACCCGGCCAAACCTCCCCTCACCGGTGCATCCTTCCCCGTTCCCTCGATAGCTCCCTCTCCTTCGTCTCCCCTCTTCCCTAACCTCTCCGCCTCG
The DNA here is from genome assembly GCA_036927795.1 of Iris macrosiphon. Classification (NCBI taxonomy): domain Eukaryota; kingdom Viridiplantae; phylum Streptophyta; class Magnoliopsida; order Asparagales; family Iridaceae; genus Iris; species Iris macrosiphon. Next base: position 157,029,621 of record JAYESA010000007.1, read on the forward strand.
ACCACCTGGGCCTGGCCGGAGCAGCACTGAGACTTCAGCAGCCTCCGGCCACCCCCCATTGCCAACATCATCACCACCATTAAAACTCCAGCAGCCACCGGCCAGTCCCCCTCCGGCCAACTGTCAACACCCCCATTGCCATTGCTATCCCTTCGTCTTCCTCCTCCCTGTGTGCCCGTCCTCCTCCGGCCAGACACCCTCCCCTCGCTGGCCGGACTCCGGCAATCCACCACTCACCACCATCATTATCATTATCATATCAATTTATTATCATTATTCCATCACCATTATTATCATCATCATCACTTCATCATCATCACATTGTTGTCATCTTATCATCGTCCTCGTCATCACCATCATCCCAGTCACCATCCTCGTCATCACCACTATCATCATTAACCTAATTAGCACCCTAATCACCATAAAGCTAATTAACTACCATCATCATTATCACCTCCCATCATCATCTCATCTTCTTATAGTAACCCTTATCGTCACCTTCGTCGTCATCGTCGTCGTCCAGCCGATCCCGTGCGCGTACACCGAGGTTCGAACCTGTCCCACCTTCTTATTTTGTATGTGTGCTGGTGTATACGTTATTAGGACATGCGTATTGCTTATGACTGCTAGGTGATATCGGACCCTGAGTCGGCGAACCCAACTCGTATACGCATACGTACGCGTACGCGTATACTGTTCAATTTAGTATAAATATATTTGGCTAGTCAGTAGCATATTATTAGTTGGTATATATATTTATGCACATATTTACTATATGTATTCAAATAGTTATGTAAATAAATTGCTGGCTATATTATTATATAATTATATGAATATATATGTAAGTAAATGCTAATTGTTAATTATGACTATATATATTTAGACTGTACGACCCTAGGACACTGTGGATTATCCCATGGTTACCTTGACCATGTTGACCCTAAGCACTTGTAAATTGTCCACCTTGCGTACATTAATGTATTGGCGTAGACACTTGTCAGTTGACTGACTGATTATGTACAATACTTGAAGACACGACACTCGCGTACTTTAATGCATAATTGACCGTGTTAGATGACTAGTGTTACCCCTAGTGTACCCCTGAGTCCAGTGTAAATATGGTTGTATATGTACTAGTGTAATGACTAATAATTTTATTGTATTATATTATATGTACAATAGGATGTTGGATTTATTCTGCGCAACTCCTGGAGCAGGTTATTGGTACATCGTAGCTTTCTTGCCAAGCAAGTATACCTTGCCATTGTACTTTTATTCATATTTCATATGTTGCATGCATCTTTATTTTATGTCTTTAGTTCATATATTTTAATTGTATTTAAAATGCGCACGACGGTGTTGTCGCGGTATGTTTTTATTTATATATTTGTATTGACCTTGTTTATGAGACTACCCCATTATCATGTAGCATCATTAGGTTCATTGGCCGTGACACAGTTGTTACACGAGTTATGAGTCTCATATAGATCACAGACTGGCGTGCAAGATTTGGCCTCCTGTACATGTGGACCGTGCGTTAGGAATAACTGTTGTTAGAAACTTTACATGCTAGTAGACTTAGCAGTTATTAGAGGTCTATGGACATAGCCTATTGTAGTACTGTGGCCCCATCCTTGTCCTTGTTGGTTGTAGGATTGGGCTAGGGTACTAAACATAGGATATGGACCAAATTGTGTCATGGATGTGACATGCTTAGAGCATGGGGTGGAGAGAACAACAAGTACCGCATTTGAGCTCCTTTGCACTTTTTCTTCTGTAATCCGGAAGCTCCGCTGGAGATACGGGCGGTGATGACCCCTATACTACTTGGCGGGCCTCCGCCGTTCAAAAGACGACGTGCCTTTGAGGTCTCTGGTTCTCCGAGAGAGTCATGCCAATCCCAGTTTTCAGCCAGATAGCTCACTTGTGGGGAAAGTTGTTCTTAACTGCATTCACTTAGACAGTTAGGCGACCATTAGATATTTATTTCAGTACTTTATTGGCATGCTTTTATGTATCTTGATATGTCCCTCTGAGGACCTGGCCCTTCCAGGTGTATCTGTTCTTGAGTATTCGCAAGAGCGCAGATTCGGATGGTTATATATGATTCGAGGGTATCTTCTCTTCGAGCCATGATTGATAGCTGATATTTTTATATTGTGATTGTTGTGTTGTTCTTATATTGTATTTTCTCTTATATTCGAGTTGGTAGTGGATTTGTTTCCACCCAACTATCATCATTAGATACTTCTTATTGAGATCTAGTTTCATAGATATTGGTTATTTATTTATATTTGATTTTCGTGGATGAGATTTAGATTATACCCTGTGACTTGTGATAAGATTTATACCACTTGTGGATTTGATATTCATATTATAGCGTACGTGTGGATTTGGTTTCCATATATTGGAGTTGCCATATCCATGTGGCTGGCATGCTTACGTGTCCTAGTCCTACGTAGTTTTGGGACTGGGGCGTGACATGTTTTTGTGGTGGCCCATGCAGGTCGAGAGCATATTGTCTCGGTTACGTTATAGTACCGGGCAAGCCTGCACCTAGGACTAGAGTATAGGATCTCATCCACAATTGACTATGATTTATCTTTCTATTATCTGTTCTATTTAGACAATTGTATCCTACTTAATTCTTGTACTTCCCTAATAGTTCTTTGAGTATAGCCTTCTGCTAGAATATAGGAACCCCTGTTATTAGGATGAAAATTAGGGTAGCACACCTATTAAGAATACAACGAGAATATAGACACACCACTAAGTTTAGAATATCTAGTGAACCCCAAAATTCCTAATCTTTAGATTGGTATACCATTACCCCTTGATGTATTAAGAAGACTTGAGAGTAGTATAGACACTACTAGAGATAGTTAGAAGTTTTACCATAATGTTTGACCCTAGTATTGAGGAAACAATGGAGAACCAATATTGAACATTAGGATTGAACCTAACCTTCATAATTGGATAGTATTGGAGAACTATAAAAACTTAGATCATTGTCTTATTATTAGTAGACAACACCTTAGGAAGCCGAGAGGAATGTAATCAACATTTTCTTGATCATGCCTCGATCATAGCAACTAGCACCCCACTCCCTTTTAGGAAACCATGATACTATCTAGAGACCTTCTATTTAATTTCATATGTTATTCCTCTGCGGCCTCAACGTTCGTTGATCACGCGACGATTAAATCATCTTTTTCCCTTCTTTATCTTTCAGATCGTGCCACTTGACACCTCTAATTATAGACCAAGTGATCGTATTCTATGGTAGGATATATAGTTTGCTAAAGTTATAATTGTAATCTTTAATTTTGAATTGTGTGCCTTATAGTTAGAACTTGATAGTTGAGTTGTTCAAATAGATTGTGATGATTACCCCTAGTTGTAGATCACGTAATTTGTACTCTCACCTCGATACAAGTTCTATTCCCACCCCTTGAGACTAGTAACCTTTCTATTCTTGCTATTGACACTTGTTCTATAAGCACTATGACTAAGGTTTAAGACGACCATGACCTATGTAATATAGGAAGATACCCTAATAAGTACCAAGACCCCTTCTCGTAGACCTTAACAAGAGCTTCTACGGTATCCTTAAGACCATTGCAATAGTAGTTCAATTGTTATAAGTTATGTAGTATACCTCATACCCTAGTATCACATAGTCTTTTGACCTATTATTGAAGTGTAACTAAATGACATTAATTGTATGCTAGCAAAAGACGACAGTGTTTATTCAGACAATAAAATTTAGAGGTCCTTGCCCCTATTTGGTCGACTAGCGACTTAGAGAAGGAGGTTGTATGATAGCTGTAGAGATTGTAGAGTCTTTATTATTATTGCTTATTTTGTTTTATTTTTGTGAACTTGAATTGACTTATACCTCCTTTCATCATCATCTAGTGTACTTATATTTGTTGAACCACCTTGACTTATGCCGCTATTATAGCCTAGTTTTTGCAAGCTTATTCCTTATCGAGCTTGTTCATGATATATGTATTAGTGGGTCGACACACAAATACATTTCAGAATCAGTGTATTACGGTATGATCAACCATAGTGCGCTCGATTCGCCCTTCGCAAAAATACTTTACGTGGATTGAGATATATAGTTGACTAGTAGACACCTGTACTTGCCCTCTAGATACGTCTGAGCGGATCGTATCGGTTACATAACTGTACTAATACGAGTATGTGAATAGGAATTACCAAAATAGGATTTTAATCCACAACTGCTTTGACAATTCCCATTTGAATTCTTTAAACGCCTTAATCCCGATACTTCTATTCTATTACCTCTCCCTTGAACCCTTTATTATTGATCTTCGTCTTCCCTTATTTCGGAAAGACGAAACATCTTGCTTGGTATAAATTTGATATATAGATAGCACTAGATATACCCCACGGGCCAGTCGTATTGTTTGGTGACTATCTTTTATAAATGATTAAGGGAATATCATCGATAATATGTTTGGTGTTAAAGACTTTAAGGATTCAATAACATGATTAAATAATTTAGGGCATAGCCTTCTTAGATGTATAGCCTTAGATGATAGATGGGTAAATTCTAAGTTGGATAAAAACTGCAATGTTAACTTAGGGAGAATCCTTTAGACTGTAATCAAGTGAGGTTAGATAGAGAAATCCTACCCTAGTTTAATTTTGAGGATGAAATTATTTTAAGTTGGGTAGATTGTAAACCCCCTCACCCAAAATTAGGCCTAATTTGCTTAGATAGTAAAATTAGGGCTAGTTTGAGCCAATTAGAATTTAGAACACAGTATTTATTTAATTATGCAATAATTTATATCGTGTAGCGCACCTTACCGTTGCTTCGATAATTGGAGCACCTCACTAGCCATTGTCTATCTACAAAATTTACAACCTCATCCTAGACATGCCCGCCTACTATTTTGACCCTTGTGTAACTTATAATATTGCGCTTTTGTGCTATATTTTAGTCGCACAATAAATATCGCGGACGTTAATTCTTAATTATAAATAAATTCCAACTCAGTACCCTTGTGTATTCCAATCGAAATTGGAGACACAACCTTGACCGTTTTGTGCAACCCGAATTTTATTAATATTCCACACCGTACCCTCTACGCCCCTGACACTTGTGTCCCATCTAAATTTAATCCCATGTACTCCTAATTAATTCTAGAACATCGTGTGCGTTCGTTTTAATTAATTTAAATCTAATTTCTGTCCTTGTGTAATTCTTCCAATTGTTGTTGGGCTTTTATACAAAAATGCGTTAAGATATCCCCACCACCGGACAATGCGTGAAGAAATCTAATTTTTCCTTCATGTAGATTTTTTCGTAATTTTTTGGGATGTGCAACGGACGCACATCGCCCCGTATATTAAATCTACCCTTGCAATTAATTAATGCAAATCTTAGCCCTCCCAACATCCCCATGAGAGCCCAAGGCCCACGTTCAAGGGTGTTGACCAAGCCCAACCACTAGGTCAAGACAAAACCCTAGTTTCCCATGTATAAATATACAAGTTTTATTCCTTTCTCTTCCTTTTTATTTTTACCCAAATAATAACCAAACACTATTCATCTCCTTCCCTGTGCTCGACCCACCCCCGGGTCAGCCCTCGCCGGAGCCTTTCCCCTCCCCCCTCGTCTGTGCACCGTCTCCACCCGCCGGATCACCTTCCTGCTCTCCCTTCTTCCTCCTCTCTCGCCTGACTGATCTCCCCATCACCGAAGATTCCTCTATCCAGGCCATGGAACCACTTCGGGCACCCCTCCGCCTCACCGTCTCGTCCTTCGCCGGAGCTGACGATAGCATCCCTGACCCCGCTGCACGTCCCAAAATTCTTCTTCTTCCTCCTCTCCCCGCCTGCCCCTCGACTAGAGAAGCCGAGCAGCCATAGCCATCTCGACTTCAGCACTCCGCCCCCGCCGTGGTCATCCCCGGCCATCTCCTCCCCTCGACCCGTGCCCGACCACGACATGACCCGGCCAGACCTCCCCTCACCGGTGCATCCTTCCCCGTTCCCTCGACAGCTCCCTCTCCTTCGTCTCCCCTCTTTCCTGACCTCTCCGCCTCGACCACCTGGGCCTGGACGGAGCAATACCGAGACTTCAGCAGCCTCCGGCCACCCCCCATTGCCAACATCATCACCACCATTAAAACTCCAGCAGCCACCGGCCAGTCCCCCTCCGGCCAACTGTCAACACCCCCATTTCCATTGATATCCCTTCGTCTTCCTCCTCCCTGTGTGCCCGTCCTCCTCCGGTCGGACACCCTTCCCTCGCTGGCCGGACTCCGGCAGTCTACCACTCACCACCATCATTATCATCATCATCTTAATTTATCATGATCATCATCATCTCAATTTATCATCATCATTCCATCACCATTATCATCATCATCACTTCATCATCATCTCATCGTCATCATCTCATCATCGTCCTCGTCATCACCATCATCCCAGTCACCATCCTCGTCATCACCACTATCATCATTAACCTAATTAGTACCCTAATCACCATAAACCTAATTAACTACCATCATCATCATCACCTCCCATCATCATCTCATCTTCTTATAGTAACCCTTATCGTCACCTTCATCGTCGTCGTCCAGCCAATCCTGTGCACGTACACCGAGGTTCGAACCTGTCCCACCTTCTTATTTCGTATGTGTGCTGGTGTATACGTTATTAGGACATGCGTATTGCTTATGACTGCTAGGTGATATCGGACCCTAAGTCGGCGAACCCAACTCGTATACGCATACGTACGCATATGCATATATTGTTCAATTTAGTATAAATATATTTGGCTAGTCATTAGCATATTATTAGTTGGTATATATATTTATGCACATATTTACTATATGTATTCAAATAGTTATGTAAATAAATTGCTGGCTATATTATTATATAATTATATGAATATATATGTAAGTAAATGCTAATTGTTAATTATGACTATATATATTTAGACTGTACGACCCTAGGACACTGCGGATTATACCATGGTTACCTTGACCATGTTGACCCTAAGCACTTTTAAATTGTCCGCCTTGCGTACATTAATGTACTGGCGTAGACACCTGTCAGTTGACTGACTGATTGTGTACAATACTTGAAGATGCGACACTCGCGTACTTCAACGCGTAATTAACCATGTTAGATGACTAGTGTTACCCCTAGTGTACTCCTGAGTCCAGTGTAAATGTGGTTGTGTATGTACTAGTGTAATGACTAATGATTTTATTGCATTATATTATATGTACAATAGGATGTAGGATTTATTCTGCACAACTTCTGGAGCAGGTTATTGGTACATCGCAGCTTTCTTGCCAAGCAAGTATACCTTGCCATTGTACTGTTATTCATATTCCATATGTTGCATGCATCTTTATTTTATGTGTAAACCCTCTGATTTTTCAAAAAATTTTAAATTTGGATTTTTCATAATTTTCCAGGATTTTTCTGTAATTAAATTCAGGGTTTTAATTTTTTAATGATTTTTAAATGATAATAAATAATATTTTTTGGTGTAAAATGAAAAACTGGACTTAGAGTAATTTTCTGGGAATTTATCGGGCCCCGGACCTATTTTATATCACCTAAAAACTATTTATTTAATTATTTATCTATTATTTATTTATTAAAAGCCAAACCCCGGCCCAAACCTTGGCCCAAACCTCGGCCCAGCCCAACGGCCCAGCCCACCCGTGGCTATCGGGTCGGGTCAGCCAGACCCGGACCCAGCCGCCCGACCCGTACGAACCCTCTCCCCCCCCCACGACTCGTCTGGCCCGCGTCCCACGCCGGCCACTCCGGCCACGACGCCGGCGACCCCCGCGGCCCTCGCGCCACGACCCCCCCTCGCCTCCGCCATTTTCGGCCAGGCCCCCCCGCGGCTCTCCCCTATTTATACCCCTCACTCCGGTCACCTCCTCCCTCATCTCCCCGCTGCCCCCACCGGAACCCTAGTCGGACCTCGCCCCCATTCCACCCTAGCTCCGGCCCTGCCCCGTGCCCTCTCCCTCTTCCACCGCCCAGCCACCGCCGACTTCCTCCTCCCCTCCTCCTTCCCCGATAGCACCTAGCAGCAGCCGCCTCCGGCCAGGCACCCGCAGCGCCGTCCCCCTCTCCGGCGCCGCCGGCCAGCGCCCCCCAGCTGCCCTCGACCGCCTCCGGCCTCACCTCGCCGTCCTCCGACGATACCCCAGAAGCCAAACCCTAACCCTAGGTCTCTGTGTACAGGACACGTGTCGGACACGTGTCGGACACAAAATTTTTGGGTTTTTCGAACCCTGTTCAGGTACACGTATCTCCCTGCTCGTTTACCCATTTTCGATTCCGTCAGTTGCATCGCGAACCCTGCGTGACCCTCTCGGTGCCCGTGCAATCCGCTCGGTGCATCGCGTCCTGTGGCGATCGTGAACCACGATCCAAAAATAGGAAAAACAATGCCCTGATTCACCCCAAAACTGGGTACGCCCCGCCAAACGGGACGACTTGGTCGCACGCGGTCTTCACAGATACGTGCGCGTCGTTGATACGGACGTGTGGGATTTCGTAGAAGTTGATTTTGATGTGCGTGCACACCGAAATCAACGCGTATCCGCGGACACCGTCCCGTATTCGCCCTTTCTGGAATGCGTCCTAACTTTGTGTACACACGTCGGATCAAAACGAAACTTGCGCCATCGGACTCATAGTGTACACGGATGCACGCTCGCTCGCCCAGATTCCCGATATTCCCAATGCATCAATGACTCATTCTAGCTGTCCAAGCATAATCCTACTCAATCAACCAACTGCCTCAAATGTATAATCCAACTCTAGCTCCAACTATCCAACGCGTAAATCAATTCAAGCCACAATCTTACCAAGCCAACGACGTCCACTCTATGCACGCCTCAGTGTAGTGATTTCTAATGTTTCAGCCCAAGTGTTCAAGCCTTTACGTATTTTTCATATTATTAGGCATGAAGGAGTAGAGGAGAAGGGAAAGAGCCCACTCACAATGTTTGATCCCATTAGGCATCCTGTCCTGCCGATACGGCCAATCCTTTAAACCCGTGGTCCGATGCAAGCGCGATCTACTCAACTGGTATGACCGTGCGAGCAGGCCATGCTCTACAAATCATCCGACCGATCGGACTAAGGAAGATGGCATTATCATTCCAACTCAGCTATCTCAGTACTGCTCCGAACGAACACCTGGTTTCCAATGAACCCGCTAGCCATCTGCACATGAAACAACTCAATCAATACTTATTCCCAAAATCCAACAAATCAAATATAACCAGCATTTGTTTCATTCAATCCGACTCAGCGTAACGCACCGTGCGGTTGCGGGCGTTACATAATATACCACTTAGAATCTGGTTCGTCCACGAACCATGCTGGTACTCATTCCTTATCAAATGTCGCTTGTCCAATTTCATGGATCTGCTCTATACAACTCACATATTCAGGATTTCTGACTCAGTATCTCGCTCTGCTGAATGCTCGTACAAATTCCATGAATTCCCATATCCTCCTTGCAGCTCAATACGAATTCTTCGTATCGCTTAGTTTTGGATCGTATACATATTTAAGGCGTCCCTAAAATACATACATTTCAGCCGAGCTTTGCGATAGCGAATTTGAACAAGTTACAAGGGTATCTTTATGTCCGAGGCATCCATTTGCTTTACTCCCAATTGAACCAAATTTCGATTTCCATTCCAACTTATTCGCTAGAGCACTATTCTCAAATATAATAATTTACCACCGACTAAATCAGTTCGTGTTCCAACTCAATCCATTCGACTATTTTTGAATCCGCAATAGCAACATCTCCAAATATATCTCATGCACCGAACGATCATCTCAACTGATACTACCCCAACTAGGCGACTTACCCAAATATCAACTTTGCTCTTAAATCAGCTCAGCCAAACACCTCTTCCTTAATCTCAATACCTCGCTGGGTGAACATCTATATTGAGGTTTGTGTGATCCACGAAGATCTCGCCGCCACGCCAAAGGGGTAGTGTCGCCACGATTTCAACGTGGACACACTCGCCACAATTCCTAGGTTGCGCATGGAATAGATCTTCGCGCTGCTTTCACTGCCTCGAAGCATAGGATATCACCATTGCCTTCTGAACGAGCACGCTTCCCAGACTAAGTTCTGAGATATCTTGTAAATCTGAGGCACATCTGTCCCTTCCAGTATTCGCAAGGATTTGATTCGAATAAGCCGCTGCTTTAACTTCACGAGCTAGTTTCACAGTCGTCAATTCATATAAATGCTATTCCCTTCCAGAGCACGATGAGTCAGAGGCGATGCCATATACAAAAATCTGCAACTCTGAATCTCATCAGTTGACTTAGGCCAATCCCACCATCGCTTCGGTCTTCTGGCTGCTTCTTCAGCTGAAGGCTATCCCAAGGGTCTCTTAAATCCAACACTCAGTCAATAAGCCAAATCTTATCGCTCATATCTGCCCTCGACGTATTCCCAAATACGCCGCCTCAAGGGTCGTTCTATGGGTCTACAATATTCAATCTCTGATCTGACCGGCAAGTCGCTAGGGTCAGCTGTCCCGAAGCTACGCTCGATAATTGTAATCATCACGATGGACAGTTACTATAAACCATGCTATATCTTCTCTGCAAATCTGAACAATAATCCAACCATTCCATCCGAGCGAACTTCCGAATCCGAGCACTTCATGCACTACCTCTGATGATCTGTCAACCAATGCCGCTTAACCGCCTAAAGTCTTGCTATCTATCCAAGCCAACAAATCGAGAACTGCGCTCGTTGAAATCGTCTTCCATCAATCCGCCGTTCTGCCCTGAATCCATCAATTTTCGAATTGCTATGTTCTCCTACTCGCACCATCGATTTCAATGATCCTCGAAACTTAAGACTTGCTCTAATTCTTATCCGTTTGCCGTATTCCATAATGCACGTCCAACTTGCTCTAGCAACACAGTGATTTGCTCCGACGTTGCTCCCACATTTAGCTATCTTCAAAAGTCTGTCTGCCATAATCTTTGCCTACAGTTGTTGCCACAATCCGTCCACGTCTTACAGAGAATCCGTCTACCATTGTTGCACCATCTTGCCCAAAATTCTACTTTTGCTAAACCTGAGTCGACTTCTTGAGCAGCAATATCCAAAATCCTTCTAGTTTGTGTGAATCTATCGCATTGTCCGTCCAAACCAAATCGTGTTTCATTACTCAACCAACAGCTCAAATGTGTTGCCCAAAATCGTAGTCCGTGCTCGCTATCATCCGATTCACCCATCGCTCGTCCAAGCGTATCCCAACTGTTCATTCCAATCTCGTCCATCTCTTAAGCCCAATGATACTTTTATTTGCACAAGTCCGTTCTCGATTGCTCAACTCAATATTTGCTTGCTCCATTTTTCATTCTCCCCAACTCAACCGACATGCACCAACCAACTTATATTTCTGTTACTCGAGTCCGTTCAGGCAATTCTCATTGATGTCCAAACCAAAATATTTTTAGTGCCTTGCTCAATATGTGGTATCCCATATACCACTCCGAATCAAGTCGCTACTCGTATTACGATTCCATGAACTGATCCAAGATCCGTTCGAACCATCCCTTATATGTGATCCTGCCATTCACAACTCAAGTCTGACCCAAAAACCCAACCAACAAGTGAACCATCTTACTCTTTCCATCAATCTTGCTAGGCAACTTATGCTATATTCCATTCTCAATGCTTCTAGGTATTCTTAAAGCCGTCTGATACTTTCGCAACACGAGCAATCGTGCAACGATTGTCTTCCAAATATTCTAACCCAATACCCAATAGTTCCACACATTTGCTGTACGAGCAACTCGTACAAACTTATCCTGATATTCTTAAGCCAAACTCAAACATGCTCAACCGATGCACCACAGCCAAAATTCTAAGTTCTATCTAACACAGTCGCTAGACGAGCAACTCGTGCAACGATCCATTCTCATCGAATGCTCCTACTCAAAACATGCCGCATAACCAAATCTCGATAGCCAACCAACTGATCCATTGAGGCAATCAGAAACTCCCGAACGACAAGCCAAGCCAACCCAAGCAACAACACACCTCTCAACTTGTTGCACAATTGCAACAACGCCAACCAACTGCTGTACGAATGCAACAACGCCTAACGAGGCTAAGCGATCCTACGAAAACCAACCAAGGCAACACAACCAAGAACAAAATGTAGCTACAACCAGCAATATATAGACTTATTGCATGAAACATCCAATGCGGCATCTAGTAGAGTCAAGAGCTAAACGACACGCGGAAGCTATTTTAGAGTTTGTGATGAAGCGAAGGACCAAGTCCGAGAAAATAAACCAGGCGCTCTGATACCAATTTGTCACGCCCCAATCTTCCGTAAGCTCGATAGTCCCCGTTGAACGTGAATCACCACGTTGCATCTCTCCCGTAAGACCATCGTTCTCATCGGGACGTGATATCGTACGAGTTTGGAGTTGCGCTCGTACAAGGCGATGTTGTCAAACACCAAATGTTATTATCGAATCAACCAAGTTGCAGCGGAAGTCATGTATTGTGTACCAAGCACACATCAGAGTAATACGCAGCGAAGCTCACGATAGGGTCCAAATAGAATGCCCCGAGGCAATGCCACAAAGGCGATGCCACGAAGACGATGAAATACTCTTGCTCTTTCTCTAGCCCACAAAGGTACTTACAGTTCATACATCATGTCTCGTATATCCAAACAGCGCCACTACACTTGCGTACCTGAAATAATGCTCATAAACGTGGGTCAGTACACAACCGTACTTGTGAGCGGGGTAACCCACTCGCCTAAGCCGACACTAAGTAAAATAGTGAATGCAAACAGTTAAATGGTGATCTTTCTAGTTTGAATCCTAGATTTATTTCATGGCATATGGATGACATGTTAAGGAAAGCTGTAAAGCAGTTTAAGCATGCAAGCATTCAACTCAAACCAATCGACAAGCATATATATATATATATAGCAACCCGAAGTAAACTAGCATGCAACCGTCCTGCTCAAGTCCAAGCAACACGATAACATATCGAACCATTCCCAAGCCTCAATATCCATCCTCAACCAACATTTACAATCCAAATCTCACAGTGCACACTCTTGCCGAGGCAAGGTGGCCGCGCCTACACGAAAGCCAAACCAACAAAAGTAAAGCAAGCCATCACCTATGCTATATGGAGTCACTGGCTAAAAGCCATAAAGGACATTGATCGGACCAAGATCAATAGGGCAATCCTACCCGATCCAGGGTTGGGCAGCTACTCCCGCCTGGTGGTATCGGACTACCAACACTGCGCCCAATCGCGCGATGCCCATTGTTTCCTCCATGGTAGAACGGTCCCGGTGCCCCGGTGCCTCATCCCGTTCCAGGAAACCAAATCCTGTGCCACACAGGTTGTCCGTGACAATGCAGATACAGTAGGTATGACGAGAGGATCGAAACATTCTCGCCCCACCAAGCGATCCTAGACTCGTTCCATGAATTATCCAACCAAAATATCCATAACCATTCTTCCAACATATAACCCAAGGCACCAAAATATCAAGTGTTTCATAGGCACGATGTCTCTTCTCAACACAGAGTTTCCAATGGTGCAACACCCATGCTCAAAGCTAACCCATGGCACAATACCGTTTCAGTGACACAATGCCCCATTCGTGGCACAATGCCCCATCAAGCGGCACAACACCCTTGCCGATGCAGTTGTTTGGTTTCGAACCACAACTGCTCGCTTTACAAGACAAAGCGACCAAGTGATACTCGTACACGGATGCATGCTTGCTTGCCCAGATTCCCGATATTCCCAATGCATCAATGACTCATTCCAGCTGTCCAAGCATAATCCCACTCAATCAACCAACTGCCTCAAATGCATAATCCAACTCTAGCTCCAACTATCCAATGCGTAAATCAATTCAAGCCACAATCCTACCAAGCCAACGACGTCCACTCTATGCATGCCTCAGTGTAGTGATTTCCAATGTTTCAGCCCAAGTGTTCAAGTCTTTACGTGTTTTCATATTATTAGGCATGAAGGAGTAGAGGAGAAGGAAAAGAGCCCACTCACAATGTTTGATCCCGTTAGGCATCATGTCCTGCCGATACGGCCAATCCCTTGAACCCGTGGTCCGATGCAAGCGCGATCTACTCAACTGGTATGACCGTGCGAGCAGGCCGTGCTCTACAAATCATTCGACCGATCGGACTAAGGAAGATGGCATTATCATTCCAACTCAGCTATCTCAGTACTGCTCCGAACGAACACCTGGTTTCCAATGAACCCGCTAGCCATCTGCACATAAAACAACTCAATCAATACTTATTCCCAAAATCCAACAAATCAAATATAACCAGCATTTGTTTCATTCAATCCGACTCAGCGTAACGCACCGTGCGGTTGCGGGCGTTATAGTTTCCTCTTGGATTCTTCGACTCTATGGAGCATTTGCCAATTCATCTTTCCTATGAGGCACGTGTTGGTGGTCTTGTCGGTTATCGATGGATGTACCCCTTCGAGCGGCATCTGAATCACCTAAAGAGAAAGGTAAAAAATAAGGCACGGATTGAAGGCTCTATTTGTGAAGCTTATGTTCTCGAGGAGATTACAAACTTTTGCTCGACGTATTTCAAACCGCATGTTGTTACTAATAGGACGAAAGCTCCCAGAAAAGATGACGCATATAAGGAATCTAATGATGCAATACTCAAAGTATTCAATGCGTCCGAAAAGCCTTCGAGAAAAATGAAGAAGAGATATTTGAATGACGATGAGCTAAGGGTTGCTCAATTGTATATATTACTCAATTGCGACGAGGATAAAGTGGAGAAGCTAGAGGGGTAAGTAATTAATACGTCCACATTTACATCATCTCAATATAATAGTATAAGATACTATTATGCTACTAATCAGCAGTTGCTTCATTGTTTTTTAGCACATATAATGATGAGTTGAGGTCGGTTAGACCCTACATAACAGACGAAGAAGTAGAACAAGATATGAGATGCCATTTTCCTTCTTGGTTGAGCGCATATGTAAGATGCTTGGTAATTACTTTTTATTTCTGCACTTGCAAAATAAATAACTTACTATCGCTACTTTGGTATTTAGGTCGATCGTCTAATATCACCCGAGACTGAATCTATTAGAACTCTAGCCAAGGGACCAATTACTGCCATAAAAATATGGCCAAGTTTCTGTGTGAATGGGTTCAGGTTCAAGTCAACAAATGCTCCTATCAGAGACAGCTTTCTGGATCTTGATTCCACGAAAAATAGTAGTTTGTGTATCAAATCTTCAAACTACAAAGACGGTACAAAGTAAGTCAATTAGATGGTTTAGTATATATTTATGTTTCTCTTTATTCATCGTATATTGACTTTTTCAGTAATCTAAATTATTATCTCTGTATAGATATCGTCCATCGTCGGTTCAGAGACGCCTGGGCCAATTTCTGAGGAACAACTACGGTGGCCCTTGGATCAACTACTCTGAGGCTCCGGAGGAGAGGAAGGCGTTCTGGTTTGCGCACTTCCAAGTAAAAGTATATTAAATAAATCCTCTAATTTATGCATATTATATAACTTATTCGTGATGCTAACTTAATGAATTATTTATTGTAGTAAACGTATTTTTATCCTCCGTACCGGGCCGAGTTGATCGAGCGGCTCTTTCCTACCATTTCTGCCAAGCTTATCCGAGATGCTCTGGATGACCAGAAGGCTCGTGATCGTGCTGGAAAACCGATCCAAGGTTGGATCACGCCTGAGCAGTGGACTGCGATGAGGGCTAGATTCGACGATCCGAGCTACAAGGAAAGGTCTAAGAAGGCCAAGGCGGCTAGGCAGAATGCTGCCAAGTGGTGTGGTGGCTCGATTCCGATGACAGAATATTTCCGTCGTTTGGTATATTTTTTTCTTTTAAAATATATTATTTTAATATAAGTACCATAAAATGGTACTTGGAAAAAATATTTAAGTTTAGTAATAAATAATATATTTTTAACAGGTACAGAGGGGGGAGGATGCAAACATGGTGACCGTCTTCTTGGCCACCCATCGCAAGGACGGAAATCTCATTGATGAGAGGGCCTCACAGACCTATGTAAGTATTACTTTACTTTGTGTTAATTTTAATATAACTTAGGCAATTATCGAGTTTCCAAACCTTTTCTAGGCCGAGTATCTTAGGCTGCGTGAGCGGACGACTGCTAGTGCACCTACACCTGGAGAGGCTGGTACTTTGTCGCAGCCCGCTCCATCTCCGTCGGTGGATGACCTGTGGGTGACCGCAGCTGGTGGTCTCCAGAGGGGTACGTACTACGGTACGGGCTCCTATGGCGCCCTGGTTGTGACGCAGTCATCTAGGGCCTCCCCGACAGCTGCGCATTCCACACACCCCTCGCAGTCGCAGCCCTCGCAGTCGTCGGCCAGAGTCCAGGAGGCCGTCCAGGAGGCCGTTGACCGTCAGATTGCGTCTCTCCATGACGAGTTGCTGCAAAGTATGGAAGAGCAGCCCCGGTCCCAGCCGCAGTCTGACGATCCGATGCTCATCGCACGATTGAATATGCTCGACCGCAGCATGACGGAGCTACGGGATTTGACAAATGATATTAGAGCCTCCAATGATCGCAACATCATGGAGCTGCAGGCGTCACAGCTATCGATGGGCGAGAAGCTGACGAGGATGCATGATTCAATGGGTCATAGCAGTACGATGCTGTTATCTACCCTAGATTCTTACAACCAGCGACTCGCAGACTTGGAGCGGGCACGGCCTCCACCGACGTCACTGCCTTCTCCATCGACATCGGTGTCGATTCCACGGGACGAGTATGAGGAGTTCTTATCCTTCAAGCGCGCCGGTGGTCAGCCTCCTGCAGATCCGTAGTAGTATAGTTATTTTTATTATTATTTAGGATGCGATTGTATATTATGAATTATTGATACTTCAACAATAGGCATGATGTATGATGCTTCTTGTGGTCTTTAATTTTTTAGTTAATTTAATTGGATTATATAGTTATCTTGCATATCCACATTTGTCCTATACTATAATAATTTTTTTTTATGTGGCCCGATATTTCGTACGGGACTTTGCGCATACTTCGTTGCACGTCTTGTGGGCCCACTGTCCCCCTCAACTCCCACCATTAATAAATGGAAGGAATAATACGCCTCCATGGCTTGATCCATTGATCTTCCGCCACCTAGTCAGGATTGAATACTTAATTCCAGCATTGAATACTTACTTGATATGTCCCCACAAGGCACAATATAATGTCTAATATATATAGTTCCCAAAATATTAATATATATTGAATACTTACTTAATATATACTTACTTGATATGTCCCCACCAGTAGATTAATTTAAGTAGCCCCAAGTTCAATTCCTTCTGGACACAATTTTTTTTTAATATTTTTTAAAATTAGCGACATTTTTAGCGACGTTTAGCGACGTTTAGTTACGTCGCTAAATAAGTCGCTAATTAGCGATGCTGTAACAAGTCGCTTAATACGTCGCTAATGACGTCGCTAAAAACGTCGCTATACGTCGCCAATTGCTGACATGGCAAAATAGCCAGGTCATTAAAGACGTCGGTGTAACGTCGCTATATAAGTCGCTAATCAGCGACGTTTAGCGACTTTGCAAACGTCGCTATTTAGTGACTCGGAGTCGCTAAGAGTCGCTAAATTTTGCGACACACTAAAGTCGCTAAAAACGTCGATATAGCGACGTTTAGCGACGTTTTTTTTTTTTGCGACTTGGGTTTTTCCGACAACTTTATAACGTCGCTAATTACGTCGCTAAACCAAATTAGCGACGTCATTTCGTTTTTTAGCGACGTTTTTAGACGTCGCTAATTTGACTTTTTCTGGTAGTGGCTTTTCTAAGCAATTAGAGGTTATTTCTGCTAGTCGGAATAAAGGAGGGTCATGGTTTCGGTCTGCACGTATCAGATTATCTGCTAGTGTCTGGCATATATGGCGAGCCCGGAACATGTGCATATTTGAAGGGCAAAGCATATCTCCAATGGGTCTTCTACATAACATAGAATCGAATGAATCCTATATGATATGATCATTGTTTTGTAAGAGTTTGTTGAGTTGGAATAAATAATAAATACTTTATATATATATATATATATATATATATATATATATATATATATATATATATATATATATATATATATATATATATATATCTTCTATCTTTCATAATATAATGAGGCTTCAAAACGGTTCAAAAGTGAGTCGTCTAAGCCGTATGTATATATATCATCAATTTATTATTTTAAAAAAATAAATATTACATAAAAATTATTGAAAAAAATAAAATATGTTATAAATAACAACTCCACAAGGATTCAAACTCAGCCAACCAGGGATAATACTTCCCACCTTAACCACATGAGTTACAAGTATTTTTTGTTTATAATTAGATAATATTACGTAGCTAACCGTTTTTAAGACTCTTTATGAAAAGTAGAAATATATCCATAAATAATTATAATTAAATATATAACAAATTCTAATTAAAATATAAAAAGATTAAATTAAATATATTTAAATATTTAAATAATTTTGTATTAATATCAGAAGAAAAAAATTATTTTACGTAAAACACGTCAATTCACTGATGTGTGTGTATATATATATATATATATATATATATAGTGATAGATCACTATTTCACCTAAGATATTTGATAAAAACTTGACGGTGGACCAACAATATATTCCAAGTTAATTCATGGTGCATCGTCACCTAATACTTGGATGTACGGGTTAAGAAGCATGTGGACGAAATATAACCTAATATATTCCTTACAAATAAATGTATTCCTATGATTAATATTTAGCTAATAAAATCTACTTTCCGTGTCCTCTGTGGAGTCACGTCTTGTCTCAGAAAAGCTGGTGTAAGTCCACTTGCTTGTTGCCAAGGAAAGGTCAGTGTCATTTCCTGAAATTACGATATTGGTTTGATTAGTGTAGGACTGGACAGATCATTGACTCATGATTATGGTTATGGTTCAGAACAACTTTTATGCTTAAGGCATGGGTTAACATTCCTGCTGCCTTTTAATATGAAAAATTCTAATTTTTCAAACTCGATGATGAAAAATGTTAATAAAATTTACAAGTCACATGTATGTTACAAGTTATTGTTGTGTTTCTGTAGTCGAATTGTTTTAATAACATAAATAATTTTGGAAGCATTTTTTTTATGTCCTTCATAAGCTTTTTCAATTTTTTTTTTCTTCTTTATAAAGTGATTTTGGAAAAATGTTATTTACACTAATCTTTCTTATATTTTATATTTATTATACAATTTTTTTCTTATTTTAAAAATAATTATATGGACCTTTTTTATGTTTTATGTAAATAGTACATTATCACACTAACCATCTCTGTGCAATTATTTTTATAATAAATGAGATTCGTATAATAATTATAAAACATAGGAGAAGTTAATGTAAATAATTCTTAGAAAATAATTTTTAGGACTGTTTAAAAAAAAGAAAAGAAGCAACAAACATGATATAAGATCTGGTTTGAAATTACTATGTTTCTAAAAGCACCAACAAAAACAAATTTAAAAGTAAAACTGTCACAAAATTGAACTAATTTTAAAAATAATAATAATAAACCTTTTATTATCGAACAACTATTCACAAAAAATAGCAGCGCAATAACAACACAACTACAACGATTAGGCCTTAAACCAACTTATGTTGTGTCAATATTGTTAACTTTACCGATGCTAATTATTAAGCTATTTATTTTGTCTCAATATTTGAGTTAAGTCATGTTAAGATCTTAGAATGTTTCAAGGACTTTCATTAATGAAAGCGATGGATTCCAACTACAGACTTTGATCAGAGAGTTGTCATGTCTTCTTCTTTTTTCTCTTTGTTATTCCACGGCTCTATTTTCTTAATTATCATGAATGAAAAGGGAAAAAAAATTCCCACAGATTTCTCTCTCAAAAAAGTTCTCATGGATTTGGCCTTAATTAATAGACCTATGATGCTTTTCATGGCTAACCGAGAAAAGAAGTCACTATCTATCCTCACCTAATTTGGATCCAAAGTACACAAATATGAATTCAAAACAAGGTCTTAAGTACATTCCACAGACTGGATCACATTAAAAAACTGTAAAAAAATAAATGAGGAGGTTGGAAACTAGGTGGGAGTCGAGTTGAAGTTGACCAATAAGATATAATATTGGACTTGTCCTAATTATCTACACTCCATGATATCAACTCTACTTATATTATCACATATTGCGAAACATTCTGAGTGCTCAATAGGATACGAGATACAACGCAACAATTTTCACCTTAGCTTGTATACATATGAGCACGAGCAACAGGGAGATAAAACATATATTATCATCTCGTCATTCGAAAAAAAAAAGTTTAATCGACGCGTTCATCAAACCTGAGCGCACCATCACCAGGTGCCAACCACACATCTCCGACACATGTCTTTCTCCATCTTTGACCCGGAGGTTAGACCCACATTTGAAGTCAATTCGTACAATCTCTCCAACCTTCAGTACTGCCTTGGACCACCTTATGAAAACGAGTTACCTTAGGAGCCAACTTGAATATGATTATATATTTTATAAACGTTATCTGTCTTGGATCAATTAGAGTGTCCACTAGCCCCTCGTAATTTTGGCGCTGATATCGCTTGTTGAGAATGCCCTCGTAACCTTTGCCACTAATACTACTTGTCGAGAAGGAGGTGTGACTAGGGGTGAGAATTATTCGATTTTGGACCGAGAACCAAACCGAACTGAATAAGAGATCGATTCGGCTTGATTTCGATTTTAAAAATACTCAAATTTCTTATCCGGTTCCGGTTTTGACTTTAGATTTTGGTTTCAATCAAAAATCGAAAACAGAATAAGCTTTGTACAATTATTAGATATCCTCATTTCATGCAAATTTTATGATTAAAAACCAACATATTTTTGTATATATTTTAAAAACAACAATTTTGTATATGTATTTTAAAGTCCAACTTTGATAATTTAACAACTAGTCCAACTTTAAAATACAACAAATATATGTATACAAATTATAAAATTTTAATATAATTTAACCATAATTTCAAATTTGAATCCAACGCATTAAACAATAAAAATAGTCAAACCGAACAAACCAAATAAATCGAATTGGTTATCGTTCGGTTCGATTTCTGTTACGGCTAATTCCAGTACGATTTTGATTTTGGATTTTTAGAATTTTGGTTAAAACCGAATAAACCGATATCGCTCACCCCTAGGTGTGACCCGAACCGAAGTTGACCCATGAGGTAATGATATTGGACTAGACTCATATGCCTTAAAATATAATTTTTATTTAAGATTTGGACCAATCTCAATTATCTATACCTCATACTCCCCCACTTTATGTTTTATGTGGGACTAAGCCTTATGCAACTCTCCTTATATTTGTCACCCATTGCAAATCATCTTGAACGTTCAACCGGATGTTCATATTTGTCACCATTGCAAACCATCTTTATAGAATCCAACCAAGGGAGGTATAGTATGGCACATTATAGCCACATGAAAAAAAATACATGAATGAGTCTTTCCTTTGTAGAGCCACAAGGCTTCTGTTTGATCTTTTGATGGATCCAATTAGTTTCGTGTTAATCCTCAAAGTTAGTCGCACCATTAGTCAGTACTAAAAATTTATGGACATGTACAGCTCGGTGTTCTACAATCTTCCAAAAGAACCCTAAGTCTCGTTTGGTTCACGGAAAAGAAAAGAAAAAAAAGTAAATCAATTTTTTGTTATTTTTTTTCTTTTGAAAAAATGCTACTTTTATAATAAAAAAAATTAATGTTTAGAAAGACCAACAAATTTGGAAGAAAAAATAAATCTTTAGTGTAGGAAAATAAATCTTTCGGTGGGTAGAGGAATCATTTTCTAACACATTTTTTCTTTTTTTTAGGAATTATTTTTCCTTTTCTTCGTACATCCAAACATAATAAAGGAATAACTTTTCTTTTCCAAAATCATGATTCTGTGAACCAAACGTAGTCTAAGTTCTTTTATATAGCATGTTATGATGTGTCACATGAAAATTAAATCTAAATAGTTATAATTATAATATAACTATAATATGTACCCTTACTTTTAAACTAATTATATTGACCACCCCTTCCCTTTAGAACAAAAATTAAAAATAGGAGTAGTTAGTGTTATAACTTTTTATTTGTATCTTAAAGTAGGGGTATCCCGTGTAATAAACATAAAATATAGGGACGATAAGTATAATTAGTTTAAAAATATAAATATTCCGTATAATAAGTCCAAAACTGAGAAATAGTTAGTATAAATAACCCTATTACTATTTTTGTTAGGATTAGCTAATATGATCCAAAATTCCAACACTATGCTGCTTCTACTTAATCTAACAGTTGATGCAACTTCAGTTTTCTCAAGTTGGGAACACCATTAGTAACTACGAAAAGTTTAGCTGACTTCTGATTGTTACTGGCATGCACAAATATATAGATGTAATACTTTCTTCTTTTCTTGGAACTTCTGTTGTCCATCTCGATCTGAACTGTTCCCGTTGTGTTTGATACTTACTCCATTTTGTTCGATTGCTAGTGTATTACACATTGACGGTGGTAGTTTGGTTAAAGCTCTTTTTAATGTAATGAAATGAAATGCGCGGGAGTACCAGAAATAACGGAGTTTAATTCCTCCGTTATACACATTGATTACATTGATTATAATAGTTACGTTAAAACTCTCTTTAATGAAATACGCAGGAGTACCAGAAATAACAGAGTATGATTCACTCTCTACTGTTTCTTTCATTAAAAATATTATTCGTAATTAAGAGTCCATCGTATGTTTCTTCCGTTTTGTTTGATAGCTACTGTATTACAGATTAATCGTAATAGTTTCGTTAAAACTTTCTTCAATAAAATATGCGGAAGTACAAGACATAATAGAGTATGATTCACTCTCTACGGTTTCTTCCTTTAAAAGAATATCCATAGGAGACCATGGTATATTTCTTCGGTTTTGATTGATAGCTAGTGTGTGATTGACGGTAGTAGTATCGTTAAAACTCTTTTTGATGAAATACATAGGAGTACGAAAAATAACATAGTATGACCCACTCTCTACTGTAATGTTTCGCTTCGCACGGTACATTACACTGAGTAGATTTGAAACGAGACAGTCGGGTTGGTTGCATAACATAAGTCGGAATGGGAAGGAGGCAATGAGTTGCTTGAATTACGATAAGACGGATTCGGGAACAAGTATTTATTTGGATTTTGGTTTCATTTACGGGCTTTACGTAGAACTTTCTAATGTTCGATTTATCGCCTCGATGCGGGCAGAAGCACGGAGTCAAGTATCGTGCAACGAAATCAATGTGCTAGTTCAGAGCGAGGCAGAAATAGCGGGACTTAAGTGATGGTGCAGTCTTCCTTGAATCCGCTCGGGTCGGATGGTTGAGAAGCACGGCATGCTCACATGGTTATACCGGTTAAGTAAATCGTGCTTCGCATCAGACTACAGATATTTAGGGATAAGCTGTATCGACTCAGGTGAAGCGATAGGCTGTGACAACTCGGCAGAATGGCTAAGCAGATAAGTAAAGGAGAGCGGGCCCTCAACCTTCTCTTCTACTCCTTCATGCTTAATAAAATATCTTATTTCGTGCTAGCGATATCGTAGATTCAATGATCGGGGTTCAGAGAAACATAAGTTGTAGCTTAAGTTGAAAACTAAGATAGAACATTGAAACAAGTATATCGAGGTGTGCATAAAGAGCACGAGTATCGAATGCGAACCATAAGAACGCTTCATAAGTGAAGCCGGCAGTTGTGGTTTAAACCATGGAACTGTCAAGACGAGATGTTATATGATCTCAAGAATGGAAAAGGGAATGGTGACACAAAACTGTCGTTCAGGGATAGGATACC
Organism: Iris macrosiphon; assembly: GCA_036927795.1. Lineage (NCBI taxonomy): Eukaryota > Viridiplantae > Streptophyta > Magnoliopsida > Asparagales > Iridaceae > Iris > Iris macrosiphon. Next base: position 157,053,658 of record JAYESA010000007.1, read on the forward strand.
ATGGAACACTATGTCGAGAAGCGACACGATGACTCAGAGTATTCAGCGACTACGAGTCACCACGAAACAATGAATCGGAGAACGAAGAGGCACTAGAGTATGGTGGGACGAGTCGATTTGTACCTCGCTTTACTTAAATTTAAATAGTAGGGCGAGTAGACACGTACCTCATCGTACGTACATTATCTAAACTATCGATCGTGGCACGATGCCTTGAGACAATGCGAGAACGATATGCTATGTCGAGTAGAAAAGTTGCATGGTAAATGGTCTTGGGCTGCCCGTGTACGGTTAAGATATTCCTCGAACGAGATGAACCGGACCCGGAGCACCCGGGGGCAGCCAAAATCGTATCGGCCTAGAAGAAATTTGAGTGTGTTCTCCTAGAACTGTATAGCGTGGCATTCAGCCGGGCTTGTTACCTGGGCGCTTAAATGGCCATCGCATATCATAAAAACGACACTGAGGGCCCCAAGTTGACTCTGACTGAGAGGATGCACCACTAATGACCAAGGAACTTTCGGACCTACAGAGGGCTTGCAACTCGACTGAGAGGACGGCTAAAATATCAAGATGATAATAACCTAAAATGGTAGACATGTGTATCGGCAGTGACCATCACATAGATAAGGCGTGCATTAACGAATGTTTTATGCATAGGCGAGAAAAGTGTTTGTCTTGTATCAGTACAATGTCAACAGTGACCACTAAGTAACTAGTGTTCTCATGCACCAGTAGTGCCATGCACCAGTAGTGCCATGCGCCACTAAGTAACTAGTGTCCTGATGCGCCAATAGTGCAATGCGTCACTACTCCCTCAAGCATCCCCATGCTCTAAACAGAAGGACACTTCATAGACGCATCATTGCAGTTCATGCCGTTATCTCCTTCATGCTTCTGTTCAAAGTATTCTAAACTTAAAAAACATACAAACTTTAGAAAGGATATCGATCCGTAGCACTTGAGAAATCAAAGCACGATGCATGACTGAAACCTGTAAGCCTACTTAAAGGCCTAGTTTGTTCAAACGTGCCATCCATAGGGATCGTTTTGAGCAAAGACGACATCCCTTTGAAGGAGATCTTGTAGAAGCATAAAAATCACGCAGAGGAGCCACATAGAGCCTATGTGTCATGTCCCAGTATGAAATATGGAGATTGACATGGCCAGCTCTCCCGTACAAGTATAGAACGTCGTACGATGGTCTCGGATGTAGAAAGACAAGGGGGTGCATGCTACAATCAAGTCTCCTAGGGTCTCAGAACAACTATGTATCAATCATTCAAGCAAGTAACAACAACATAGAACATGTTAGATAAAGCCGTAAGGCATCCTAAACGCTCCATCGAAATATTCTTGAGATCTAGCCATCAAAATATTAGGCCAGCAGAATGTCAATAGTTACACAACCGGGATCAGCCGCAGTCTGATTATATTATAATATGTAAAAAGGAACTGATGTCCAGACAAGCCGGCTAACAAGTGCCGGTAGCTAAACGCCCAAAATAGAAGAATGTATAATACGAGCAGTGATCAAGAAACTCACTCGTGTCCTTCAGCGACCATCCATCTGGTGCGCATCATCGTAAGGGGGTAAGCTGGATCCTTTGGTGCTGTCTCTAAACCTGGCCATACAAAACCAGTGGGGTTAGACCCTAAATAGCAAGTACCATAAGGAAGCACGAATGAAGAAACAAAAACAAGATCAAACATATAGTGCAAGAGCCAAGAATCATTGGCGCGTGGCCTATCTTTGGGATAACATGGTACTTACTTACCAAACAAGGACAGAAAATGCCATGCCACCCATGATAAGATAAGTCCCGTGATTATGGTCAAACTAGGATTCTTTGTTGTAGTTCAATCCATATTACATCATAGCATAATGACTCAACTCTCCATCCAAACAAGTACAGAAGTTGAACACCATATTATGACAGTCCATGTCCCTAAGTTATTATCAGAGTTACAATCACAAACAAGTCAGGTTAGAACGACCTATCAATATTATGACTTGTTATGTGGAGTCTGGGGTTATCCCAGATATAATAATAATAATAATAATAATAATAATAATAATAATAATAATAATAATAATAATAATAATAATAAGCATCCTAGATCGTGCCATGTCGAGCAGGGCTAACTGAGCCAATATTATACAAGTAGAAATTTATGATTGTACCAGTTTCCCGTAGGGCCACAACGCTACAGTCGCACCAGTCCCCCGTAGGGGCATCGTGTTGATAAATCAATAACAGTTCCAACCTTGTTATAGGAAAAATGTTGGCTCGATCGGTTTAAATATAAAAAGGTCGAATATTGCACTCCACTACATGCGGATGATATACAATATTCATGGTGGCCAACCTTGCACGCCATAAAAATTATTACGGGGCGGCCCATCACACACGATCTCAGGATGTCGTTTCATCCTATGTTCTAATCAGCTTTAATATTACCTAATTAACCCTACATTGATATAGAATTCCCTGTCGTGGCCACAGGAACATCCCCCTTAATAATCTCGTACAGAGTACAGGCACATTTAATACAAATTTATTTAATATAAGGAGTCAAGTCTTGATTTACCCAAACGTAGATGCAAAATTCAAACAAGCAATAACCTAGCCAAGCTATGGTTCTGACCTATTATCATTTCTGTGCCAAAAATTTAGGAATATAATATTATGAACTGAGCATGAATCATCATGTCACGTTCAAAGTATATGTTGGCTAATGTCCCATATTATGTGTATAATATAGCCGTTATAAACAAGCGAGCAAGACAAGTGTATCAGCACGAATACAATAACCAATTCAGGATACCAAACCTTTTAGTTGGTCAAATAAATCATGTTTTGATCAAGTCAGGAGTCATAATTAATTAGGAATCTAATATCTCATATGATCGAGTCACGGTCATGAATGCCTTATTAATTCCTCAATTTCTGGGATCATAAATCATCAATCATAATCAAGCTCAACTAATCTAGAATAGGCATCAAGTGCACAACACGACCCATGCATGCACAATCAATCACAAGAAGTCCTGGGTCGACGCACTTTGCAAGTGCCAATATAGGCTAGTCAGGAATAGCGGCACACTACGACCAAGCAACTATATGGTGCACAAACTTATAACATGGCGCACAAAATCGATAACAGGAAGATGTGGCACACAAATCAAGAATTACAAAAATAGGCACACAATCCGAGTGCAAAACACTTACAAAACAAAATACTAGTCCCTAAGAGGCGCAATAGTCGAGGGCACGACAGTCGAGGGCCTCGGGAATCGAGACGTACCAAAGTCAAGGCTCGCTTATCGAGGCTGACCGAGCAAGGGTGCGCCAAGAGATAACAAGTGCGCCGGGTTATTAATCCATCAAAAGTGCGCCAAGAGTTATATGTATAAGAGCGGCGCACTTTCGATAGTTAATGCACAATGTGTCAATTGTGCGTCGGTTTGTTAATTTGGTTAAAAATTTGCCAAACAATAGAAAGTTGGTCAGAAGTGCGCTGAATGGTAGACTAGCGCACTTTTGCTTTGTTCGTTCGTTAGTACATAAATTGTGTGCTAGAGGCTGAAGTCTTCCGAAAGTGCGCCAAGAAGAATTTTTCCAAAAAATTATCCCCTTGACATACTTTTGCAAGAAATTGGCAGTACTATTAAAGTACACACGAGTATGGAATGCGGGTCACACTCAACATACAACTACGGACAGTGGGTCACACTCAACATGCGTCCATAATATAAATTCTCCTGTGTACTTCTTGTCACTGTTCTTATTCTACAAATGACCCACCATTGATGCACTCAGATCTCAAGCTCGAGACTATGACAGTGCTCCATTCCTCAAGCAACAAGAACCAGAAATCAAGGAAAAATCCTAAGCTAGAAATCAGGAAACATCTTTTCAAATATCTTATTTTTGGGGAATCATTCCCGACGAAAATATACTCATGAAAACCCTCATAATAAAATTAAGATATAAACTATTAACCAACTCAAATATGAAAACTCCAAGAACTAACTATAATCAGAACACCACTAAAAACTAATTACAACAACAAATACTAAGAATAAAACTATAGTCGATCATGTTTCTTTATATTTGCAAGATGTACTTACCTATAAGGAAAACCAAGAGCAAAACAAGAAAAATGAACAAGTGAGGAGAGAGAATGAGAATAAGGATATATATATATATATATATATATATATATATATATATATATATATATATATATATATATATATTTATTTATTTATTTATTTATTTATTTATTTATATATATATATATATGCAATGGGTGGATGGTGAACCGTCGGATCTCTTCAACAAATCCAAGCCACAAGCCCTACCTACCACCACCACACAATCAATACTAGCCAATGTGCGCCAAGCTCCATTCAACCGTACACTTGAAGCATACTCAAAGTGCGCCAACTTGAGTATATTCCAAGTATATCGGGATAGGGAGTGACACCATGCGACCTGAACAACCAAAGAGGAAGCCGCATAGAAGAATTCATGCAGCCTGAACAGCCATAAAGTAAGGAATCATATGAGATCCCCTGACACGATATTCAATGTCTGTCAGAAGTTCTGACATGCCACTCGTCAACCAGAGTGCTTCGAGAATCGTGAGAGAAGCGACAACTCATAAAAAGATGAAAAGTTATATCAATGCATTAATGACTTCGTCAGACGTGCCATTCCACGTGTTCTCTCATATGCGACTAAGGTACTATACGGCCTCATCATCATGCGGCCAAAGTATCCATTCGACCAAGGACAAACGAGAGTTTGTATGCGGCCATAATTCCATGCTGCCAAAGTGTCTATAAGACCAAGGTCAAAGGAGAGCACATATGCGGCCAAAGTGTCCATAAGACCAAGGCCAAAGGAGAGAACATATGCGGCCAAGACGCTATGCGGCCAAGATGTTATGCGGCTTTCAACTTGCAAGATATGTCCGTTGCAACCAAAAATATCTTCACATAGTTAGTTCTGATTACATGTCCAGCTAACAGAGTCACGCATACGGAGGAGTTGAAAACAACCCCGACATCTTATCAAACAACAGATCCCAACCGAAGCTGCGTGGCAGCCTGCCCATAGTATGCGGCTACAGTTGCAACCATATTCTGTTGAAAGAGCCCATACAGCCACCAAATAGAAGCATATGCGGAACCTATAGTCCATTAACATGATGGCTATAAATAGGAGAAACTTGGGCATTCCAAAGGGCTGGCTTTTCTGCTTCAGAGATCATACCCCTCAAGGCGAGCTACGTACGTGAACACAAGCTCAAGAGAGTGAAAAGATAAGAGAGCATCCCCATTCCCTTGTTGGACCGTCAATGGAGTAATAGAGTCATTGCAGTACTTGATCTCCCTCGTCATATTTTCCAGATCAAAAAATATTGTACTTAGATTTTTTGTCTAGGATTTTTTCGTACTTTTTTGTTTGTTGTTGAACAAAAGTTTTCCAAATTTACTTTAATGGCGAACAAGGTGGCGACTCTGCTAGATACATCCTTCTCCTCTGATAAGAAGGTCGTGACACAGTCTGACGAATCAAAGCTGGGTTTGACCCAAAGAATGTTGGTTATACGCTTCGACAAGCAAGCCATTAATGAAATGCTCTTTGAGGGTGGCGCTTCACCGAGGCTGGAAAAGCCAAATAAGACCCGCATGACATGGGTTGCAAAGTTCGATGTGCCTTATCCAACTATAGAGCATGCGCTTTCCTTCCCTCTCCCTGCCGCAGGAAACTCACATCATGCATCCACATGAGCTAACCCCACTCATGCGGTAGCCTCTTCTGGCAAGAAAAGTGGTCAGCACTTGAGCTTTGATAGAGGAAAAAACTATGATGTCAGGAGTTCGAGCGCTAAGACACGTTCCATGTGTCCACGTCAAAAGCCGCATAAGGAGGACTATGTGGCACCGGTCGACAACCGCAGGCATATGGCCGTAAGCGTCCAGGATAAAAATAGAAGGTTCATCTTAGACCGAATCTCATGCATCAATGACTCCAAGCGCCAAGCTGAGAAAGGCGAAGATGTAAACTTGGACTCTTCTTACTACGCACTGACGCATGCTAGGACAAAGAAGTCTAAGGTAATGTGAGTACGTCAAGCTCAAGCAATTTTTTATTCGATCGGCCGTCAGCAGGCGCCGCTAACTGTAATGTGTTCCCCTAATGAAAAGTTGTATAAAACTGACCTATGCGTCAAGCCCTCATTAGAAATTAGACAGGGTCAGTCTAAAGAGTCTACCATTAGCAACCTAGAAAAAGTTTTTGTATGAACCCCAGGTCAGGAAGCAAAGTCAACACCTACGCACCCATGTTCTCGGTCTACCCGGACTCATAAGAAGGGTGCAAAGGTGAATCAGCACTCCTTTAACTTACGCAACGTGATCAATCACAAGCATAAAGCGAGGGAATCAACTATGGCAGATGAAGTGTTCTCCCCAGGGCATCATTGTTACTGGATGTGAACAAATAAAGTCTGAAACACTATCTCAATACATAATGACCCAAGATCATGGGCCAAAAGTCTGAAAATAAATAAATTGTCCTAACTAGGACAAATGCTGATCTGGAGGAGGAGGAGGAGCACCGCAGCGAGCCTAGGAGAGTAGCATATCCAAAGAACAACTAATATTGATCAGAAGGAGGAGGAGCACCGCCATGAATCTAGGATATCAGCGAGGCCCACTACTCTGGTGAAATCATCATGGCACCCGATGGAGGAGTCTATGCAGTCTATGTAGATGTCAATATCGGCGGACCAGGAGGATATATCTTCTCCAACGCTTTCAGTCGAGCATTGCAAGTATCCATGATAGATACCATCCTCACAGTACTCTGCTCCACTAACTAGCTCATCTAAACCTGTGTCATCTGCAGCCTCGTCAATGCATCGTACATGGCTACATGTGACCCCTGTAGCGCCATCACGTTGTACTCTGTCAACATTCCCATATCTCTCAACTCCACCAGGCTACGCTCAACAGAATCAAAACGTGCTAGGATTGTCGCATCGTCTGTGGGCTGCGATATAATCCTCTGCAGCAACTCGCCATGCAGAGATGTAATCCGATGGTCAATCCTCTCATAATGGGCTCGTTCTGACTCCTGGAAGGGTTGTGTGGTATGAACAATGGCAGAGGGAGTCCTAGAGGACTGGGACACAATATAGGCGTTGTAGGATCTCGTACCATAGTACATATTCCTCTGCAGACCACCAACGACGGTAATGCACAGTTCGTCAGCCGACGGAGCTGGGTGGGCTGGGGGCTGCGAGAAACTACCGGCCTCTCCCTATGTGGGCTGGGTCGACCTCTCACATAGCCTAAGTTACTCATCCTAAATATATATGTATCTCTTAATAAGCGTACTACTTACTATCCACTCGTCATGCATAAATGTTAATATATATCTAAGGTACTTATTACTAACTACATTAATATTTATTTGTATATTTTTTAAGTTATATTAAAATTAATAAAATCTAAAGTAATACTTATGTAGCTCTGTGTGGCCCTCTCATCGATGAGCTGTCCGCCCTTCCTATGGATGGCGAGGAAGACTATCACCATGTTAGAGTCCTCACCCTTCTGGACCTGTTAAAAAATATATTGTATGTTACTAAAACTAAATATTTTATCCTACTTTGATTAAAATACTATATATATAATAAAATACATACTATGCGACAAAAATATTTCATCATCGGAATCGACCTACCACACTACTTTCCTGCATTCTTCCTGGCCGCCTTCGTCTTCTCCGACTTTTCCTTGTACCTAGGATCATTAAATCTAGCCATTATCGCGGTCCACTGATCAGGCATGATCCAACCTTGGATTGGATATCCCAAACAATCACGGGCCTTCTGGTCGCAGATCGCATCACAGATAAGTTTGGCAGCGACGGCAGAAAAGTGTAGCTCGATCATCTCAGCCCAGTGTGGCGGATAAAAATACTTTTTCTACAAGAAGTAATGTAGAAAGTTATATAGACAAAGACAAAATTAGATGATTGATATTAAAAAAAATTTACTTTTACCTTGAAGTGCGTAAATCAGAATACCTTTCTCTCATCCGGGGCATCCGAGTAGTTGATCCAAGGGCCACTATAGTTGTACCTCAAAAGATGCTCCAATAATCTCTGTACCGACAAGGGGCGATATCTAGACATAGATAATTATATTAAATAAAAAGTGAATATATATTTATATATGCATAAGAAAACTAAAACTAAAACTAATTAACTTACTTTATAGGCCCATCAGCCCAAATCTTTGTCCTCGTCTCGTCCGGAGGAGCACATGGAGGATCGCTCTGAAACAAAGAAGACAAAGGCGCAATCGGCTGGGTCTCGTCCATTTTCTCCTCGGTTCCTATGGTTCTATCAACAGGAGGAACGATGGACGTAAGAGTAGTCTCAGGCCTAGAACTGCTCGTCCCAGAAGTACTGCCAGGAGGAGATAGTGGTCAAAAATTTAAAGTAATGGGAGACGAGGGTCCAGACCCAATACCATGTCCCAAAGGAGATCTGTCGTTCGGAGTAGCATGTCGTCGAAATACTCTACCTCTAGACTCACCGAACGATCTGCGTCATCCTGTCATACCTGACTTATGATAAACAAAATGAAAGTTACAAGAAAATAATTTAAATACGGTACATGCCACTAAATGAAAAGAAAAAAAATATATAGTACATAGCCACAAGTATATGTCACTAAATAGGTTTTATATTCCATAGCTAAAATACAATAATATCACAAAATAATACTAAATCAAATGCTAAGTAAGATAAGCAAAATATGATATATAGAGAAGAAAATCTGATTTCTCAAGTTGTAAACAAGTCTAGATAAAAACCATAAGTCTAATCCAGAAATATAATACATCCAGAAAGAGAATATATCTAAGAAGTCCAATCCAAAAAGATAGCCATAAATACATGTCACAAGTCTAAATGGATTTCATATTGATATTTTCAATCCTCTTCTGAAAATTCATGTAAGCTCCCTTTTTTTAATAGGGTTAATTTGATATTTTTCAATTTATTTATTTTATTTATTTTATTTTATGGATTAAAGTATTAATTTCTAAATCCTTTTTTTATATATATGACCATTTACCATGTATTGGATATTTTAAGCAATGCACAATATTTTTTCTCCCAACAAAATTTATATTACTAATCTTGATTGTGACTAATATATTTGGGACATAGATGTTACATTTGTTTGAACTCCCCCATGCTCCAAAAATATTATCAAACATCTAGAACCACGGTTACCGTAAAACTGCCTCTTTTTGACTAGAACTTGACCCAAACCCAACCCAAACGCATGTAGTCCCCATATATATATATATATATATATATATATATATATATATATATATATATATATATATATATATATATATATATATTAGTTTGGTTCTATTTATAGAGTTCTAATTATAGAAAGGGCCATAGGTGGCATCCTAGTTGGCAAACTACCTAACTAACTACCTAACCACTTAAGATCCTAACCAACCAAATCTTAACCATAAAAACTCACCCCCTCTTCATAATTTCATGCAAGAGCAGTCCCCTTGGTGGCCGACCCCTACAAGTCCTAGTTACACCCCCACCTAGGTTTAAATCTATCCAAAAAACACATATTTATACCCCCTTATCACAAAACCCTAACCCTAACAACTCTTTCCCCTTTTTGGCCGACCCCTCTCCTCTCCTTCACATGTAAAAGAAGCCCCCCTTGTCATCTACCCCTCACAACATTATCTCCTTCACCAAAAATTCTCTCATCTCTTTCAAAGCTCCACCTTTCATCATCCTTCCACCCAATCTCCACCAAACAACCATAAAGGCTCCACCATTGCCATCAAATCCATCAAGAATCTATTGCCATCATCATCAATCCATCAAGAAGGGAGAAGCAAGACAAGCACAAGCAAGAAGGTGCATTCTTGAACAAGAAGAGCCACCGTCAACCAAACTTTCAAAGCTTTCGGGTAAGGATTCAAACTTTCCTTCTCAAATCCCCATGGCATGACTCTCTTAGATTTATGTAAGTTTAGTATTCTAGAATCCTCCTTTGCTATCTTTTTTCACCATAAAAATCTATAAAAAAAATTATGTTAGATTGATGATAGATTGGACAAGAGTAGGGCTAGTTATAGACTTTGTGACACGGTTCTTGGAGGCCTTGTTATTAATTCTTAAAACTAAATTTATTGGTGGTTTATCACTGTAAAATAAGCATTTTAAAATTATTTTTATGCTATTTTCATCAAAATTCTGAACCCTAAAAATAAGGGTAACTAGCCTAGGTTTCGGGTGATTTTGTGGCATAGTTTTGCCCATAAATAGGGGTTATTTTGGAAGAAATAAAAGGTAATTATTTTTTAGATTAAAAAATAATATAATATAATATAAAATATTTTTTATGAATATAAACTATACCAATGGACTGGCAATGCTCCGAACAAGTTTTGGACAAAACTAGTCAACTTAAAGTAGCCATAATCTTGAAATATGATTATTTTATCAATTCTAGAATTTAATGGTTAAAAATTAATATAAATTAGGTTTAAATAAAGATTACATAATTTATTTTGATTTATGTTCATTTCCTTCGATTAGGGACTTAACCGTTAATTTTGGAAGTCGTAAACCATGAAACTAGGTTCTGATAACTCATAAAACGTGGAAGTTATTGTATCTAGAATTTACATGATAGGATGAGGTTGGAATTGGGTATTAATGGTTTATAATAAATTATACAATTTATTTGCGGTTACAAGATTCTTGATTAGATACTTAAAGTAAAAAAATTATTGTTTAGGTCAATTGGACTACAGAGTAGTGGACGCAGGACCAACTTTACAACTACATACTGCAGACCCAGGCAAGTATACCTTACCAAACTTACAGTATATATATATATATATATATATATATATATATATATATATATATATATATATATATATATACTCGTGTGATGTACCTGTTCAACCTAGGACCATAAGACATTGCTTAGCGTCCAAACAAGATTCGGGTGTCGACGTCGTACGCGGAGTCGTATAACGTCACTTAGAGAGTTTATTCTATGATCCTATTTTTACATGCTTGCTTTACCAAGTATGCCATCCCGTAGGAGACATAACACTATTTTATGTGACAGAATTTTTTTTGAGTAATTCATGATGATTCTGTATAGGCTTACAGGATTCATGATATGAGACTTGCATATTATATATATATCGTTATCACTCGTTCTACTAGCTAGAGGTCATGATCTTTTGTGTTATAGACATGAGACATTGTGGACGTGAGACATGAGGTTACATTGGGTGGGGAGAGACACACATGCTATAGGATAATTATGTTTATATATATATATATATATATATATATATATATATATATATATATATATATATATATATATATATATATATATATACTATTATATACTATGTTACTGGAGGTGTTTTAGTCTCTGTACCAGAGCTTGGCACATTTACTGGCCTTACGAGATACTACTTGCTGCTATGGGCTCCCCGACATAGATCCTGTAGTGGTCTTAGCCTGAGTACTAGTGATGCTCTAATTTGCATTTCACTTAGCTGGTCACATAGCTTGCCTTGAGAATCTATTTTTACTTACTGCATTTCATTTGTCTTTAGTGTTTATTGTACCTTGTTATGTCCCCAGAGGATCTGGATCCGAATTATGTCCCCTGGTGTAGACGATGAGAGCTATCCCGAGGTTTACGGGGCAGGTGCTGCTATTGGAGACATACAGGTTGCAGAGTATGTTATTCCGGAGGACTTCTCTTGAGCACACAGTATTCTCACCATTCATTTATTATGCTTAGTGTTCTTAGATATTTGATCTTGTAGTGACTTCTGGATATTGTACTTGGAGTTATTTTTCTTTCCATTTTGATGACATGTTATTTCTCGTGACATTATTTATATTACTTTGGTTGGACAGATCATTTTATATTATTGTAACTAGACTTATCTCTTTGTGATTTTGTTACTTATTGTGGACGAGATTAGATATATAAATTTGACAGATATTTGTAGACCATTTTATATGTATTACAGCTTAAGTGCACTCTAACGGGTCTATTAAATTAGGTTTGTCCATTGGAGTTGTGTTGTTGGCCATTGCCACGTGGCTAGTCCCTTGGTATTTTGGGACTGGGAGTGATAATTCATCTTTTTCAATTTTTTCGTCCCCATCTTCCTCTTCCTCCTCATCTTTACTTTCATCTACTTCGCCTTCCTCTTCGGATAACTCTACCTCTTCTACACGATTAGACGTGTAATGAGGAACTACTATTGATTCTACATGTATAATATTTGTTACAAGAGGTAGCTCATCCTTTTGATAAGCCATTTCGTCAATGTCAAAAAAAAATTCTAGCTTTGGTCTAACATACTGCCCACCAATCCGATTTCGTTGTTTTTCGTTTAAGATAAGTTATGAAGTACACGAGCTGAGACTGATTTGATAGGACAAATGGTTCATAGCCATGATATCGACGCTGGTAGTTTATATCCACAAGACCATGCTTGTCTATTTTTCAGCCTTGATCTTGGATCGGATCAAAGCATTATACCTAAATAACACGATCTTAGCAGGCTCTATTCCATAATTATATGTCAACTCCAAAATCTCTCGTAAGATGCCATAGAAATCATTACATGTATCGACATATTTGTAGTTTGAAGCAGTTATTTCTGATCAGAGCAGTTGTTGACTCGAACCTAAACCTATTTACACAATAGCTTGGCCAAATTTTGACGGCATTAATTGGCCCCTTAGCTAAAATTATAATAGATTCATTCTCAAGTGTTGTGTTTGGATAATCGACCTAAATACCACAAGATAAGAAATTAAGTTCAACGTTCCATTAATTATTTTGTAAAGTGCATATACAAACAGAAATTAGCGAGATCCTTACATATGCACTCAACCAAGAAGGGAAATGACATCTCATTTCTTGTTCTAAGTCTTCATCTGTCATGTTTGGTGTACTCGACCTCACTTCATCATTAGATGTGCTAATAAACCATGAAGCGTCAGCCGATTAGTGTAATAATATTAGTGCATATTATTATATTAAAATGACGTGAACGTCGACATATAATTACTTACCCCTCGAGCTTTACTACTTCATCCTCTTCGCAATTGAGTAATACATACAACTAGCAGCCCTTAGCTCGTCGTCATTCAGAAATCTCTTCTTTATTTTTCTCGAAGATTTTCTGAATGCATTGAATACTTTTATTTTTCTCGGGGCTTTCGTTCGATTAGTAGCAATATGAGGCTTTAAATACATGGAACAAAAGTCTGTAATCTCCTCGAGAATATATGCTTCATAAATAGAACCCTCGATCCACGCATGATTTTTCGGCAGTCTCCTTCACCATAAACAACTTCTGCAACCGCGGCATTAAAGGCAAGTAGTGCATCGAATCGGTCGGCTTTCTAGCAATGACAGACCTTTCTATACCAGTTGCCTTGTAGCGATCAGCACCACAAAATCTTCACATGTCTTCATCCTTGTGGTCTTTGTAGTACAATATGCACCCGTTGCGACATGCATCAATTTTCTCCTATCCCATCCAGACCAATCTCACCATCCTCTTAGACTGGTAGAAGTCTTTAGGTAACTTAGCACCCGCCGGCAAGATCTCTATAATCAACTCCATTAGTCAATTGTATCATTCTTACGACATGTTAAAATCGGAGTTGATGCTCAATAGTCTTGTAACCATCTCCAACGGTGAATGATCCTCACAAACAGGATATAATAGAGTCCTTGCATTCTCCAGTAACTCCATAAATTTTGCAGCATCGGCATTTGGTGCCTCCTCACCTGCATCATGATTGTCCGGATCAAAACTTGGTCCGACAACATCGAAAACCATATTCACGCACCCGTCGTCGTAATCAGCTTGGTCGTGGACATCCATATATGACTCCATATAAGGCTCTGGATCCGATGCTAAAGATACAAGTTCTCCGTGTGAGGTCCACTAATAGTAAATTGGCGTAAAATCTTTCGAGTACAAATGATATGTCACATCCACTTCTGGGTGATATTTTGATTTACGATATCTCACACATGGACACTTAATTTTGGTTTCGTCCATGTACTGAGGGAATGCCTTGGCGAACTGCAGGAACTGCTCCACCCCCTGTATAAATTTATTCCGCACACCGCACATGTCATCAGGATGACGGTTGTACATCCATGAACGATGACGCCGAAAGTAATTTTGATCCATTTCTCGATACTTCTGCAAAGATGAATAGACATCGTTCAAGTGTATTATCCAAATAGAAATAGAATTGCAATGCACTGATACTCCTCTTTCTAGCATTGATACTCAGGAATACCCAATTATGTTGTACACATGCTCGTCTACACACACAAAAGAATGCCATAAACTACTACAGGGTCTGTTGAGTTAAAAATTACATCCAAACAGCCCCTAAAATTCATAACCATATACCAACACTTACTTAAAGATACTCACTTGTATCCTGGATATCCACACTTGACATTTACACTTCACCCATAGACAATCTAGGTATTACTTACTTGACATTTACACCGGTAGATATTATTTATATTGACATTATAGTGTCAACTATGTATCCTGGATACTCACATTGCACTGTATCCGTAAGTGTCAACTTTGTATCCTGGGTTTTCAATTATAGAATTTAGGCCCGATAGATATTATTTATATTGATATTATAAATGTCAAGTATGGGCCCAAACATAATATCTTGACTAAAATACATACTCAAATTCTTTGCTACTTAACTATCACAACACATAGTTGACACTCATTGATACACACACACACACACACCCTCACTGCACTGTGCACAAGTGTACACTGCACAACATCTCACTTAATATCACCTGAGCTCCTCCCCAAGTGCATTGCAGTGTACTGCTATGCACCTATCACCTCTTGTTGCAGCACTAAGTTACACTCCCCCCTTAGTACACACACACATCATACACATGCACACTATGTATTTTTTTTGGTCGGCTTGTATATCTCTAAACTAGGATACATGATTGTAGAAATTTCTTTAACCACACATAATCAAGTCACTCAGTCTTCCTACGTAATTGCCTAAAACAACAATAATGCTTATAACCCTGCATGATTGATAACCAATTTATATGTGTGTCCGTGTCCGATAAAATTCTTACAACCTTATCCTCGATACCGTATCCTAACCTTTCATATCCATGTGTCCTACAATTTTACCATACGTATCATGAGATGACATGATATAAACATGTATGTGTGTTCGTGTCTGTGTTAGGGTTAGGGTTAGGGTTAGTGTCTGCGTGTGTTAGTGTGTCTGAGTGTTCGAGTTAGGGTTAGTGCTACTGTCAACCCGTGTGTGTGTGTCCGAGTTTGGGTTAGGATTTATCGAAGGGGTGGGTGGCCGAAGAGGAGACAGTTGCCCGGAGAGGAGGAGGAGCTCGATTGAGGAGGAGGAGCCCGGAGAGGAGGAGCCCAGAGATGAGGAGGAGGAGGAGCTCGGTGGAGGAGAAGAAGGGGGTGCACAGGGTCGGAGGGGGAGCACGGTCGACGACGGAGAACAGTCGGAGGTAGGGGTCGTCGGCGAGGGGTTGGGTCACGGAGGTGGGGAAAGGAGAAAAAATTTGAAATTTTTTCAAGTGAGAATAGGGAAAAATAAACATCGTTGCTAAAAAAAATTAGCGACATCGTATTCAGATGTCGCTAATCATCGCTATTATCGACGTTTAGATAGTTGCTAAACGTCGCTAATTATTAAAATATTAGCGACTTCTTGGATGTCGCTAAACGTCGTCATTAAAAAAAATCAACGACGTCTTGCTACATTTATAAATATCGCTAATTAAAAAATTAACATCGTTGGTAAACACGTCATTAAACGTTGCTAAATTGCCGTTTAGCGCCGTTTAGCGACATTAAAAAACATATAGCGACTACTCTTTCAAAAAACCCAAGTACAGTCGCTACTAGTCGCTATTTGTCGTAAATAGCGACATACATCGACATTTATTTCTGGAGTCGCTAAATTCTTTAACATTAGCGATGTTTACTGACGACGTCGCTAAAAACTTCGCTATTTTATCATATTTTGGTAGTGTATCACGACGGCAGGTTTAGACGTGTGAAGATGGGCAACAAGGGAACAACTGTAGTTGTAGGCATCGGTGATATGCACTTGACAACGGAACTTAGTGAGAAGCTCATTCTCAAGGGTGTGCGACATGTATCGAGTTTCCGCTAAAACTGTAGGTATATCAGAAAATCTATATAAGACCATTGTATACTTCTTCCATTTTATTTGATAGCAAGTATATCAAAAAAATTCATATCGGTGGAAGAAATTTCGTTAATTTGCATCAAAGAGCACGAATTTAAAAAAATTTCATGTAAAGTGGTGAGGCGCCACTGGAGTTAGCGTCGTCCCCTAAGAGAGATGGTGGGTCGCCAACTCCACTGGTACCCCATGATGGAAAATGTAGCATATCGCCATTAGAGTTGGCGTCCCCTAGGAGAGAGGGAGGGGTGGGATGCCAACTCCATTGCATCCCCCTCTCTCTCCCCCTCTCTCTCTCTTTATATATATATATATATATATATATATATATATATATATATATATATATATATATATATATATTAACATATACAAATTGGTATTATCTAAAAAAATTCAATTTAAAATTTTCAATAAAAATTTTGATTTGGTATCGTCCACATTTACATTTTTTGTGATATCACTAACAAATAATTTTTTATTATTTATACACAAAATTTATTTGATTTAAAAATAAATAAAATAAATAATTTTATACATACAAATGTTAAATAGATATTATATAGTTAATAAATAGATAATTTGGTTGATAACAAAATAATTATTTATTTTGTGTATAGATAATAATCTGTTAATTTAGGATGATACCAAATAAAAATATTTATTAAAATTTATAATATCCATAAAATTCAGATAAATTGTAATATCATCCATCTCCCCCTCCACCAGATTTTTTTTTATTTAAAAACATGGAGCTCCACTGGATTTTGCGTCCAAAATTTTTGTTACGGGTAGGGGTAAGCATTATTCGGTTTTGGACCGAAAATTGAATCGAACCGAATAAGGGATTCGGTTAGGTTTAAAAAAAATCAATTTGGTTTCGGTTTTGAAAATACAATTTTTTTTTTCGGTTTTTGATTTCGGTTTCGGTTTCGGTCCAAAACAAAAAATCGAATAAGATTTATGCAATTATGTAATACCCTAACTCTATGCATATTTTGTGATTAAAAATATATTTTTTGAAACAACAATTCTATGTATTTGATTTGAAGCTCAACTTTGGACACAAATTTTAAATACAACAAATATGTCTATAAAATTATAATTTTTAATATAATTTATCCACGTTATCAACTTTGGATTCGACCCATTAAATAATGTTAATAGTCCAGCGGAACAAACCGAATAAACCGAATAGCTTATTCGGCTTGGTTCGGTTTCAGTTTTGGCTAATTTCGATTCGGTTTTGGATTTTTACAATTTCGATTTATTCTGTTTTGATTATTTTGGTTCGGTTGAAACCAAATAAACCCACCCCTAGTTACTGGTTTCTGGAATGCACCAACTCCATAGTGCATCATCCCTTTATATGAATGTTTTTCAAATTTGTCATTTTTGATGCAAATTAATTAAAAAAAATCTCCCTATATGAAAATTTCTGCTAACATATAACACATTGATCTCTTTTTAATAAATAAAAAATGCGAAGTATAAAAAATTACCCACAGGAGACTATTGGATACTTATCCTTGAATTGGCCCACTCCAACCACTGGTTAGGAAGGAAAGGGGCTCAATATGATATTGACAACAACAACAAAAAACTCAGATTCTCAGTAAGTAAGATTTGATTACCAATTTTTTTTTTTAAACATGGTACTGTAGGAGGGAAAGGGAGAGGAAGAGGTGGGTTGGGGACATTCTGGTCAGCCTCTACAATCCCACATGGGTTAGCAGAGCACTTTAAGTAGGAAAGATGTTTTGTTGGGCTGGTAATTCCTGTTTGTTAGTTTATTGCAACTCTTTTGTGTGTCAACAAATTCTGTGCTTTGGCAGAGTGTAAGAAAGCTCAACAAAGATGGTGTGAGAGTGAGATGTAAGCAAATGAGCAGCAGCAGAAGAGAATCAAAGAATCAAAACCTCTGATCTTTCCATAAACAGAGAACACATACCTAGCTAATCCTCAACAACTATTTTGTTCCTATCCACACACACTCTCTCTTCACAAACATACTCTTCTCCCATATTATCCATCATTGTAGCCCTCCCTTTTCCCTACACTCTGGTCTGAAGATGTTGGACAGCTCATAAGTGCTCCAAAAGCTCTTCTTCTTCTTCTTTTTCTTGGAGTCAGTGATCATACTTTTTTTTTTTTGTTAAGCAAATGGGGTTGGCTTGTGATCTTGAGGTGGAAGTCAATGGTGAAGGGACCTTCTTTCTGGACAAGGTAAGCTTGTTTGTATCACTAAAGCCAAATTGTGTCCAACTCCAAAAAAAAAATTGTTTAATTTTTGTTCTTGTTTTGGAGTTTCTTAGATAGTTGTGTTGGTGGGTGGTTTTTGTTTCTTATTGAAGAATTGTTAACAAGTTTGACAAATTCATTCAGTGTGCTCTTGCAAGTTTTTTTTTTTCTTTTTTTGGATGGGTAATATTAATTTGTTAGTTCAGTGAATCAAGGTCTTCCTCTGTGGTATGGCATTGCTATGGAGCATTTATGGTCTACTCATTTGGGTACCATAAGGCTTTAACCCCCTCTCTCTCTCTCTCTCTCTCTCTCTCTCTCTCTTCACTTTCACTCTCCATTTTCATTCCATGGTGGTGGAGGAATGATGCTGCACCTCCATTAAATGCCTGTTGGCTACTCTGCTTAGTGGTGGCCACACCCCTCGGCCCTTCTTATAGTCCCCTGCTGGAATTTCATAGGGAAGCAGCTTTCTTAGTTATGATGGTGCTGCTTCCATGGCTTTAATGCCAACAGAAAACATTCAAAATTTTGAATGGGATGGGAGACATTGCCCACCCTCCTTCCTTCCTTCTCATTTATGTTAAATTCCATCCTTACCAAGTTTTTCTGGAATTCTACCTTGTTTTCTATTGTTATCGAGGGTGTTGTTTGTCGACAAATTTGAGTCGCAACATACTTTACCATACAGTAATGGGAGCCTCGTGGCACTAAAATACGCAATTACTATATTGTTCGTGTTGCCTTCCTTCCTTCCTTTCTTTCTCATTTATGTTAAATTCCATCCTTTCCAAGTTCCTCTGAAAATTCACCTTGTTTTCTATTGTTCTCGAGGGTGTCATTTGGCACGAAAGTAAGGCAAATTTTAGTCGTAAAAATCCTATAATGCAGTAGTGGGAACCTCGTGGTACTAAAGTTTATGTCGATTGTTCGTGTTGCCTTCTTCTTTTCTTAGTCTACTTGTCTCTCTGCAGGAAATCCTGTCCTCCTTCTCTGGGAGGCTTAGCAAGTTACTTAGCAAGACCACGGTCATGTCGGCAGCAAAGACGCTGAAAGTAGTCCTCCATGGTCTGCCGGGTGGGCCGGAGACTTTCGAGCTCTTAACGAAGTTTTGCTACGGCAATGGCAAGATCCATTTGACTCCGACCAACAGTTGTCTCCTCCACTGTGCTGCCCATTTCATGGAGATGGCCGGTGGCAGCAGCTCCTCCTCGTCTTCTTCTTCTTCGCCGAGCCTAATTGAAGAGACCGAGAAATCCCTCGAGGGGATCCAGTACTGGATGTGGTCCGAGATTGTGAATGCTCTGAAGCAATGTCAGGACTTCTTTCTGCTAGCAATCTCCGCGGGGGTCCTGGAAAGACTCCTGGACTCTCTCGTTGCAAGGATCATGACTCCCGCCGACACGAGCCCTTCGAGCTCCTCGCCCGATAGCTCCGGCTTCCGCTTCTCCTTCGACACGAGGAGCACCATGAGCACGAAGAACGGCCACCACCACCCCCACCGGACGTGGTGGTTCGAAGACCTCGTATGTTTCGGCCCCCAGATGGTAGAGAAGGGCGCGAGGATCATGATGTTGCGAAAGCTAGACCATGTTTCTATAAGTAGGTTCCTCTTGTACTACCTCAAGGCCAGACTCGCCAATGCCAATCCTGAAGAGAGGAGAGAAGCCACAGAGACCGTTGTCGATCTGCTCTGCTCTCTCGACCGCGGTTCCGTGCCGTGCAGGAGCTTGCTCTGGATCGTCCGCGTCTCTTCTTCGACTCGAAACCTAAGCAAATGCTGCAGGAGTAGACTGGAGAGTATGATAGGCGTTCGGATAGATCAAGTAACGTTGGATGACTTGCTTGTTCCTGCACAACCAGGGATGGAGAGTCTATACGACGTGGATCTGATTACGAGGTTCTTGAAATCCTTCCTTTGTAGCGGGGGTCGGGAGGCGATCCCACGATTGAGGAAGGTGGGGAGCCTTATGGACTTGTACTTACCGGAAGTAGCTCCGGATTCCGGCTTGGAACCTGCAAAGTTTGCTGCACTGTCCACTGCTCTGCCGGATGTAGCGAGGGACTCCCATGACCAGATGTACCGAGCAATAGACATGTATCTTGAGGTATTGGCTTTCACATATCTGCAGCTTGATCTTGATGTTAGCTTAACACTTTTATCACGTTCATTGTCATGCTAGGAAGCACGGACACTGCAAAAATTGTTATTGGATCTGTATTGCATCGTGTCAGACACTTATATCTGACACGGGCAGGGACTCTCCATAGTACACTATGACATACGACAATCAGTGCCTATTCTGAATCATGCTGCATCTTATCCATGAAATGTGGTTGTCAGTTTAAACACACAAAAGGTTCTTTTAGAAACTAATTTTTTTCTAAATTTTGTTAGGCCGTTTTGTTTCGATCTAATTTTTTTTCTTTCTAAATTATGTATCTTGAGGTATTGGCTTTCACATATCTGCATCTTGATGTTGGCTTAACATTTTTATCACGTTCATTGTCATGCTAGGAAACACAGACACTCCAAAAATTGGTATTGGGTCTGTATCACGTCGACACGGCATGGACACTCACTCCATAGTGCACACTATGACATACCACAATCAGTGCCTTGTCCGAATCATGCTGCATCTTATCCATGAAACGTGGTTGTCAGTTTAAAAACAGGTTTTATTAGAAACTATTTTTTTCCTAAATTATGTTAGGCCATTTTGTTTCAATCTAATTTTTTTTCAAAATTATGTATCTTGAGGTATTGGCTTTCACATATCTGCATCTTGATGTTAGCTTGACATTTTTATCACGTCATTGTCATGTTAGGAAGCACGGACACTCCAAAAATTGGTATTGGGTCTGTATCGCATTGTGTCAGACACGTATTTCTGACACGCCAGGGACACGCCATAATACACTATGACATACCAAAATCAGCACCTTGTAACAAGTTGTACTTGGGAATAAATTATGTTCTCAAGTATGTTTATAACAAGTTGTATCTAGGGACTAAATTATGCTCTTCTTCTTCTTCTTCTTCTTCTTCGTTGTTTGTTATCCTTTCTCTCAGGTTCATGCCCGAATGTCCGAAGAAGAGAAGATGAAGATCTGTTGTGCAATAAACTACGAGAAGCTGTCGATAGAGTCCTGCAAGCATCTCGCGCAGAACACGAAATTCCCTTCTAGAACTGCAATCCGGGCACTCGTCTCCCAACAGTCGAAGCTGAGAAGCCTTCTCAAAGATGGCAACAACTTGAAATCCTTGAAGAAGCTAGACCTCTCGGTGGAGAACGAGAAGCTCCGAGCGAACCTCCAAGGGATGCAGTGGAGGGTGATGGAGCTGGAGAAGGTCTGCAGGAGCATCCAGAGCCAGATGTCAAAGATGACAAAGGCAAAGGTGGCCAGCCATGGTGGTTCAAGATCACTCCCAAAACTCTGTTCATGACTCAAAAGCTTGATATATGAAGAGTTTGCTTCATAGTGTCCTATATAATTGTGTACATAGGATTATTCTCAAGTGATGGTTCACAGTCAATACATAATGCTGTCTTCTTCTTCTTTGCTTCATACTAGTTGGCTTTAGAGAGTGTTGGATTCTTGAGAAGTTTATTTGTACAGCTCTGGGAAATGGTTTGGCTCTTCCTTAACCTGAGAGTAACTGGTATCTAGTCAAAAGAACCCAAAGTTGAAGAGGACAAATGTTATTACATTTGTTATATTTGAGAGCATTTGATCTATGAGAGAGTGTAATTAAAGTCTTGCTTTAATCTGATACATTTGTCCTTAATTTCTGAAAGAAAGATTAGTCCTCTGTTCTTTTTTTTTTCCGGCTAATTAGAGTTTAGACCCTGGATTTTATATCAGCTTAGAGTTTAAGTCCCAACTTGTCCAATTGAAGAATTTAGATTCTGAATTTTTATTTTTTGTTTCATTTTTTGTTTCATTTTATCCTTCCTAGTCTATTATAGGAAGGTTTCATTGCCAAGCATGGAAGGGAGGATATAATGGAAAAATTAAAATAATAAAAATGCAGGGTCTAAAATTTTCAATTGGACAAGTCTGGACTCAAACTCTAAGCTGGTATAAAAACCAAGGTTTAAACTCTAATTAGCCCTTTTTTTCCATTCTAATTGGCTGACATTCATGTGTGAACTACTTTTCGTCAGCTTAAGATTTCATGATACCAGGTTGGAAACAACTTACCCAAGCCTTCTCCATTCGGAATGGGATCGACTATGGAGCACAAAAAAGCTGCATAAAGGATCTGGCAGCCTTTATGATCGACCTGATGTCAACCATTTATGTCATTTCATATTCTTAGTCAAGATAGCTATGAGCAAGAGAGGATCGTGACATGTTACAGGTAAGAAGATCTCTTTTCAATTGATCACCTTTCTTATCCTTCATATTGTGATCATATGGGTAATTTCTTAATT
The DNA here is from genome assembly GCA_036927795.1 of Iris macrosiphon. Taxonomy (NCBI): domain Eukaryota; kingdom Viridiplantae; phylum Streptophyta; class Magnoliopsida; order Asparagales; family Iridaceae; genus Iris; species Iris macrosiphon. Next base: position 157,076,747 of record JAYESA010000007.1, read on the forward strand.
AGCATATCTTTTTGCACTATACTCAAAAGAGAGTTGAGTACTAATTGTATGTCAGTGGACTGTTCACTTACTAATCTTTACTGAGTGGACAATAAGATTATGGTTTAATGTACTTGTTGTGTATTTAAGAACTCACTGATTAGTTATATCTTTGCCTTATTGGGATATTATAACAGTTTGTGGCTGGTCAAATGTCTTTGATATAATACTGGGGTGGCATATTTGGAATCAAAGCAACCTATGGTCAGGGAGCAGTTTGAAATAGTTCTGCAAAGTCTAAAATAAGGAACTCAAAGTTGGATACTCTGTTATTGTTACAGAGGATAACATGGGATATGCATTCTGTAGTTGAGTGTATCCCTAAGTTCCACTTACATAAAACTATAAGTTTGATGTGGAGTTTTACACACTAGTCTGTCAAGTGAGCTTCAAGAAACATGGACAGCCAAGTTATGGTCCAACTCCTTATTGAGTATGGCATAGTTAGTGGATGTTAATTTGTTCTGTGGATCACTGTTCCATCTAGATAAGCACCAACTCTTAGTGTATCAACCTAAAATATTGCTACTCAGACATCTACCACCCAAAGTAAAATGACAACCATGATTATATATAAGATAAGAATATATTAAGTAATTAACATACGATATGACTTCTTAGGTTTCGTCTGGTAGGAAGGATAAAAAAATAGGAGGATAAAAAAGTATAGATAGACTTTAAATCGATATGGACACAATTTCCTTCTCTTGTGCTTGGTATGAGAGATAAAATAGAAAGAATGCAAATACAGGCTATACCAATTATATCTTCAACTAAAATACTCATTTATCATTTGACTTCAATGAACAATTTTTAAATAATATAATCCGTATGTGGTATAATTGTTAATTAGGTAATATCACATAAGCTTTCATTTTTTCTTTTTTTCCATTTCTGGAGGGATTAAATATTTTGGATTAAGAGAAAAAAAAATAATTTTTTTTTTTACTATTTTTTTCTTATATCAAATAAGAGAAAATGTATCATTTTTTTTTTCCATACTACCAAATAAGCCCCCAAGACTTATGAGATTTGCTTAAAGCAATATGATTAACCAGTTATTGCGATATTCTAAAATAACTTTAATTGTTGAAACTAAAATTCGTCGTATAGTAGTTTTATAGAGATTATGTAACCCAATAAACTATATGTAAATGAAAAGGTTAATAATGTTGGGTTGGCATTGGTCCTACATTACATAAATAAATTGTCTACTACTAATATAAAATCGTAATTGTATGTTGTGCCATGTACTATGAACTTTAGAAATGATTTCGGCATGATGGCAAAATAGTTAATGAATAGGAAGGAACAAGCCATTAAATGGGGAGGAGGACCCAAGAACCAACAAATTTAAGGGACTGGCAGAGATTCCGATATGGATGATTTGTACACGGCAAGGCAGACTTAAGAGACATTGATGGTTTGTTGGAAGAATGGATGCATGGATATAGGTATCCTTCTATATAATAAATGCTTTTGATAAAAGCACTGTCAAAATAATTTAGACCTGGTCTAATTTTTTTTAATAATTTTTTCACTCAAAATTTTATTCAGAACTAGTCCAAAAAAATATTTAGGACTATCAAATTTTTAAGTGCCACACATCAAGGGCCATAATAAATGGATCATAATAAATGGGTCCTTCAGATGCTCAAGGGCCATAATAAATGGGTCCTTCGGATGCTCACACACATCAAAACCAATTGGCCAATGTTTTTTTTTTTTTTAGATGTTTGACATAATAAACGAAAATTTGTGCACGTTGCGTTGCATGTCTTTTGGATCCACTGTTTCCAACTTTCACAAAATAAATAGAAGGAATAATATGGCTCCGTGGCTCGATCCACTGATCTTCCGCCACCCAGCCAGGGTCTTATATCTCTGTTCGGTAACCACAAGGGTAATTCGAGTTCGGTATTGCCCAATGTTGTCATCACCAGTGTTTTAAAAATCGAATCGGACCGGCAGGCTCTACCGGTTGACTCGTGAATCGATAACTTTTTCATACAGGATTAATGTTGATTCACTGCTTTTTCAAAAATAAATTATAAATAAAATTTTTTTAAAAAAATTAGTGTCTATAAGGGATTGAATTTGGGCCATTTAAATTAACCAAGTGGTTGACTACTAATTTGACCCAACCCAGTGCCTTTTCTAGATCGATTTTTGGTCCGATTTTTAAAATACTGGGTGTCACTATGCCATATGTCAACCAGGGTTTTAAAACTCAGACCTTACTAGACGGTTGAACCGGTCAATCCATGAACAAGTATTTTTTTTAGGCTAGTTTAATATCGACCAACTGTTTTTCCAAAAATCCAGTCGACTCGGCCAGTCAGACCACTGAACTGTCTGATCCAGTTTAATTTTGAATCGATTTAATCCTGACTTTTGACTTTTGTTTTAGACTTTACATGAAATCAGAGTTAATATGTTTACTTCTTGACTAATGCTACTATAGTAAACATGCAGAACTTCTAAGTAGTACAGACCAACCGTGAGCTCATATGGACTCGAGGCGAACTTTCTAAATGGATCCCTCATAAAACAAATAAAGTAACTAAAATAAAAGTAAATATAGCAAAACAAATTGTTGCAACCCAAAATTAAACTAATGACCTCTAGCGTGTAAATCTAATATAATAACCATTACACCACAAATCTTTTGAGTTAAAGATGACCAATAGTGCATGCTAGTAAGATACGTCTATATTGGTGTCCTTTTAGTCTTTGGACCTTGAGCCTTCGTCCAGTCTTCCATGGACCAAGGTTGTCCTTAAAGTAGTATATATGTAGTTGTCTACTATGTAATATATTCAATGCTAACATATATTCAATATAAGATTACAAGTCTATATAACCTACTGATTGGACTGATTTGATCCAATCCAATGTCGTGACCGGTTGATATCCGGTCTGATTTTTAAAACATATCCGGTCTGATTTTTAAAACATTGGTAACAACCTTCCTTCTTGAGCACTTTTTTCTACTCTCTTAAACTAGTTTATAACTTTCCAATTTGCAGGTTTTCTCTTATTTTCCACTGAAGTACAAGGAGGTTCTTGTTTAAAGCATTTATAATTAAAAGCGTCAAAATCATGTTGAGTATTCCAACAAAAAAGCCATTATAAACAACCATTACTATTGATAGATGCATGTATAATATGTACATTCATGTGTCGAAATCTTTGGATTAAAAATAAAGATTTCTAGGTTGACTAAGCTACACATAATCCAAATATAAAGCAAGCTTTAGGCAAAAGTTTTTGAAGTATGTAATACCAAAAAGAATCTAACTAATTTTAATACTAATTATGTGATGACCACTAATATATATATATATAGAACAGTATATGATTAATTACAGGAAGCAAACTTGTGCTACACATATATATGGGGCTTCCAAGAAACGTTAGAAACCACGTTCCTACACTATCTATACTCTTTTAAAGCAACAATTTGATTGATTGTAGTGACCCAAGAAAGAGCATAGTTGAAGGGATGGGCAGTAAGCACAAAGTCCAAATATATGGCAAACATAGATTTTCTTCAGCCATACTATAACGTACTAAATGATATATAATAGATGTATGAAGCATAATGGTAAATGATCACCCAGAATGTCATGTTGTACAGATCACTGTATTAAAAATTGAATCGGTCCGGCCGGTTGGCCCGGAATAGTAATTTTTTTGGCCAGTCGATTTAATACCGATTCAAAAATCCAGTCGACCTCCGAACTGTCTGATCCAGTAGAATTTTGATCTGATCTGACCATAACTTTTGACTTTTGTTTTCGTCTTTACATGCAATCAATATTAATATATTTGTTTATTGATTAATTCAACTATGATAGACATGCAGAACTTCTGAGTAGTATATATGTAGTTGTGTCCTATATAATATTCAATGTAAGATTATAAGTCTATATAACTAGCTCAATTCGATTTAATCCACTGATTGGACCGATTTTGTTGTTTTTGTTTTCTTCAAAAACTCAAGTTCCTCTTCCTATCTTTAGTCCCACATCGGATGGGGCAAAGCCCTCTTGTGTACATATATTAATTTCTCTCCTTTGCTCTATTAAGTTGTTGTGTGGGGAACCCCTTGGGCCACACGCGCGCGCCGCCGCCGCCGCTCGGCCCGGCTCGATTCGGCGCGCGTAACGGGTGCGGGTACGCGCCCACATCTGCGGGCGCCGTTATATTTTTTCTGAACGTTACGAATTGTTTGAACCGTTATATTTTTCAGTATCCAGGTTCATTCGTTTAATTCTCCTGTGTAACGGCTGAATTAATCGTAAATTAATTCAGACCGTTACACAACAGTATTATATATGTGTCTGTCTTCTTTGTAAAATATGACAACTTCTTTCTCTCTAAAGAATTGCTGTGCCAACTGATTTGTACTCTGTTCTTCGTCTTCATCTCCAAGCTCTGGGCAGAGCTAAGTCCTAGTCGTTCTCTCCAAGTCGTGTGCGGCAACGAGATACCGGTAGTGCGGGAGTTTTACCACTAGGAGCTTCGGGAACGTCTGCACACAGATCCCGAATAAACTCTTAGGGCAGTGTTTCGTGCACGACTTCCCCAGAGGCCAGTAACATCTGTTTAATTTTTTTTTGTATTCTGAAATTTTTCAATAAGAAAAATACAACAATTCTAACAATCTAAGAGTTTACTTTTTGTTAGAATTGTTTCAATACTTACTGTTAGAATTTTCTATACTGTTACAATTGTTAGAAAATTTCAATAGTCACTGTGTAAGGAAAACTAATACTTACTGTTGATTTGCTTCTCACTGTTTGTTATCAAATTGATTTATTCTAAACAATTGATAGTTACTTACTGTTAACTAATAGTTACTTCATATTCTAAAGAATTCATAGTCTAAAGAATTAATAGTTTAATTTTGATCAATTACTTCATATTCTAAAGAATTCATAGTCTAAAGAATTGATAGTTACTTACTGTTAATTAATAGAAACTTCATATCTATTTTTTTTGAATTGTTGGAATTTTGTTAGAATTGTTTCAATAGTCACTGTGCTTCTCACTGTTTTCTAACAGTAAGAATACTTACTGTTGCAATTGACAATTTTTGTTACTGTGTAAGGAAATACTTACTGTTGCAAGTTTTGTTAGAATTGTTTCAATAGTCACTGTGCTTCTCACTGTTTACTTTTTATCTATTTGTCAATTGCAATTTTTGATCTCAAAAATTCTTTCTTTTGTAACAAATAATTTGCTTAATTTTTAATCACTTAGTATTTTTGAAAGCAATCTAGGACCAAAAGAAAATAGTTTAGTAAAAGAAAATTGCAAATAAAATCTTCAAATCTAAAGTTTCAAAGTAGAGACAAACTCGGGCACAAGCCAAAAGGGTCCTTCTGTCAACCGGGTGTAAATAACCCTAAGCGACACGGTATTTAAGAGTCTTCGGACCACCGCTAGCTGGGAACCGGCCCCTACAGCTAACCTGATTTGATCAACACTTGAAAAACTAAAGATTTTAAGATTGATTAGCAAAGACCACCTAAACTATTATCTTAGACATTGTTATTAAATAAATTTATATTTTTCAGACTGCAATCATGACTGGTAAGGAGGAATCCTCTACTGCAAAACCTGCTAAGTTTGATAGCTCATACTTTAAGAGATGGCAGAGCCAAATAAAATTTTGGCTCACGACCTTAGGACTTATTTCTGCCATTGATGGGTCCACACCCATCACAAATGATTCTGATGAAACTGAGTCTGACATAGCAGTATCCACCTCATCGAAACCAAAAACCCCAAAAGAGATAGACTTTCATTGTTTTCATAGAATTCTAAGCGCATTATCTGAATCCTTGTATGATATATTTTTGAATACAAGAGCGCTAAAGAACTCTGGAAAGCCTTGGAAGATGAATACGACTGTGATGATGCCGGAATAGAAAGGTTTAATTCTTCAACCTTTAATAGATATTTCATGGTAGATGACAAACCAATGAATGACCAGCTCCATGAATTCCAAGAATACCTTAGACATATTCAAGCTAAATGGACATCTTTCTCCAATGAACATAAAATAGCATGCCTAATAGACAATCTACCTCCCTCTTGGTCTGATATGGCTAAGGATCTTATCCATACACAAGGAGATCTTACCTACAATCAAGTCCTAAAGAAAATTAGAACCGAAGAACAAATTAGATTGAGCTCTAAGCCTAAGACTGAATCTAAAGCTAAGGTAAACCTTGTAGAAGGCCAAGGAAAACCCAAGTCTAATTATTCTTATAAACCCAAAAAGAATTTCTTCAAGAAGAAGAAAAACTTTCAGCCTAACCACCAGAACCATCATCACCAAAACCAAAGACCTAGAAACTTCAGTCAGACTCAGGATCAGAAGAGGTTTTGTTTTGTGTGTGGTAAAACAAACCATATGGCCATCAACTGCTACCATAGGAAGAAGGAAGCTGTCCAGACCTCCTACAAAGGAAAGGGCTCAGTTAGACCAGAAGCAAACATGCTTCACAAAGGTTCTTCGAGTTCCTTCAGGTCTGTAAGCTTTCAACCCCTTATTAACCTCTCTTACCATTCTGATGATTGGTGGTTGGATTATGGAGCTAATGTTCACGTTTTATTTGATCGCTCCTGTTTTTTAAACTATCAGGAATCAAGTGGAGGAGGTGTGACCCTAGGAGATGGCTCAACGGCATAAATTATTGGAAGAGAAAAAGTTGACCTGAAGATGACATCAGAAAAAATCTTAACTCTTCATGATGTTCTTCATGTGCCGTCTGTGAGGAGAAACCTAGTTAGTGGATCCCTTCTTGTAGCCTCAGGATACAAAATTGTAATGGAGGCAAATAAAGTAGTTTTTTTCTAAGCATGACTCTTTTATAGGGAAAGGCTTTGTAAAAGATGGTCTTTTTATTTTAAGTACAATGAATAAAATTTCTGATTGTTCTCTCATTGTCTCTAATATAGAATCTTCAAATATTTGGCATGGCAGACTAGGTCATGTGAACCTAGGTTCTATTAAAAGAATGATGACTTTAGATCTTATTCCCAAGACTCCAATAGATGACAAACACAAATGTGAAATTTGTGTTCAAGCCAAACACACTAGATTACCATTCAAATCTGTAGAAAGAAATTCTGACCTTCTAGAACTTATTCATTGTGATGTATGTGACTCAAATAGGATTTTGACCAGAGGCGATAGAAGATACTTTGTTACGTTTATAGATGATTATTCAAAGTATTGTTATATCTACCTTCTCAAAACCAAAGATGAAGTTCTAGATAGATTTAAGTTATACAAATCTGAAGCTGAGAATCAATTAGAAAAGAAGATTAAGATCCTTAGATCTGATCGTGGTGGAGAATATACCTCAAACGAAATAATTAACTTCTGTGAAGAACATGGAATAATTCATGAGGTAACTGCTCCTTATTCACCTCAGTCTAATGGAGTTGCTGAACGCAAGAACCGCACTCTGTTAGATATGGTGAAAGCCATGCTTCTCAGCTCTGGTGCTCCTGATAACTTGTGGGGAGAAGCCCTTTTAACTGCCTGTTACATTCTTAATAGGATTCCTAGTAAGACAAAAGACAAGACCCCCTATGAGCTGTGGAAAGGTAGAGCTCCTAGGATTAATTATCTTAGAGTTTGGGGATGCCTTGCTAAAGTCGGAATTCCCGAACCTAAAAAGAGGAAGATTGGTCCCAAGACTGTAGATGCTGTTTTCATAGGATATGCCTTAGACAGCTATGCCAATATATTTCTAGTGACTCACTCAGAAGTAAATAAAATCTCTAATAATACCATTATAGAAGCAAGAGATGCAGTTTACTTTGAAAATATATTTCTCTTTAAGGATAGAAGTTCAATCTCTTCCTCCATACCCTCTACTAGTTCTCAAGTCCAAATACCTAGCTCTCAATATGAACAAGACTTAGAACCAAGACGGAGTAAAAGGAATAGGATTGAGAAAAATTTAGGAGAAGGATTCTTCACTTTTTTGATAGAGGGTGATCCCTCAACTTATGAAGAAGCAATATCGTCTCCTGATGCTCCCTTCTGGAAAGAAGCCATTAACAGTGAATACAACTCCATCATGGAGAATAACACTTGGTTTCTAACAGATCTACCTTTAGGGAATAAACCAATAGGTTGTAAGTGGATTTTCAAGAAGAAACTCAGAGCCGATGGTACTATAGAGAAATACAAAGCTAGATTAGTTGCTAAGGGTTTTACTCAGAAGAAAGGGTTAGATTATTTTGATACCTACTCTCCTGTAGCTAGGATCATATCCATTAGAACTCTCTTGGCCTTAGCATCCATTCATGATATGCTAATCCATCAAATGGATGTAAAGACAGTATTTTTGAATGGAGATCTAGAGGAAGAACTTTATATGGACCAACCTGAAGGTTTCATTGCTAAAGGTCAAGAAAAGAAAGTCTGCAGACTAGTCAAATCCCTCTATGGCTTGAAACAAGCTCCCAAACAATGGCACAATAAATTTGACAAAGTAATTTGTGAATATGGTTTCTTGTCAAATGAGTATGACAAATGTATATACTCTAAAGGTACATGCAAAAGTTGTGTCATTTTATGCTTGTATGTAGATGACATCCTTATCCTAGGTTCATCACTGGAATTGATAAATATTACAAAGAACTATTTATCTAGCCAGTTTGATATGAAAGACCTAGGAGAAGCCAACTTAATTTTAGGAATACAAGTGACCAAAGGCAAAGAGGGTTATACTCTATCTTTAGCACATTCAATTAAAAAAATGCTAAAAAGATTTAAGTTATTTGATAAGAAACCTGTCCTTACTCCTTATGACAGCAGTATTGTACTGAAAAAGAATGAAGGATCACCTTTGGAACAACATAAATTTTCACAGATGCTAGGCACCCTTATGTATATAACAAACAGGACAAGACCTGATATTGTATTTGCTATTGGGAGACTAAGTAGATATACCAGTAACCCAAATCAGTCATATTGGACTGCCTTGGATAGGGTATTTAGATATCTCAAGGGCACCCTATATTATAGACTTTATTTTACTTGGCACCCTGATATCATAGAAGGTTATTCAGATGCAAACTGGGTAACCGACTCACATGAGATAAAATCTACTACTGGATATGTATTTACTCTAGGAGGAGCTGCGATCTCCTGGAGCTCTTGTAAGCAAACTATCATAGCTAGGAGTATAATGGAATCTGAAATGATAGCTTTAGATACAACTTGCACAGAAGCTGAATGACTTAAAAATCTTATTATGCATATACCTGTTTCTCTTAGTCCTGTTCCTGCAATTTTTATAAATTATGATAATAAATCTGTTATTGAACTACTAAAGCATGATTCTGTGAATGCTAAGATAAACAGGCACCTGCAGCTGCGCTTCAAGTCAATAAAAAGCCTACTAGGCAAATATGTGGTTCTTGACTATATAAAGTCAGAAAAGAACCTTGCAGATCACTTGACGAAGGGTCTGTCTAGGACTTTGATCCTAGAATCATCGAGGGGGATGGGGTTAAGCCCATAAGTTAGTCACCAGCAGTGGCAACCCAACCGAGTCTGACTAGAGATCCCAAGAAGCCGGTTCAATGGGTAGAAATAAGCTGAACTTAGGTGACTTTATGGAACACTGACTCGAGATTAAAGTCTCATTAAAATAAAGCCCAAGCGGTTGTACATGTGTACAATGACTCCCCATCCCTATGGTGACAGTGTTCCTGTGTGATATGGTTAGGATAAGTTTAAACTCTTAATAGGTCCAAGCTGTAATGCTAGGTTGATTCATATCACCAACCATTAAGGACTTACCTATATGAGAAGTCGTGAAGGCCATGACTATGGGACAGGGCGATCCCAGACAACTCTCATGAATGTGAAAAGTGCGCATGGCCATTTAAAAGTGCCACCCGATAGACCAAGGACCTCTAGCGTACTATGTGTGCTATTTTCTAAATCTGGTTCAAGAAGTCTGATTCAAGGCATAGTCCATCAAGCACTTCTTCATATTAAGGCAATAGTCACTACGTGATATTCAAGGCTGTAGTCCATCTCATCTATGCATAGTATTGTACTGCCTAGATGCTCCTTCTCTCTCTCTCTCTCCGTTTACTTCACTCTTATCTCTGTTTCGGAACTTGACTTTTTTTTTTGGGGGGGGGATTGTAGTTTTTGTTTTCTTCAAAAACTCAAGTTCCTCTTCCTATCTTTAGTCCCACATCGGATGGGGCAAAGCCCTCTTGTGTACATATATTAATTTCTCTCATTTTCTCTATTAAGTTGTTGTGTGGGGAACCCCTTGGGCCACACGCGCGCGCCGCCGTCGCGGCCCGGCCCGGCTCGGTTCGGTTCGACACGCGTAACGGGTGCGGGTACGCGCCCACATCTGCGGGCACCGAATGCCGATCCGATTTTCTCTTCGGGTTCGGGCTGGGACCCTAAAATACTTTTTGCTCCTCTTCATTCTTTCATTTATTTTTTCTGAACGTTGGAATTAATTTCTGAACGTTACGAATTGTTTGAACCGTTATATTTTTCAGTGTCCAGGTTCATTCGTTTAATTCTCCTATGTAACGGCTGAATTAATCGTAAATTAATTCAGACCGTTACACAACAGTATTATATATGTGTCTGTCTTCTTTGTAAAATATGACAACTTCTTTCTCTCTAAAGAATTGCTGTGCCAACTGATTTATACTCTGTTCTTCGTCTTCATCTCCAAGCTCTGGGCAGAGCTAAGTCCTGTTCGTTCTCTCCAAGTCGTGTGCGGCAACGAGATACCGGTAGTGCGGGGGTTTTACCACTAGGAGCTTCGGGAACGTCTGCACACAGATCCCGAATAAACTCTTAGGACAGTACTTCGTGCACGACTTTCCCAGAGGCCGGTAACATCTGTTTAATTTTTTTTTGTATTCTGAAATATTTCAATAAGAAAAATACAACAATTCTAACAGATTTGACCCAATCCAGTTTCCTGATGGAATGGACCAAAGCTAGTTCAATTCGATTTAATCCACTGGTTGGACCGCTTTGATCCAATCCAGTCTCCTGATGGAATCGATCTTCGGTTCGAATTTTAAATCATTAATACATACATGGGGGTTCAAGAGGGGGATCACTTCTGGACAACCTAAGTTACCTTAAAAATTGGAACTATAAGTTCCATTTTTTCAGTCGATATAAAATTGTACCTAGAGTAATTTTAAATGGATTATGATCTGATTTGTGGGCCTCTAAAATAGTTTTTTTTTTCAAAAAAAGATGAAACTTGCCTTACAGAAATATTTTTGCAGAATTTAAAATAAAAAGTAAAATTTTTTTTGACTTGACTTCCACTTTATTTGTCATATTTAATGATGCATTCCACTATTTTACAATAATATAAAATAAAAAATAACTTTTGACAAAAATCGTATGGGACTGCTGGTCAACTGATTTGACGTTAAAAAAATTGACCAAAATAATCCTTTCCCATTGTCTTCTTTCTCTTCCCTCTCACCCCCTCCCTCCCCCTTCTCCACTTCGGACAGCCAGCCGCCCCCACCGTCGATCTAGCTCCCCCCTCCCCGCCCCCGCTCCTCCCTAGCCAGTCGTCGTCGTTGCTCGCCACCGTCGGAGCTCGTCGCCGCCGTTGCTACTACTGCTGCTACCTGCAGGGGCGGGGTGGGGGGAAACGGCGGTGGCGGCGGCCAGTTGCTCGTGGTGGGGAGGGAGGGGGAAGGAGGGAGGGGGAAGGAAATAGGAAGAAGACAATGGAAGAAGAATATTTTGGTCAATTTTTTTGGATCAAATCAGTTGACCGACACTCTTAAATAATTTTTGTCAAAAATGAATAATTTTTTAAATTATTATAAAATAGTAGGATACACCCTTATATATGACAAATAAAATGGAAACCTAAGCTGATTGTATGTACCGTGGAAAGATGACAGCATGTGCCCACGACTACGACTACGATTACGACTACAACAAGTATCTTTTATTTACCTCTATAAGTTAGAGCCGAAAAAGGAAAACTAATATTGTTCGGAAGAAAAGAAAAAAATCTCTTAAAAATAAGTCAGGACACTGAAATTAACAATCGGGCTTTACTTACTAGTTACAACAAACAAAAGTCCAACCCATTTGACGAGCATATTTGATTGAGTAGCTAATGTTATAATGCAGTCATCAGTTTATTTTTTTTTCTTTTTTGGAGAATTGAACTTGCTACGGTGGGAAGAAGCAATGTTTTAAAAATCGGACCGATGATTGAACCAAAAATCTTTGATACGGATCGAATCGGAGTTCAACCGGGTTCAGTCAGAATTCAAATAGGTCTTTTACGAAAATTAAATCATGTAAGATATTCACATTTACTTCTTAGTTTGGTTTGATTTTACAACTATAAAGTCTTTTAAAACCAAACCAAATATCAAATGTTCCAAATCTCACGTGATAAACTTTTTTGAGTTAAAAAAAAAACTAGAATGACCGGTTCAATTGTGAACCGATTCGGCCGGTTCATCGATTAAATTTTGATTCAGAAAAAAAATTATCGGTTCTTTAAAAATTCTGTTCAAGTCAGACCGACCGATTTTTTCGTCCGATCCGATTCAACCGCCGGCCAGATCCGATTTTGAACATTGGGAAGAAGTGAAAAAAATTGCAGGTTATGTGGCTTACTCAAATGGAGAATTGGAAAATTAATTTCATTGGTTTACAAAAATCATATATATATATATATATATATATATATATATATATATATATATATATATATATATATTGGTGCGACTTTAATGTCGAAGTATTTGGTTTTGAATTCTAAAAAAATAGTTTCACATTCATGTGATAACTCCAAGTGTGTATTTTAATATAATTTTTTTTTTGTTGACTCATACACATGAAAAGTTGTAGTCCAAGTGGTTAGTATGATGGGATATTTTTCTAGAGGGCAAGTTTTAAGGCACCAAAAAAAATTTATGGTTTTTGTCACTCATTTTTTGGGGTCTTTCTTAGGAGCTGGTGTCACGACCCGCACCCGGAAAATCGGGCATGAGTCGTGGGTACGTCCAGCCTACGCCACAGCATCGGCGGTAGAACGCTGTCTAGGTCAACTATCTAGATAATAATCTCACACAAAAATCGGCCATGCCTCTCCAAAAGGAGGGCAACCACACAAACAAGTATATCAACCTGTCAAGATCTCAACTCCAAACGGAGGAGCAAATATCACAATGATAATCAAGTACTCAATCACGAATCTAAGCACGATAAGATAACACAGAGATCTAACAACTATAAAGTCTAACCAACAACAACTACTACAACGACCACAACATCAAATAATAATACAACAATATCCAAAATAATATACAAACAAGGTTTCAATCTAAAACCAGAGACAAATCCGGTGCTAAAGCTAAAAAAAATAACAAGGTCCTAGTGATCCCGGCTACCAACCCAAAAATCACTCCTAAACTAGAGGATCCCTGTCTGCACCCTCGACAGGCTCAGGTCCATAAAACGTCGGACACCAATCCTCCGGATACTCTGGAAAAAATATGTCCAGTCAGGACTGGAGCAAGTACATCTCTAACAGCAGTTCCATTTAAATGATAAAAACTATAAAACAGTTATAGCAAGTAGCAAGAAGAATGAAATAAAGTATGGAGCAAGAAATATACATATGTCACTGGTGCATAAGGTAAGGATGCATGGATATCAGAGCAAAATAGTAATAACTGTAAGATACAGGAAATCTAAGCTAAGATCAAGTCCGTGCACATGAACGTGTAGTGAGTCCAGCATGAAAAATATGTAGTGAGTCAAGTCCAGAAACATGTAAGTGAGACAAGTCAAGAAATGCATGAGAGTCCAGACTATAAAGAATGAACTCGGTGTCTTTGAAATACTTGTTTCGACATGTAAACGGCTAGGGGTAAGTACGGCTCACCGCGCACTGGGTGCGCGGCTGCTATCATTCCAGATTAGACCAGAGGGAGTGATTCCTGATGATGCCAGATAGGAATGTTTACATGTCTACTCGAGTATTTCCCCACCCCGACTAATTGTCACTACCACTTTTCCAGGTAAGGGCATTTGTGTAATTTAACTATTTAAATAATTGTGTATTTAATTAATTGCTAAGTTTTATAAACTAATTATATTATTATTAGTGATATTTGATTTTAGGTCAAACTCTAGAACACATTAGGGCAAACCCTAATGACCAAACCCTAATTTGTAAACCCTATTCTAGCAAAACCCTAGAATTTTAAATTAGGATGGAACCCTCAAAACCCTAGACTGACTTAACCTGAGTCTATTAGGTTCTACATGAGAGGGCCAGGGGGTTTAACCTAAAAACTATGCATGGAAACCCTAAAACTAGGTTTAATATAAAAAGGAAGCTTCTCACAAAGCCATCCTTCATGTAGAAAAGAGAAACCTTAGCCTCCATCTAGAGAAACCATCTCCCCATCCCATTTTTCGAGATTAAACCTAGGGCTTCCATTTTCTCCTCCTCCAAAGCAAGGAAATCAGGGAACTTGGGTCAAGGAGACTTGGGAAGGAAGAACTTCCATAGGGAACCATCTCCCTGCAGGTAAAACCCTATTTTATACATGTAATCTCTGTTTTTCTGTCGATTATTGGCCATTAGGGAACCCCTGGCTGTGTAGATTCGAATTTTTGGGATTTTGCAGGTAAAACCTAGGAGATCTAGGGTTTTGGTGAATTTTATTTGGTTTTCCCCAAAATTCTGGAACCCTAATCCTAGGGACTTCGTGTAAGCATGATTACATCCCCTACGTGTAGTCTAGACATCAGGATTTAGGGTTTTTCCACTGTACACAGTCGGGTGATTTGTAAACCTGTGTATTTTGGGTTTCTTTTGGAGCATATTCGGGTTGGGTCTTAGTGTAGGATCTGTGTTTAGTTTTAAATCTATTTTAATCTGTTATGTTGTTGATGTATATATATATAATGTCATTGTGAGCAGGTTATGTAGATTTGGGGGTTTTTCTACTGTGTAGTCGGGTTGATTCCCGTGTGTATCTGATTGGGGGAGGGTTTCACTACTGTGTGTTCATTTGTGAGAGCAGGAAGGGGGTTGGGCCAGGTCTGTGCAGTTTTGTGAACTGTGAGCAGAAATTCATTATGTGCATGAACCTATCTATATGTACCTGTGTTAATGTGTGAGGGTGTGTCCTTGTTCAGAATTTCTGTGTGTATTTGAGAGAGAGTTAGAGAGGGAGCAGTGTGCTGTGAAGTACAGAATTCTGTGTACAGATCAGCATGTGTGTAAGTATTTCTCAGTATGTGTGTAAGGATATGTATCAGTGTGTTGATTTAGGGAAAAATCTGTTAAACTAGGCTGTGAGTAGATGTGTAGTTCAATAGAGAGGCTGTGCATTACCTGTGTAAACTGTGCAGATATTCATGACAGTGTGTGAGTATCCCAAAACTAGGTGTTTTTGTGTCCTTAACTGAGTTGGGTGGCTGTGTGCACAGTGCAGTCGAGTGTATGGGACTGTGTTGCTGTGCAGATTCTAGTTTGTGTGACTGTAGATAGGTGTGTGCAAATTGTATACTGTGTGAATGTGAAGAACCTATATGTGTCTCAGAACTTGTGAGTTAGGAACTAGTGTCAGTAGTTAGTTAAATTATGTATATGTGTGTTCAGTGTACTGTGTTAGATACCTAGGTGTCTAAGTGTTGGTGTGTGCCTCAGAAATTTTCCCAGGATCCTGTGTATGTGGCTGTGCATTGGTTGTATATAGATGTGTATCAGATTAGGGAGGAAACCTGTGAGTTAGATACATGTGTTCTTGGGTTAAGTTCAGTGAGTTGTTCTGTTTTGGGTCCCCTTGAGTGTGTATCAGTACATGTTAGAAATTCAGTATGTATCAGTCAGTGGTCTTCAACAGGAACCTATCTGCCAAGTGTAGGTAAGTGAATAATATTCAAGGGTATTGGAGGTGGGTTGATATACTAAGTTCAGGTGTAGATACCTGTGTCCCTAGTGTTCAGTGCAGTGTAGGTAATTATAATCTGTGTGAGGTGACTGTGTTAGGCATCAGTGAGTGTGGCTGTGAATTAGATTTCTGTGTGTGTGCAGACTGAATGTGTCTGTGTGCAGAACAGTGTATGTAGGTGTTAAGTTAGATATCCTAGTTAAGTTGATTGATGAGTAGGTCGAGTCCTTGGTATTAAGTATATGAGTAAGGTATAAGTTAAGTCACTATATAAACACTATCCTATATATATTAGGCAAGTATATTTATAAGTCATATATATAGTATTACGACTCACTATATAGTCTATATAGCTATATGATACCTAGTATCTAGATACTCATGAGATGGACCTAGAAACCTAGTCACAACCTAGTTTCAACTAGTATAGCCTAGAAATCACCCTAGAACTAGATTTGAACCCAGATTGAGGTACTATGAGTACACCCTAGTGTTTATAACTAGGGATGACACAATTAGCTAGTGTTAGACTAGTATTGACCAGTAAACCTTAGACATGACCTAGAAACCTCGTTTTTTTAAATTGTTAAACATGTTATTCTTTTAATTCATTAATTAACATTGAATTTCCATATTAGGTCATTTTGATCCCACTTTGGACATCGATCCTCACACCTTGCTCAGGACCACAGGCGAGTACATTCTCTGACAGTTTTCATTGTTGATTACTTCTATAAATCGTAGTGTATTACATACTTGATTCCGACACTGTGGATACACGAGTTAGCACCCTAGATCCCCATCATGAGGAGTCGTGATTGGAATCCACCGTGCTAGCTGGGGATGGGGAATTATTAGTAGATTATGTGATCATATCCAAATCCTTGCCATGCATCATAGCTCACCCCACTTCTCACGTCGGGTGCGGCCTGACCATCATCATGCTTCATAGCTGTTATATATGATTAGCCTGACCATTATCATGCATCATAGCTAACTATATGGTTAGCCTGACCTTCAAGAATCATAGCTAATCATATATAACCAGCCTGATCTAGTCCCAAGCCGATCACATAATAAACTAATATTTCAAACACATAGCTAGATGTTTTATCTTTATTCAGATACATTTGTTCTAGCATTCACTGTTTATTGTTCATTGCTAGATGCCCTGTTGCCTATTTCATTTCTCCTGTACTTCTCATTTTCAGTATTTATTTCCATCTTGTATCTCTTACACTGTTTATAGATTTTGTCAATTTAATGAAACTGCTGTTAGTGCTTGTGCTTCGCTCCAATCCTGACTGGATAACCAACATTTTCAGAGGACCTGGAGGACTTTTGCCCTACTCATTACGGCCCAGAAATAGATGGAGATTTCACTCCAGAAATCTCAGAGGAGGTGCCTATCCTAGAGGAGAACTTACCAGCCTGTTCTTAGATTACTTTTCTGCATTATTGTTTTAGACTGAGACTGAGATGTATTTATTTTAATTGTGACTTTGTGAGGTCATTTAGACCTAGGATTTGAGTTGGACTTTTTGTGGTTGGTTTTTATTAGAACTCTTTTCAATTCTCATCGTGCCATTATGTTATAGTTGTGATTGAGTATATTATAGAACTGTGGTTTATTTATCATTGTCCTCCGTACGGAGTTGAGACTATTGACAGGATATACTATGTTTGTGACCTAGACAGCGTTCTACCGCCGATGCTGCGGCGTAGGCTGGACGTACCCACGACTCATGCCCAATTTCCGGGTGCGGGTCGTGACACGTTTTAGTGGTGGCCCATGCAGGTCCAGTCAGTAGTCTTAGATTCAGATTAGAGTAATATCGTAGTGGTGCTCGCTTAGAGTATTACTACGAGCCTGTTTTAGGAAATAGGAATTAGGCCGAGGGTATGCTCAATCACAATTAGGAAATTCTGATTCTTATGCACTACTCTTAATGATTAATTCCTTTAGAAATTTTTACTGTCCTTCCTTGATGATATCGTGTTTATTACCTTAATTGAATCTTTCGATTTGTCTTCAGGATGCCGCCAAGAAGGTCCCAGAGACTCGGAGCAGCAGATTCAGAGAGGTCTGCCACCTCTCGCGCTGCCGGACAGACATCAGCAGCACCTCCTACATCTCCAGTACATGTGGGAGTGTCTGCAGCATTCGGGGGTCCTCCACCACCAGTTCAGAGGGTCCCCACAGCCACGACGGCACCACCACCACCAGTTCAGCATCCAGGAGGTGTGCCCGTCGATGGAGCACAGATGTTCGCTTTGATTCAGGGCATGATCGATGCCCAGAGGACGTCGGCAGAGGCCCAGAGAGTGCAGGCTGAGGCACATCAGGCCCAGACAGAGATGATGAGGGTGAATATGGAGAATGCTCACCAAGTGGCTCTCCAGGCTGTGGAGAGAGTCACTCAGCAGCAGCAACAACCTGGTCAGCAACAACAGAGGCCGGGCACCATTGTGGACTTCAAGAGGATGATGCCTCGGGAGTTCAAAGGGACAGAAGGGATACTCTACGCCGATGATTGGCTAGAGGACATCGAGAGGAACTTGCGTTTGGCGCAGATTCCAGAGGCGCTCCAGATCGAGGCCGCTGGCAGTCAGATGTTCGACATTGCCCTGACATAGTTTCGCACGGAGCCGAGACTCTTGCGCAGGGGACTCACTTGGGAGGATTTCAAGGAGCTCTTCAAAGAAAAGTTCTTTCCTGATGTCGTCCTGGGAGCTTTGGAGAGTCAGTTCCATGACTTAGCCCAGGGGAGCTCGTCCGTCGATGAGTATGCCGCGGAGTTTTCCCGCCTGAGCCGCTTCGTGCCATCGATGATTAGAGATCTGGGGGACAGGGCCGGAAAATTCAGAAAAGGGCTGACAAGGGAGATCAAGTCTCGCACGTCGGGACGTCGCACAGCTACCTACGAGGGCATATTGATGGATGCCCAAGTAGCCGAGGACGACTTGGGCCTCAGGCCCAAGAGGGGACGCGATGGTTCCGGAGGAGCAAACAGTAGTACGGGACCGGGCAAGCGTCCACACTTTCAGCAGCAACAGCAGAGGCCCTTTCAGCAACAGCATCAGGCACCAGCCCGAGGGCAGGTCCAGCAGCAGCAACAGAGACAGAACCAGCCCGCCATCCAGTGTGCTTACTGCGGAAAGATGGGACATACTAGAGATATCTGCAGGAAGAGATTGGGCTCATGTCTATCCTGCGGATCGACGACACACCAGCTGAAGGATTGTCCTACCTTTCGTCCAGGTCAGGGTGGAGCAGCCGCCCAGAGAGGATCAGACAGGGTGCCTACCGCACCAGGAGGCCAACAACAGAGGGGACCACTTCCACCACAACATCAGAAGTTCGCCCAGCATCAGCAGCAGAGAGGTGCACCCCAAGGGCGAGCATACGCCATGGCAGTCGAGGAGATCGAGCTAGCAGGAGACTTAATCACAGGTTCGGTTCTTCTCGATTGTATTCCTGCATTTACCTTATTCGACTATGGCGCTTCCCATAGTTTTGTGTCTGTATCATATGCACTTCGACATCATTTAGACACAGAACCATTAGCTAGGACTTGCAAGATCATGACTGGTGGAGGTATTATCCTAGTTCGTGATCACTGCAAGGACTGGAGAGTGTCAGTAGGAGGCCGAGACTTGAGCGTGAGTTTACTCGTCATGCCACTTCCAGGGTACGACATTGTACTCGGAATGGACTGGTTGAGTAGGCATCATGCTACTATAGATTGTTATGGAGGCAGAGTATTGTTTAGACCACCAGGAGAGCCGGAGTTTGAGGTAGTCAGAGGAGCAGCGGAACAGAGCAGGAGCACATTTTGCAGAGCCAGGGCAGAAGAAGAGGAGTTGCCACATCCTCTGATAGCAGAATTCCTGGATGTATTTCCAGAAGAGTTGCCAGGTTTGCCGCCAGACAGAGATGTTGAATTCTCTATAGACTTGGTTCCAGGAGCGGAGCCCATTTCACAACATGTCTATAGAGTCAACAACAGCGAGCTAGCAGAACTGAAAAAGCAAGTTGAGGAGCTGCAGGACAAAGGCTTCATCAAATCCAGTTCATCACCATGGGGAGCTCCGGTATTGTTCGTACCGAAGAAGGACAGCACGGTGCACATGTGCATTGATTATAGAGCTTTGAACAATATCACTATCAAGAACAAGTACCCGCTGCCGAGGATAGATGATCTTTTCGACCAGTTGAGCGGGGCGAGGGTGTTTTCAAAGATAGATTTGAGATCAGGCTATCACCAGGTGAAGGTGAAGAAGGAAGACACGCCGAAGACAGCTTTTCGGACCAGATACGGCCAGTTTGAGTTCATGGTGATGCCATTTGGTTTAACCAATGCGCCGACAGTATTCATGAACTTGATGAACAAGGTGTTCCACCAGTACCTTGACAAGTTCGTGGTGGTGTTCATTGACGATATTCTTGTGTATTCCAAGACCCCGGAGGAGCACGAAGAGCACCTGAGATTGGTCTTAGAGACTCTCAGGAGGGAGAAGCTGTACGGGAAACTCTCTAAGTGTGAATTCTTCCTTGAGAAGGTCGAATTTCTTGGGCATGTGGTATCGGGTGACGGAATCTCGGTTAACCCAAAGAAGATCGAGGCAGTGGAGTCGTGGGCTACCCCCAGTTCGGTAGCTGAGATCAGGAGTTTTCTCGGGCTAGCAAGATACTACAGGAGGTTTGTACAAGATTTCTCCAAGATTGCAGCGCCGATGACCAGGCTGACTAGGAAGGATGTGGATTTTGTATGGACGGAGGAGTGCCAGGCTGCATTTGATGAGCTGAAGAAGAGGTTGACAACAGCTCCAATTTTGACGTTGCCAGCAGGGACAGGTGGTTTCACCATCTACAGTGATGCTTCAGGGAAGGGTCTGGGATGTGTTCTTCAGCAGCACGGGAAGGTAATTGCCTATGCTTCCAGGCAGTTACGCCCTCATGAAAAGTACTACCCCACCCACGATTTAGAGTTGGCAGCAGTTATCTTCGCTCTAAAGCTGTGGAAACATTATCTGTACGGAGAGCGTGTGGAGATCTTACAGACCACAAGAGCTTGAAGTACGTGTTCACACAGAAGGAGCTAAACATGAGGCAGAGGAGGTGGTTAGAGTTGATGAAGGACTTTGACATCTCATTGCAGTACCACCCAGGGAAGGCTAACGTAGTCGCCGATGCCTTGAGCAGGTATCCGACGGCTATGTACTTGACGACAGATAGGCAATTGTTGGCTGATTTGGAGAGCTTGGAGATTGAAGTGTTAGTTCCCGGTACTGAGATTCAGATGTGGGGACTGCAGATACAGTCCGAACTGATGGACAGGATCAGAGCTGCGCAGTACGAGGATGAGGCTCTGAGGAGTATCAGGGCACAGGTTCAGACAGGATTGTCGGACGACTTTACTATCGCAGAGGATGGTTCCTTACGGCACGGCACGAGGATGTGTGTGCCGAGCGGGGAGCTGCGCGAGGAGGTTCTACAGGAGGCACATCGCTCTCAGTACTCGATGCATCCCGGTGCCAACAAGATGTATCGAGACTTGAGGGAGCACGTATGGTGGTATGGAATGAAGCACGAGGTAGCACGCTTCGTATCCTGGTGTCTAGTGTGCCAGCAGGTAAAGGCAGACCGGCAGAGGCCAGGAGGTTTGCTTCAACCTTTACCGATTCCAGAATGGAAATGGGAGCACGTGACCATGGATTTCGTTTCAGGGCTTCCACGTTCTCCAGGAGGGAAAGACGCGATTTGGGTCATCGTGGACAGGTTGACCAAATCGGCCCATTTCTTACCTTTTAAGGTGGGCACGTCGACAGAGAGGCTCGCAGAGATGTACGTGCGTCAGATCGTTAGACTTCATGGAGTTCCTGTGAGCATCGTCTCAGATCGGGATAGTCGTTTCACTTCCCACTTCTGGAGGAGTCTGCAGGCTAGCTTGGGCACTCAGCTCAAGTTCAGTACCGCATATCACCCCCAGACTGACGGGCAGTCTGAAAGGACTATTCAGACTCTCGAGGATATGCTACGCACTTGCGTTCTAGATCTCGGAGGTTCTTGGGAGGATCATCTGCACCTGGTAGAGTTCGCTTACAACAACAGCTATCAGGCCAGCATCGAGATGTCACCATTTGAGGCTCTTTATGGACGAAGGTGCCGTACACCGCTATCTTGGGACGACGTTGGAGAGAGAGCCTTGCTAGGACCAGAAATGGTCGTGGATGCAGCAGAAAAGGTGAAACTCATCAGAGACAGATTGCGAGTGGCGCAGGACAGACAGCGGCATTGGGCCGACAGCCACCGTAGACCCCTTGAGTTTCAGGTATGGATTGTTATTTTGGTTTGTGTTTGTTTGTTTAGACTGCATGTTGAGACTGTTTTGTTTTAGGTTGGCAATCTAGTATTCCTACGGATTTCTCCGACGCGTGGAACGATTCGTTTTGGTAGAAGCGGGAAGCTTAGCCCACGCTACATCGGACCCTTTGGCATTCTTGCGAGGGTAGGTGCAGTGGCATATAGACTGGACTTGCCACCTGCACTAGAGGGAGTGCATGATGTGTTTCACGTGTCGCAGCTGAGACGGTACGTGGCCGACCCTAGTCACGTACTTGATCACTCGGAGATTGAGGTTGGTCCTACGCTCAGCTACCCCGAGCAGCCCGTAGAGATCTTGGACCGCAGAGAGAAGGTGTTGCGGAACCAAACTATTCCTTTGGTTCGGGTTGCATGGAGACATCACTCTCCAGGGGAGTCGACCTGGGAGAGAGAGGACGAAATGCGCGAGCAATACCCGTATCTCTTCTAGACTTGAGGTATTTCCTTTTCTGATTTCACCCTTGTTCTAGTTCAGTCCAATTTCGAGGACGAAATTTCTTTTAGGAGGGTAGACTTGTCACTACCACTTTTCCAGGTAAGGGCATTTGTGTAATTTAACTATTTAAATAATTGTGTATTTAATTAATTGCTGAGTTTTATAAACTAATTATATTATTATTAGTGATATTTGATTTTAGGTCAAACTCTAGAACACATTAGGGCAAACCCTAATGACCAAACCCTAATTTGTAAACCCTATTCTAGCAAAACCCTAGAATTTTAAATTAGGATGGAACCCTCAAAACCCTAGACTGACTTAACCTGAGTCTATTAGGTTCTACATGAGAGGGCCAGGGGGTTTAACCTAAAAACTATGCATGGAAACCCTAAAACTAGGTTTAATATAAAAAGGAAGCTTCTCACAAAGCCATCCTTCATGTAGAAAAGAGAAACCCTAGCCTCCATCTAGAGAAACCATCTCCCCACCCCATTTTTCGAGATTAAACCTAGGGCTTCCATTTTCTCCTCCTCCAAAGCAAGGAAATCAGGGAACTTGGGTCAAGGAGACTTGGGAAGGAAGAACTTCCATAGGGAACCATCTCCCTGCAGGTAAAACCCCATTTTATACATGTAATCTCTGTTTTTCTGTCGATTATTGGCCATTAGGGAACCCCTGGCTGTGTAGATTCGAATTTTTGGGATTTTGCAGGTAAAACCTAGGAGATCTAGGGTTTTGGTGAATTTTATTTGGTTTTCCCCAAAATTCTGGAACCCTAATCCTAGGGACTTCGTGTAAGCATGATTACATCCCCTACGTGTAGTCTAGACATCAGGATTTAGGGTTTTTCCACTGTACACAGTCGGGTGATTTGTAAACCTGTGTATTTTGGGTTTCTTTTGGAGCATATTCGGGTTGGGTCTTAGTGTAGGATCTGTGTTTAGTTTTAAATCTATTTTAATCTGTTATGTTGTTGATGTATATATATATAATGTCATTGTGAGCAGGTTATGTAGATTTGGGGGTTTTTCTACTGTGTAGTCGGGTTGATTCCCGTGTGTATCTGATTGGGGGAGGGTTTCACTACTGTGTGTTCATTTGTGAGAGCAGGAAGGGGGTTGGGCCAGGTCTGTGCAGTTTTGTGAACTGTGAGCAGAAATTCATTATGTGCATGAACCTATCTATATGTACCTGTGTTAATGTGTGAGGGTGTGTCCTTGTTCAGAATTTCTGTGTGTATTTGAGAGAGAGTTAGAGAGGGAGCAGTGTGCTGTGAAGTGCAGAATTCTGTGTACAGATCAGCATGTGTGTAAGTGTTTCTCAGTATGTGTGTAAGGATATGTATCAGTGTGTTGATTTGGGGAAAAATCTGTTAAACTAGGCTGTGAGTAGATGTGTAGTTCAATAGAGAGGCTGTGCATTACCTGTGTAAACTGTGCAGATATTCATGACAGTGTGTGAGTATCCTAAAACTAGGTGTTTTTGTGTCCTTAACTGAGTTGGGTGGCTGTGTGCACAGTGCAGTCGAGTGTATGGGACTGTGTTGCTGTGCAGATTCCAGTTTGTGTGACTGTAGATAGGTGTGTGCAAATTGTATACTGTGTGAATGTGAAGAACCTATATGTGTCTCAGAACTTGTGAGTTAGGAACTAGTGTCAGTAGTTAGTTAAATTATGTATATGTGTGTTCAGTGTACTGTGTTAGATACCTAGGTATCTAAGTGTTGGTGTGTGCCTCAGAAATTTTCCCAGGATCCTGTGTATGTGGCTGTGCATTGGTTGTATATAGATGTGTATCAGATTAGGGAGGAAACCTGTGAGTTAGATACATGTGTTCTTGGGTTAAGTTCAGTGAGTTGTTCTGTTTTGGGTCCCCTTGAGTGTGTATCAGTACATGTTAGAAATTCAGTATGTATCAGTCAGTGGTCTTCAACAGGAACCTATCTGCCAAGTGTAGGTAAGTGAATAATATTCAAGGGTATTGGAGGTGGGTTGATATACTAAGTTCAGGTGTAGATACCTGTGTCCCTAGTGTTCAGTGCAGTGTAGGTAATTATAATCTGTGTGAGGTGACTGTGTTAGGCATCAGTGAGTGTGGCTGTGAATTAGATTTCTGTGTGTGTGCAGACTGAATGTGTCTGTGTGCAGAACAGTGTGTGTAGGTGTTAAGTTAGATATCCTAGTTAAGTTGATTGATGAGTAGGTCGAGTCCTTGGTATTAAGTATATGAGTAAGGTATAAGTTAAGTCACTATATAAACACTATCCTATATATATTAGGCAAGTATATTTATAAGTCATATATATAGTATTACGACTCACTATATAGTCTATATAGCTATATGATACCTAGTATCTAGATACTCATGAGATGGACCTAGAAACCTAGTCACAACCTAGTTTCAACTAGTATAGCCTGGAAATCACCCTAGAACTAGATTTAAACCCAGATTGAGGTACTATGAGTACACCCTAGTGTTTATAACTAGGGATGACACAATTAGCTAGTGTTAGACTAGTATTGACCAGTAAACCTTAGACATGACCTAGAAACCTCGTTTTTTTAAATTGTTAAACATGTTATTCTTTTAATTCATTAATTAACATTGAATTTCCATATTAGGTCATTTTGATCCCACTTTGGACATCGATCCTCACACCTTGCTCAGGACCACAGGCGAGTACATTCTCTGACAGTTTTCATTGTTGATTACTTCTATAAATCGTAGTGTATTACATACTTGATTCCGACACTGTAGATACACGAGTTAGCACCCTAGATCCCCATCATGAGGAGTCGTGATTGGAATCTACCGTGCTAGCTGGGGATGGGGAATTATTAGTAGATTATGTGATCATATCCAAATCCTTGCCATGCATCATAGCTCACCCCACTTCTCACGTCGGGTGCGGCCTGACCATCATCATGCTTCATAGCTGTTATATATGATTAGCCTGACCATTATCATGTATCATAGCTAACCATATGGTTAGCCTGACCTTCAAGAATCATAGCTAATCATATATAACCAGCCTGATCTAGTCCCAAGCCGATCATATATTAAACTAATATTTCAAACACATAGCTAGATGTTTTATCTTTATTCAGATACATTTGTTCTAGCATTCACTGTTTATTGTTCATTGCTAGATGCCCTGTTGCCTATTTCATTTCTCCTGTACTTCTCATTTTCAGTATTTATTTCCATCTTGTATCTCTTACACTGTTTATAGATTTTGTCAATTTAATGAAACTGCTGTTAGTGCTTGTGCTTCGCTCCAATCCTGACTGGATAACCAATATTTTCAGAGGACCTGGAGGACTTTTGCCCTACTCATTACGGCCCAGGAATAGAGGGAGATTTTACTCCAGAAATCCCAGAGGAGGTGCCTATCCTAGAGGAGAACTTACCAGCCTGTTCTTAGATTACTTTTCTGCATTATTGTTTTAGACTGAGACTGAGATGTATTTATTTTAATTGTGACTTTGTGAGGTCATTTAGACCCAGGATTTGAGATGAACTTTTTGTGGTTGGTTTTTATTAGAACTCTTTTCAATTCTCATCGTGCCATTATGTTATAGTTGTGATTGAGTATATTATAGAACTTTGGTTTATTTATCATTGTCCTCCGTAGGCTGGACGTACCCACGACTCATGCCCAATTTCCGGGTGCGGGTCATGACACTAATACAAGTGGATCCAAGACCCGACACGCAAACCAAGATGAGTCCAGCCTGAACATGAATGATGCCTGTAAGTGATGCCAGTAGTGATTCCAGAATAGAGGCCAGAAACATGAAATGTACGTGTCGCAAGTAAATGAATCCAGAAATATCAATCAGTGTCCCGTGTTGTGCCAGAATAATCAGATGATACTATACTAGAAGCTGAATCATAATAATTATCAAATAATGAAAACTATCAGAGAATGTACTCGCCTGACGTCCTGAGCAACTAGCGATCCGAACTGGTGTCGCAAGGAGCTAATGCGAAAAGCAAGGTTAAACAGGTTTCTAATGAGTTAAACAGATATAAAATAACTAAAAATAGGCTTCTAGGGTCGTTCTAGGTCAAACGGGTCAAACCGGTGAAATCTGGGTGAAAAAGTCAACTCTGGGTCCAAAAAGTCAACTCTAGGTCAAAACTAGGTCAAAAGTTGACTTTGGCGGTCAACCGAGTCAACTACGGTCAAGTCTGGGTCAAACTAGGGTGCTCCTGAAATTCTAGGTCAAACCGAGCTCATTAAGCTAGAAAACTCACAAACTCGCCTCCTTGAGATACCGGGATACCCTCGGTATCCGATACCTCAACCTACGCTATATACTCCGCCTAAACCCGCTAAAACCTATGCTAGCACGCGTAAATATATACACATAAGCATATAAAAATCACTCAAAGATATTTCCTAGGCTAATGCTCAATTACCCCGCTCGAAACTCAATACCTTGGTGAGATACCTTGATATCTCAAGGTATTGGGATACCGCTCTCAAACCCCTCTAACTAGCTATCTAACTAATAATTACATACCTAGATATTAATCTAGGCTAGGTAATATAGATATCTACCATATTTATATATGTCTAAGTAGGTATCTACCTATATATATATATATACACACATATATACATTTACCCATTTACCTTATCTATACACACATATATATATATATATATTACCTTACCTTACCCAACTCATAAATATCTATGTATAACTATCTAGATATCTATAGATATGTATATAACTATATGTATATACATCTATATCCTAGATAGATATAACTATCTATCTACCTATCTATTATCAACCTATCTAGTTATCTATCTATCTATCTAACTAGATATCTAATATCTAGTATTTACCTACCTAACTATCTATCAAATTATCTATCTATTTACCTATCTATATATTTAATTATCTATCTATCAAACTACCTACTTACCTATCAATCTATCTATCTAGCTATCTATCAACCTATCTAACTATCCAACTATCTATAAATCTAGCTAGCTATCTATCTATTAATTCTAACTATTTACCTATCTAATCTATAGTTATATCTATCTATGTAACTATCTACCTAATATCTATCCACCTATTTAACTATCTAACTATCTATTTATATATCTATCTCATATATCTATCTACCAATCTAACTATCTGTCCATCTAGATATATCTAACTATCTCTCTATCAATCTATCTCTCTATCCTATCCCTCGCTACGCCTCGCTGCTACTCAAACCTGCTGCTGCTGCTGCTCTCAAACCTGCTGCTGCTGCGCTGCTAGCTTTTGCTGCTGCTGCGCTGCTATTTGCTGCTGCTGTGGTGGCTGCTGCCCCACAGCAGCAGCTGCTGCCACTGCTCGCTGTTTCCAGTTCCCCCCCCCCTCTCTCAAACACACACACACACTCCTATATATATATATATATATCACTCTATATATATAATCATACATATATATACATATATATAACTCTATAGATATATATACACACTAACTTATACATTCTAACACACACTCACACTCAAACACAAATCAACACACACACACACACATATACACAAACACATATCTCTATATATATATAAACACACATCTACATATATACTCACATATATCTATATATATATATACACTAATATATATATATCTATACATCTACACACACACACACTAACATATATACTAATATCTATATACCAACACACTCTAACATATATCTACACACACATATACACTCACATATCTATATATACATATATCTACACACATATATCAATATATATATACACACACTAATATATATATATGCATATAAACACTCACACACTCAAACATATATATATATATCCTCACACACTCTCACACTCACTCTCACACAACCTCACACACACACTCTCACACACACTAACACACACACTCACTAACACTCACTAATGCACAACTACACACACAAACACTCATACATATATATATATATATATATATATATAAATATATATACATATACACATATACACACATACATATACTCCTATATATATATCTATAAACACTCACTCACACTCACACACACACTCACCAACAAACTCACACAAGCACTCACTAACACACTCACAAACACATAACCACACATATATATATAAATATATATATAAAAACACACACACAAATATATATATACATATATATATAAATAAACACAACACACAACACAACGCACACAACGCTCACAACGCCCCACCTACGCACGCCCAACGACCCCGACACGCCCAAACACCTATAAATATATAAAATATAGCCCGAAAACTCTAGCACACACTCCCCGATACTAACCCAACACGCGCACAAGCCCGAAACGAGGAAACCAAGTCGAAATGGCCGTTCGGTCATTTCGACGAACACGTGGTGCGCGGCTCGGAAAACCTCCTGAAACGCACACCAAACGAACTCGGAATCGGCCCAAAATTTACCCACACACTCTAAACGATGTCTAGATCCTAGAAAATGTGCTCCCGCGTCGATTCTAAGCCCGTGGCGGAAACGTACACGCACTTAGAATCGGCGACGACGAAAAGCCCCAATTTCGCCCGAAATGCCCGTTTCTCCGCGATGCGGCTTCCCGTGTCCGAACGGAGACACGCACTCACCCTCAAGACACCCGACAACGTCTACCTAGGTCCATCTAACCTAGGACATCACCCAAAATTGGGCCAAATTCGGATTCCACCCGAAATTGACACAAAACCTAATGTTAAAGTCTCTAAACCCAACCAAACTAGTTCCAACTTCCTCCCACGGGTAGCCTAAGGGTCTAGGAAGGTTCTAAAATATTAACTACACTATATAAAAGTAATTAGCAAGGGAAAAGTTAGGATTTTACCTCTTGGGAGTTGGAATCCCAAGCCAAAGTCTCCAAATCTCTCCAAATTCACCTCCTACAAGCTCCAAGCCTCAAATCCAAGCTCCAACACCAAATCTAGGCTCTATCCACCTAGGTTGGGGAAGAATGTAGGGTTAGGGTTAACACAAGTAGAAGAAATGGAAGGAGGAAGGAGAAAAAGATGGAGAGACTTACTTGTGAAGGAGGAAGGAAGAAGAGGAAGTAGTGGAGAAGAAGGAGAAGAAGAAGAAGAAGAAGAAGAAGAAGAAGAAGAAGAAGAGAATGGGAGAAGGGGACTGCTGTTCCACGGTCTGGGAGTGAGGAGGGGGCCGGCCACAACACATAATAAAGGGTTCACTAATTCTCCAAATGCCCAAAATGCCCCTACATGACTTGGTTTCGGGTTCCGGGTTCCAAAAGCACTCAAACTAGTTCCAAATCTCTCCAACTAACTTCCTAAAAATAAAATAAATATTCTAAGCCCCAAAATAATTCTCACAAGGGTGTGGGCTGGGTCGGACATGGGTCCACTAGGGTCTGACATGGGTCCAAGCTAGCCAAAATCCTAAAATAATCAAAATAAAAATAATAAAAAATAATGCAATCACTAATTAAATATAAATACAATTAATTAAAAATAATCCACAATTAACTAAATTAAAAATAAATAAAAAAAATACCCGGCTCTGGAAATGGGATGGTGACAAGCCTATCCTCCTTAAAAAATTTCGTCCTCGAAATTTATAGTCAATCACACTCTCTCTAGGTCAAACCCCCAACAAGCACAGTCAAGAAATTCTACCTAAACAACATACAAGATCAGGGTCCTACTGGTCGTGTTATCACAGTCTTAATCAGGGTCACTAAACTATCTACCACAGGACAAAACGTCTAACAGGTACTAATGAAGCACACCACAAGGAATGGAAAGGACAGGAAGAAGAAACAAGAGACAGACCTGCTAACCCGACATCCGTAGCATCGGCCTCCTCGACCGTCAACGCATAAGCCCTGCCCTGCTGGGGTGTATCCCTCTGCTGGTGCGGGGCATGATGCTGTGCCACAGATGGCCTAGCTCCAACTCTCTGATCCTGTGCTCCACCCAATGGAGGTGCAGTGGAGCAATCTCGCATCTGGTGAGCAGCGGATCCACAGAACAAACACACCTTCAGCCTCCTCCTACAAACATCCCAAGTGTGTCCTGCCTTCCTGCAGTAGGCACAAGTGGGCACCCTCTGATCCTGACCCTGCTGTGCTGCCTTCTGCACATAGGGACGCTTAGCTGGTCCCGCACTACCACTGGCACTGCCTGAATCATCCCTGCCTCTCTTGGACTTGAGCTCCAAGTCATCCTCTGCTCTCTGAGCGTCTCCTACTATCTGCTCAAAAGTTGCCTCGCGGTCGCTCCTGGTCAAAGACTTGACCGCCATAACCAAGCCCTTGCGAAACTTTCTCGCCTTGGCTGCCTCACTCAAGCCATCCACGAATCTGCCCAGACGGCAGAACTCCGCTGCGTACTCGTCCACTGTCATGCTCCCTTGGACGAGTGCCTCAAACTGGCTCTCCAAAGCACTGAGCGCCATATCTGGGAAAAACTTCTCCTTAAAAAGCCTCTTGAAAGCCTCCCAAGTAAGCCCTGGCACCGCAATCCTCGTATCAGTGCGATACCACGTCAAGGCGAGGTCGAACATCTGACTGCCCGCTGCCTCTATCTGCATGCTGTCTGGAATCTGCGCCAGCCTGAAGATGTCCTCAATCTGCTCTATCCAGTCATCTGCGTACAGGATCCCTTCTGTACCACGGAACTCCTTGGGCCGCATCCTCTGGAAGTCAATAATGTTGCATGGCCTCGGATGCTGAATCTGATCTGCCTGTGGCTGATTCTGTGCCACCCTATCCACTGCTGTCATGGCCACCTGGTGGGCGTTCTCAATGCCCAGCCTCATCACATCCACCTGACGGTGCTGCGCGTCCATCATCTCCCTGAAGAACGCAAACAACTGCGCGGCATCTACTGGAGCAGGAAGTGGTGGGGGAACCACCGGAATGACTGGGGTAGTCCTCGGATCGATAGGTGAAGGAGGATCCCCGAGAGAAGCAGATGCTCCCTCAACCGCAGGAGTGGTGAGTGGAGCGGTAGCAGCTGCCTGAATACGAGCTGGACGAGAGGTAGCAGACCTCTCCGAGGCAACTGCTGGAACGGTACGATGGGATCGTGTCTTCGGAGGCATCCTGAACACAGATCAAAAGAAGTCAATACGGTGCAAGATACGATATCATCAAAGAAGGACAGTAATATTTCAAAAGAAAGCAATTTCAGAATAATTAGATTGGAATTGTTCCTAGTCGTGATTGAGTACACTCTCATCCTAGATCCTAGATCCTATAGCAGGCTCGCAGCAGTACAACTAAGTTGTTGTACCACCACGACATCGCACTAATTGCGAATCGAGACCTGCATGGGGCCGCCACCAAAAACGTGTCACGACCCGCACCCGGAAAATCGGGCATGAGTCGTGGGTACGTCCAGCCTACGCCGCAGTATCGGCGGTAGAACGCTGTCTAGGTCAACTATCTAGATAATAATCTCACACAAAAATCGGCCATGACCTCTCCAAAAGGAGGGCAACCACACAAACAAGTATATCAACCTGTCAAGATCTCAACTCCAAACGGAGGAGCAAATATCACAATGATAATCAAGTACTCAATCACGAATCTAAGCACGATAAGATAACACAGAGATCTAACAACTATAAAGTCTAACCAACAACAACTACTACAACGACCACAACATCAAATAATAATACAACAATATCCAAAATAATATACAAACAAGGTCTCAATCTAAAACCGGAGACAAATTCGGTGCTAAAGCTAAAAAAAACAACAAGGTCCTAGTGATCCCGGCTACCAACCCGAAAATCACTCCTAAACTAGAGGATCCCTGTCTGCACCCTCGACAGGCTCAGGTCCATAAAACGTCGGACACCAATCCTCCGGATACTCTGGAAAAAATATGTCCAGTCAGGACTGGAGCAAGTACATCTCTAACAGCAGTTCCATTTAAATGATAAAAACTATAAAACAGTTATAGCAAGTAGCAAGAAGAATGAAATAAAGTATGGAGCAAGAAATATACATATGTCACTGGTGCATAAGGTAAGGATGCATGGATATCAGAGCAAAATAGTAATAACTGTAAGATACAGGAAATCTAAGCTAAGATCAAGTCCGTGCACATGAACGTGTAGTGAGTCCAGCATGAAAAATATGTAGTGAGTCAAGTCCAGAAACATGTAAGTGAGACAAGTCAAGAAATGCATGAGAGTCCAGACTATAAAGAATGAACTCGGTGTCTTTGAAATACTTGTTTCGACATGTAAACGGCTAGGGGTAAGTAGGGCTCACCGCGCACTGGGTGCGCGGCTGCTATCATTCCAGATTAGACCAGAGGGAGTGATTCCTGATGATGCCAGATAGGAATGTTTACATGTCTACTCGAGTATTTTCCCGCCCCGACTAATACAAGTGGATCCAAGACCCGACACGCAAATCAAGATGAGTCCAGCCTGAACATGAATGATGCCTGTAAGTGATGCCAGTAGTGATTCCAGAATAGAGGCCAAAAACATGAAATGTACGTATCGCAAGTAAATGAATCCAGAAATATCAATCAGTGTCCCATGTTGTGCCAGAATAATCAGATGATACTATACTAGAAGCTGAATCATAATAATCATCAAATAATGAAAACTATCAGAGAATGTACTCGCCTGACGTCCTGAGCAACTAGCGATCCGAACTGGTGTCGCAAGGAGCTAATGCGAAAAGCAAGGTTAAACAGGTTTCTAATGAGTTAAACAGATATAAAATAACTAAAAATAGGCTTCTAGGGTCGTTCTAGGTCAAACGGGTC
Source organism: Iris macrosiphon (assembly GCA_036927795.1). Lineage (NCBI taxonomy): Eukaryota > Viridiplantae > Streptophyta > Magnoliopsida > Asparagales > Iridaceae > Iris > Iris macrosiphon. Next base: position 157,110,407 of record JAYESA010000007.1, read on the forward strand.
AAACCGGTGAAATCTGGGTGAAAAAGTCAACTCTGGGTCCAAAAAGTCAACTCTAGGTCAAAACTAGGTCAAAAGTTGACTTTGGCGGTCAACCGAGTCAACTACGGTCAAGTCTGGGTCAAACTAGGGTGCTCCTGAAATTCTAGGTCAAACCGAGCTCATTAAGCTAGAAAACTCACAAACTCGCCTCCTTGAGATACCGGGATACCCTCGGTATCCGATACCTCAACCTACGCTATATACTCCGCCTAAACCCGCTAAAACCTATGCTAGCACGCGTAAATATATACACATAAGCATATAAAAATCACTCAAAGATATTTCCTAGGCTAATGCTCAATTACCCCGCTCGAAACTCAATACCTTGGTGAGATACCTTGATATCTCAAGGTATTGGGATACCGCTCTCAAACCCCTCTAACTAGCTATCTAACTAATAATTACATACCTAGATATTAATCTAGGCTAGGTAATATAGATATCTACCATATTTATATATGTCTAAGTAGGTATCTACCTATATATATATATATACACACATATATACATTTACCCATTTACCTTATCTATACACACATATATATATATATATATTACCTTACCTTACCCAACTCATAAATATCTATGTATAACTATCTAGATATCTATAGATATGTATATAACTATATGTATATACATCTATATCCTAGATAGATATAACTATCTATCTACCTATCTATTATCAACCTATCTAGTTATCTATCTATCTATCTAACTAGATATCTAATATCTAGTATTTACCTACCTAACTATCTATCAAATTATCTATCTATTTACCTATCTATATATTTAATTATCTATCTATCAAACTACCTACTTACCTATCAATCTATCTATCTAGCTATCTATCAACCTATCTAACTATCCAACTATCTATAAATCTAGCTAGCTATCTATCTATTAATTCTAACTATTTACCTATCTAATCTATAGTTATATCTATCTATGTAACTATCTACCTAATATCTATCCACCTATTTAACTATCTAACTATCTATTTATATATCTATCTCATATATCTATCTACCAATCTAACTATCTGTCCATCTAGATATATCTAACTATCTCTCTATCAATCTATCTCTCTATCCTATCCCTCGCTACGCCTCGCTGCTACTCAAACCTGCTGCTGCTGCTGCTCTCAAACCTGCTGCTGCTGCGCTGCTAGCTTTTGCTGCTGCTGCGCTGCTATTTGCTGCTGCTGTGGTGGCTGCTGCCCCACAGCAGCAGCTGCTGCCACTGCTCGCTGTTTCCAGTTCCCCCCCTCTCTCAAACACACACACACACTCCTATATATACATATATATATATATCACTCTATATATATAATCATACATATATATACATATATATAACTCTATAGATATATATACACACTAACTTATACATTCTAACACACACTCACACTCAAACACAAATCAACACACACACACACATATACACAAACACATATCTCTATATATATATAAACACACATCTACATATATACTCACATATATCTATATATATATATACACTAATATATATATCTATACATCTACACACACACACACTAACATATATACTAATATCTATATACCAACACACTCTAACATATATCTACACACACATATACACTCACATATCTATATATACATATATCTACACACATATATCAATATATATATACACACACTAATATATATATATATGCATATAAACACTCACACACTCAAACATATATATATATATCCTCACACACTCTCACACTCACTCTCACACAACCTCACACACACACTCTCACACACACTAACACACACACTCACTAACACTCACTAATGCACAACTACACACTCAAACACTCATACATATATATATATATATAAATATATATACATATACACATATACACACATACATATACTCCTATATATATATCTATAAACACTCACTCACACTCACACACACACTCACCAACACACTCACACAAGCACTCACTAACACACTCACAAACACATAACCACACATATATATATAAATATATATATAAAAACACACACACAAATATATATATACATATATATATAAATAAACACAACACACAACACAACGCACACAACGCTCACAACGCCCCACCTACGCACGCCCAACGACCCCGACACGCCCAAACACCTATAAATATATAAAATATAGCCCGAAAACTCTAGCACACACTCCCCGATACTAACCCAACGCGCGCACAAGCCCGAAACGAGGAAACCAAGTCGAAATGGCCGTTCGGTCATTTCGACGAACACGTGGTGCGCGGCTCGGAAAACCTCCTGAAACGCACACCAAACGAACTCAGAATCGGCCCAAAATTTACCCACGCACTCTAAATGATGTCTAGATCCTAGAAAATGTGCTCCCGCGTCGATTCTAAGCCCGTGGCGGAAACGCACACGCACTTAGAATCGGCGACGACGAAAAGCTCCAATTTCGCCCGAAACGCCCGTTTCTCCGCGATGCGGCTTCCCGTGTCCGAACGGAGACACGCACTCACCCTCAAGACACCCGACAATGTCTACCTAGGTCCATCTAACCTAGGGCATCACCCAAAATTGGGCCAAATTCGGATTCCACCCGAAATTGACACAAAACCTAATGTTAAAGTCTCTAAACCCAACCAAACTAGTTCCAACTTCCTCCCACGGGTAGCCTAAGGGTCTAGGAAGGTTCTAAAATATTAACTACACTATATAAAAGTAATTAGCAAGGGGAAAGTTAGGGTTTTACCTCTTGGGAGTTGGAATCCCAAGCCAAAGTCTCCAAATCTCTCCAAATTCACCTCCTACAAGCTCCAAGCCTCAAATCCAAGCTCCAACACCAAATCTAGGCTCTACCCACCTAGGTTGGGGAAGAATGTAGGGTTAGGGTTAACACAAGTAGAAGAAATGGAAGGAGGAAGGAGAAAAAGATGGAGAGACTTACTTGTGAAGGAGGAAGGAAGAAGAGGAAGTAGTGGAGAAGAAGAAGAAGAAGAAGAAGAAGAAGAAGAAGAAGAAGAAGAAGAAGAGAATGGGAGAAGGGGGCTGCTGTTCCACGGTCTGGGAGTGAGGAGGGGGCCGGCCACAACACATAATAAAGGGTTAACTAATTCTCCAAATGCCCAAAATGCCCCTACATGACTTGGTTTTTGGTTCCGGGTTCCAAAAGCACTCAAACTAGTTCCAAATCTCTCCAACTAACTTCCTAAAAATAAAATAAATATTCTAAGCCCCAAAATAATTCTCACAAGGGTGTGGGCTGGGTCGGACATGGGTCCACTAGGGTCTGACATGGGTCCAGGCTAGCCAAAATCCTAAAACAATCAAAATAAAAATAATAAAAAATAATGCAATCACTAATTAAATATAAATACAATTAATTAAAAATAATCCATAATTAACTAAATTAAAAATAAATAAAAAAAATACCCGGCTCTGGAAATGGGATGGTGACAGCTGGGCCTAGACTCAGACTCGAACGAAGGACGCTTTGATGGCGCACTTTGCATGTACGCATTGGACACGAGCTGACATTTTTGCACGTAGTTGCGTCATTTCTGCGCACATTTCCATGTGGTTGTCGCATATAACAACAAAACAACACAGAACAGTGCGGAGCAGCGGAACAACACGGACTACATGGGTCATGTGTTTTCATAAAGTAGCTCCTTTCACGAAAACTGTCTTACAAGTCCGATTTTCACGAGGAGGGTGCTCACGCAAAAATTATACTGCGTGGCTGTTTGAGTGAATTTTCTGTTCTAACTATTCCTTATCTTTTGGAATTTCGAGATAATGGTTAATAACCATCCCTTATTAGTGGTAATTATCTATGTATTAAGTGGGTGACGACGGATAGCTAGGATTTGGCTTGTGCCTCATATATATATATATATATATATATATATTGCTACGAGAGGATAGTTAGCAGCAGCTGCAGTAGACCACTACAAAAATATACTGTTTTAGCGACGAAATTATCAGTCGCTAAAATATATTTTTTTGTCGCTATTTGCATTTAGCAACAGATTAGCGACGGAAATGGTCCATTAGAATAACTAACGTCGCTACGAAAATTCCGTCACTAATCCGTCGCTATATCGACGGATTGAGCGACATAAAACCAGCAACGGATCAACAACGTATAAGTTATGTCGCTAAACTTTCTAACTACTTACCGACGGATTAGCGACGTCGAATTTTGTGAGCATTGCCAAATTTTTCAGAAGGTTTTGCACATTCATGGCTTACAAAGTTCGTCTCTAATCAGTCACTCTCAGTGACGGATCAGCGACGGATTTTAGCGATGGATTCAGATACATATTTGATAAATTTGTGTGTATCAGACATTTTAGCGACGAAAATTTCTGTCGCTGGGCTAAAATTTTTTAGATTTTCCGTCGAGAATTCGTCGCTGACCTGAGATTTTCTAGATATTTCGTCACTATTACGTCGCTTGTCCATCGCTAAAGATAATATTTTTTCCAGAAATCAATTTCTGCTAAGCATATACCTATTATAAATTCACCAATTTCCACACAAATAAATTTTACGAAAGAAAATTCCACAAAAATAAATAAAACTCACACAAACATGTACAAATGTTATATACACATTGAAATAATAAAGTAGAGTAATCCAAACATGTACAAGTAACTGTTATACAATCCCACAAAGTCAAATAAATACAATCAAGTTAAAAAAAATACAACTAACTAAAAAAAAAAAAATCCTACAAACACAAAAAATCCATCAAGTCGACGGTAGAGGCGGAGACGGCGGCGGCTGTCGGCTAGCCATATACTGTACCACAACTATAGCGATGATATCATGTAGATCATCAGGTGTAACGGTAGACGGAGCAGTGGCATGAGCCGTCGAAGGAGCCAGAGGACCCATCGATGCCGTCGAAGGAGCTGGAGCCGTCAGAGGAGCCATCGTAATAGCCGTCGGAGGAGCAGGTGCTGCAGCATCACTAGTGTCTATCAACTGTCGAACCAGTCCATGTAGCTTATGCACAGTCGTCGTAAGCTGCTCCAGAGACATCGCACCAGAAAGAACGCCGGAGCCGGGCACTGATGGAGTTGGAATTATCGTCGGAGGAGCTGGAACCGACGGCATCGATGCCAATGATCTGCTACCGCACACACTGTCGTATTTTTCTCTCCCGACAGCTTGTACCCTCTGATCGTTTCTCTCAGTCGGCATACTGCTCTCAGCGTCCCCCTCTAACGTCTCATACGTCTCCTATATTTATTTATATAAATAGGTTTAGAGTTAAGGTTTTTAGAGTTATATGTGCTATATTTGATTTTGGTTAGTGTATTATATTAGATACTATATATCATAGTATATGTATATAATTTGAGTTATATTTGTTATATTTAATTTTCATGATATCTTAAAATAGTATATTAACCAAGGTTCAAAGTATCGAAATCGAAATCTGTATTAGACCATTCCTTTGACCTAGAAACCTAGAATCTAATTAAATTATAAAAATAATCTAATTAAATTGATAAAATTTTATAAAGACAACTTACATATGCTTTGGCGGCCCGCTCATCTACAAGATTCTCATCCTTCTTTTTTTTGTGGGTCCGATGGAAGATTGATGGAAAGTTGACGGTCTTGGGGTCTTCCCCGGATCTAGCGGCCCCTTCGCACTGAAAAAATTATGCAATTAATAAATAAACAAAAAAAATTAGAATTACAAAAAATTGATATAGCGAAATTTTTTAATACTAACCATCCCTCTAAATAAACACACACACACACACACACACACACACACACACACACACACACACATTTTACTTAGGGTTTTACATTACCCGGGTCCGTTAAACGATACGTCGATGCCTTGACTCATGAAGAAAAAGGGTGAAATAAACGTGTACCTAGTCGTAGCCGAGAGGGAGGGTGGTCTGTGCTCGTCGATGACCTTCTCTCCGACGTGGGGCGGAGCTCCGGCGGTGCACAGGAAAGCAGCAGCGGCAGCCTCGGCAGCAGTTGCAACAGCAGCAATAGCGGCGATTGGATCTGGTCATGGGGAAGACGGTGGTCAGGCTGGTGGTGGTAGTTGGCGGTGCTGGCAGGTGGTGGTCAGGCGGGCTGGGGGTGATCGGGGTCGAGTTGAGGTGGAGTCGGGAATGGTTCGAGTTGGTGATGGTGATGTTGATAATGGTGGTGCGAGGTAGTGGAGACGGTGAGGTGGGTGATGGTTGCTGGTGGTGCTGGGACGGTGGAGACGGTGAGGCTGGTGGCGGTGGTTGGCGGTAGTCAGGCGGTGGAGGTGGTGGTTAGAAGTCGGGAGAAGGGGAGTCGGGTGGAGATGGTGATGGTGAACGGAGATGGAGGAAGAGGGGTACTGGCGGTCGAGGGTTCAGGCGACCGGGGTTTGTGGTCGACGTCTAGGGTCCGGCGGAGGAGGTCGGTGGTTGAGGTGGTGGCGGCCGGATGTGATCGGGGGAAAGAGGAGGTGGGTGATGAGGGATGCTAGGGTTTTCGAGTAGGGTTGGTTTTAGGTTAGGGGAGAGAGAAATGTATTTATATAGGAGAGAGATAAAGGGGGTCCTCCTAGGGAATTGGGTCGGTTAGGGCTTCTTAGGGTGGGGAACATGTCCATATAAAGGAATATAGTGTGTATATGGGCTAGGTTGGGTCTAGCTTTGGGTGGGGTTGGTCTTCACAATAATTTAATTAAAAACTAACACACAAGGTGTTCTTTAACCAATTGAAAATACATGGAGTTAAAATTGGGTGGGACGCAAGTGTCATGGGCGTAGTAAACTCAGAATAGATTAATGCCATAATCTGGGTTGTATGAAAATTGGTTGGGTCTGTGTCTTAAATTTTGATTGGAACGAACAATTATGCAAGGTTGGATTTATTGGGATTTAAAACTAGACGATTGCAATGAATATTGTGCAACTAAAATAAAGCACAAGAGAGAGTAGTTATAAGTTACATAAAGGTTAGAATGGTAGTCTGACATGTCTAAAAAATGTGTATGAAATTTGTTTGCAGGTAATAGCTAGTGTAGTGCCCCAACTATCGAAGCAATGGTGGGGTACACTAAGTGATAAATATTGCATAAATATATCAAACACTGTATAATAATTCAAATTGGCTCCAGATTAACCCTAATCTCTTTATCTAAGCTAAGTAAACCTAAATTTGGTCGTAGAGGTTTACAATCTACCCTCCTTAGAGTATTTTGTCCTCGAAATTAAAACATACATATGGTAAAACTACTGACTGAAATTAAATGCTACTATATACCTAGGCCTTCGAAGAGATGGAAAAAACGTTGTCGAATCTCATCCTCTCTTTCCCAAGTTGACTCGCCTGGTGCATGATGCCTCCATGCGACACGAACTAGAGGGATAGTCTGACCTCACAATACCTTCTCGCTTCTGTCCAGAATCTCTACAGGCTCCTCTTGATATGATAAAATCGGCCCGACTGTGATCTCAGAATGGTCAAGTACATGACTCGGATCTGGCATGTACCTCCTTAGCTGAGATACATGGAAGACGTCATGAACTCCTTCTAAAGTCTGTGGTAAGGCTAATCTGTAAGCAACCTCTTCGATGCGTTCCAACACATCGAATGGTCCGATGTACCTCGGACTTAGCTTCCCTCTGCCTCTAAACCTGATGGTTCCTCGGGTAGGTGAGATCTTCAGGAACACATGATCTCCAACCTGGAACTCTAGGGGTCGTTGATGTGTATTTGCCCAATGCTTATGTCTGTCCTGTGCTGCTCGTAGGTGCCCTTGGATCTTCTTTACCTTCTCCACCGTATGAACAACCAATTCTGGCCCAAGAATCTGCCTCTTGCCCATATTGCTCCAACATACTGGAGAACGACACTTCCTGCCATACGATGCTTCATAGGGAGCCATCTGAATGCTCGCTTGATAGCTATTATTGTAGGAAAATTTGACCAAATATAAATGGTCCTCCCATGATCTACTGAAATTCATTATGCACGCCCTCAATATATCCTTCAGCGTCTGAATGGTGCACTCGGATTGGCCATATGTCTGCGGGTAATATGATGTGCTGAACTTTAGGCAGGTACCGAGACTCTCTTGCATACTCCGCCAAAAGTAAGATGTGAACCTCGTATCCCTGTCCGACACTATACTGACTGGCACTCCATGCAGTCACATGATCTTTCTCATATATATCTGCTAAGACTTCCGTAGACTATCCAACTCTGAAAGGTAAAAAGTGAGCGGACTTAGTGAGTCTATCCACGATTACCCATACTGCATTATGACCACTAGGACTCCTCGAAAAGTCAGTAACAAAGTCTATAGTAATGTGCTCCCATTTCCACTCAGGTATCGGGAGCAGCTAAAGTAAACCTGCTAACCTCTGATGCTCAGCCTTGACCTGCTGACACACCAGGCACTTTGCCACAAAGCGGGCTATATCTCTCTTCATTCTATGCCACCAATAGTACTACCTCATGTCTCTGTACATTTTTGTGCCTCCTGGATGAATAGAGTAAGTTGAACTGTGCGCCTCTGACATCAGCTCCTGACAAAGTTCTTCATACGGAACATAGAGACGATCTCCATATCTCAAAGTCCCGTCCTCATGTATGCACAATCCTGTCTGTATCCCAGTCTTTGTCCTCTATCGAAGCCTCTAAAATCTGTCATCTGTTGGCAAGGCAGCCTTAATCCTCTCTGTAAACCCCCTCGATCAATTTAGGATTTATTTAATTTAAATTAAGAGACTAGGATTAATTTGGATACAATTAGAATTAATGTGCAATAATTATATGTCTTAATACACCTTACCGTTGCTTCGATGTTTGGAGCGCTACACTAGTAGTTACCTTCAAACAAAGTCCACGCACATCTCCTAGACATGCCAGACTACCCATCAGACCCTTGTGTAACTTTTAGATACTCAATATTGTGCTTCATTTGAGCTGCACAATACTCGTTACAAACATCTATGTATTATTCCAATAAACCCCATTTCTCTTAGTTGCCCATTCTTAATTGAATTTGAAGTGCAACCGCAACCCATTTTTCTATAACCCAAATTAGGGTATTAACCTATTCTGAGCCTGCTATGCCCATGACTCTTGTGTTTTACCCAAATTTAATTACATGTGTTTTCAATTTACAGAAGAACAACAAGTGCATTTTTTTTAAATTAATTAAATTTGAGGCTAATTTCACCCTAAACAGGACCTAACCAAGCCCACGTGCACCCTTTCATGTGGACCAGCCCCACCCCAATGAGCCCTGGCTGGCCCAAGTCTCGAGGTTAGCCCATAAATTCTATCACCCATATAAATATACATTTCTTTTTATATTAAAATCCTAGATCATAAACACCATCACCACCTCCATAACCTAGCCGCTCCCCTACATCTAACCTGAGCCCCTCCTTTCCCCGACCGGATACTCACCACCGCAAGCTGCCACCACCTCAATCTCTGATACCCGCCTGACCATCGACTCCACCACCCCAACATCACCGCACCACCGCCTACATCAACGTACCATCACCATCCCCGTCACCAGTACAACTTCCATCAAACCCGACGACCAATCCTGACTGCCTCCAATCGCCTCCAGCACCGCCAACCACCACAGTCAGGCTGACCCCGACCTCCCCCACAACCTGACCGCCACCCAGGTACCTTCCCAGGCCGCTGTCGCCTCTGCCAGGCCGCTGTTGTCGCTGTTGCAACTTCTGCAGTCACTGCCGCTGCTGCCTTGCTGGCCGTCGTCGACCGGAGCTCCACCCTACGTCAGAGGACGACCATGCCATAAGCAGACCCTTGTCCAGTCAACTAGGTACTCGACCCCTAGCTCGCTTCTTGCATAGTATCATTGTATAGTTGTTTCATCAAGTCGTCGTGTCGTCGTGTCTTGTGTCGACACAAGCCCATTAAAATATAATAATATAGATGTGTATGCATGTATGATAATTAAACTATATGATAATAAATACATTACCCTAAATTTATGACCTATTATCAAAGATTAGTAATTCACCTGAAAACCTGGACATAAACTAAGTATGCTTAAACATGGAAAATAAGGACATGTATTCGTACAGATCAGAAATAGTTGGTAACCCATAACTTTGATAACTTATTGTCGTAAGAGATACGGTAACCGAGGACAAGACTCGTGTGCACCCTAGCTACGTGCACACGAGACTCTGTAGTCGACCAGCCGTGACCTTGCGTCAGTACCTAAGAGCAGCGTAGAGTTTGTATGTATTGCTTTAGTATCTGATGTTGGATTGCTATATTATATTGTATGTTTAGGGTCACTGGACCATCCAAGAGATACTGCAGGAGCAGGCTATTGGCATTCACAGCTTGAGGATCCAGGCAAGATACCTTGCCATATTTACTGTCTAATTTAAATTATACATATGTTGTATGATTCTTATTGCTTTATTTCATATGACTGTGCGCGTCCGAGATTGACTCGGGTGCAGCCGACGGATGCGTCGATGATTAGTGTACTTGACCTAGTCATTAGTAGACTCACCCCATTGGGAGGATACTCTGATATCTTCCGAGACTTGACACTTTTACACATTTTACAGTAACAAATTCATATTGGGATGCGGGTTCGCGTACTCGACTAGCTATCGGTGCGTGTGACATGCATCACGGGTAGTACATAAGTCAGGATTTTATTTAATTATAGAGACTTGGCATATAGATACGTGGTATGCACGTTGAGTATTCGACTTGTATATCTAAATTGGGCGGGAAAGACAACTAGTAGACGTATGTGGTATACACATTGGATTTCGTAGTATCCGGATGAGCCACGGATCCAGTGACTTCCTTTGCAGACACCACACTCTTCGAAGGGATACAGACGTATATATATTGCAGATACGTCATTCTTCGAAATGATGGACGTTATAGATACCATGCTCTTCGAAGTGTTGGACGTTATGCCTACGCCTACCCATACGTACCAAGGTTGTCCTCAAATTACATTCACTTAGACGGTTAGCACCCCTTTATTATATTTATTTTATTTAGTATTTATACATATGACATGCTTCTATGTATCTTGTTACGTCCCTCTGAGGACCTGGTACCTTTCAGATTTGGACGGGGCATATTATCCCACAGTGTAGGGCCCAGGACAGGAGACTAGGTACGCTACTGCGGAGGAGCTATAGGTGCTACCGTCAGAGTTTCCAAATGTCCTAGTCATTACTCTTTTATCTGTCATTCAGTACTTTTATTTTATCATAGTAGTGGGTTTGTTCCCACCAGACATTCTTGGTTGTACTATGATATTTTGAGACTGGCGTTTATCTTCCAGTATTTATTTTAGTACTTTCTTGCTATTTATACTGTGGATGAGATTAGATTACCTGTTTGATGGTGATATTGGACTTGTTAGTTATTTAAGACAGCGTAGCCCTCTTTGTTTGGATCCATTAAATTGAGATATCCTCGGAGATGTGATAGCTGGCTATTGCCACGTGGCCTGGTCACGTGTATTTTTGAGACTGGGGCGTGACATGGTTTTAGTGGTGGCCCATGAAGGTCGACTTTTATCACGCCCCAGTCCCAAAATACCGAGGGACTAGACACATGGCAATGGCCAGCAACACACACCGATGGACAAATCCAATTTAATGGATCCATCGGGGCGTACTTAAGCTGTAGTACAATAATAAATAAGTCCAATGATACAAGTCACAGTCTATTCTAATCTCATCCACAACAGATAATCACAGATCAAATGCCAGAATAAATGCAAATAAATATAAACTAATATATCTCAATAAAAGTGTGTCAGGGAATAATTCGAGAATAAGTCTGATACATCAATGTAATAGACAGGAAATAAAGTAACTAGAAACAGAAATAACTGAGTATATAAAGCCAATACTCAGGAGAAGTCCTCTGGCACGATCTCATCCTCGGGTTCCTGGTTCTGCTCCGAGAAGTATGCACCTGTTCCTGCTTCTGCTAATGCTTCGGTCCCGTATACCTCGGGATAGATCTCGTCTGCTAATCCTGGGGACATAATTCGGAATTCAGGTCCTAAGGAGATATAGCAAGGTACAAGATAACTCATGCCAAAATAAAGTCAGTGCAGTAATAAATGAAATAATAGGGTAAAAATATATAACCGGCTAAGTGATATGCAAGTGAGAGTTTTAGTCATACTTGGGCTGAGACTACTATAGGATCGGTGTCGGAGAAACCCATAGCAGTATTTTCTCGAAGGGCCAGTACGGTACCAAAGCTCTGTGTCAGAGTCTAAGGCACTTCAATTAAAGTATTATATATATTCAGCCTTTTGTATGGTAAATCTCTCCCCACCCAATGTAATCTCATGCCTCATGTCCATGACATGCAGGATCAAAACTAGTGAAGCAAGTCATAATAAGATCTAAGAAAATAATGTCCATGTCATGAAACATGTATCCTATAAAGAATCACCTTGAATATTCCAGGGAGATTCTGTCTCATGATTAGTGTCAGGTGTCTTGGGTATATGTACTTGATATGGTAAGTACGAGAATGTAAAGGGTCACGATATCCATCTCCAGGTGACCTTACACAACTCCGCGTACATTGTTGGCACCCGACTATTAATCGGACGCTAAGTAAGTCATACGGTCCTAGGTTTAAGCATGTACAAGATATAAATAAGACAAAAAAATATGTAACAAGAACTACAAGTTTTGGCAAGGTACATTTGCCTAGGTTCTGGCTCCAACTGTAGCTCTGAACTCAGTAAAAATTACAGGTACTACTCTGGTTGCTGAAATAAATATCACCATCAGATTTAGAAAATATCAAATAGCTTAAAACGCCTGTCCTTGAGTCCAATTTGGACACAGGGGCAAAAATGACAGTTTCTGGTCAAAGCGGGGTCCACATGTGGGCCGCTTCGTACTGAAAAATGTGTCAGAACCAATGGTCTCCAAATTTGTAAAACTTAGTGTCAACAAGTCCAGAACGATGATACAAACCTAACGGAATTTCCAAAATTTGATTCCGATGTGCCGATCATAAAATCGCCCGTCAAGTGGAGCCGTGGGGCCCACGTTACGCGATTTTGTCATTGTTCTCAGAATCGAACCAAACTTGGGTCACAGGACCAACGTATTGCTTCGAGTCCGATGGATCAAGTTTTATTTTGATCCGACGTATGTACACCAAGTTACAGCGAAATCCAGAACATGCGGATACGGGGCGTTGTCGGCGGATACGCGTTGATTTCGGTGTGCACGCACATCCAAATCAACTTCTGCGAAATCTTGCACATCCGTATCGACGGCGCGCACCTTTTGGTGAAGATCGCTCACGACCAAGTTGTCCCATTTGGCGGGGCATACTCAGTTCCGGGGGAAAACAGAGTATTATTTTTTCTATTTTTGGATCGCGGTTCGCGATCACTACAGGACGCGACGCACCGAGCGGGTTGCACGTGCATCGAGAGGGTTATGCAGCCTACGCGTCACAACAGACGGAACCAAAAATGGGGCAGCGAGGAGAGAGAAAATGGTACCTGAGTAGGGCTCCGCGGAAACCAAAATTCTCGTGTCCGCGAGTCGACTCGGCTCGACATGACACAGTGTCAGGGCTGTGTTCGGTCTAGGGTTAGGGTTTTGATCTTCTCGCAGGAGGAGGGCTGCGCTGGCCGAGGCTGGGTCGTCAGGTGGAGGCGCTGCTGCCGGAGGGCACGGCGGAGGCGGCCGGGGCTGGCTGCTGCACAGGCGGGGAGGCGGAGGCGAGCTCGCCGGAGCTGCTGCGGGGTCGGGCTGGGCACGGCGCTGGAGGAGATGGAGGCGCTGCGGTGGTTGGGATCAGAGGAGGGAGGCGTGGCCGAGGCTAGGGAAGCGCAGGGGTGGCTGAGGCGCTGCTCGAGGAGGCTGGAAGCGGAGGTAGGCGGCAGCGGGGACGGGTGACAGGCGGTGGCAACGGTGGGGAGTAAGGGTTTTATAGGCGGAGAAGGAGGCGGAGGGGCGGCCACCGCGGGGGAGAGGAAGAGGAGGAGCTGGCGGTTGCGGGGAGTAGGCAGAGCGGTGGGGACACGAAGAGGTGGCCAACGGCGTAACGGCCGGCGGCGGGGAGCTGAAGCGGTCGGGTCGGGGGAGAAGGGGAAGAGGGTGCACTGTAGCACGGGTCGGGTCGGGTCAGTGGGTAGGGCGGCGGATTCGGCCCGATCCGCTAAGGCTAGGGTGCGGGTCGGGTTAGTGGGTCGGGTCTGGATTTTGGGCCCGGATTCGGCCCAATAAGGATTTGGGTTGGGTTTAATTAAACCGGTCCGGTTCGGGTTGGTTTGGTTTATTTAAAATAAACCGGCTTTATTTCAGGGTTTATTTTGGTTTATTATAAACTTGGTTTTTAGGTCTTTAAAAATATTTTTGGGGTCCAATAAATTCTCAGAAAATTACCCTATGTCTAATTTTTCATTTTACACCAGAAAATATTAATTTTATAATATTTTAATATTAATTAACATTATTTAAAAATTATTTAATTTCAAAATACCTTGATTTTAATTACCGAAAAATTTCAAAAAATTCCAGAAAAATAAAAAATTCATTTAAAATTTCCTGAAAAATCAGGGAGTTTACAATCTACCCCCCTTAAGAGGATTACGTCATCGCAATCACAGATTAAACGGTCAACAGAGATGACACGGCTGCAAAATTATTCGAAGCACATCACGATTAAGAAGGGTTAAGGTTGAGGGTTTAAAACACATAGGGAAAATCATTTCCCTAAGCAATGGAAGTTATAAAATTTTCAGAAGAAAAAAATCTAGAAAACTACAGTTTTTAGAAAAACTAGGTTATCACTTATCATACTAGGTTATCATTTATTAGCAAGTTTAAAATTACTAGGTTAAAACTGAGGTCACGATCCAACAGGCATGAACTAAAGCAAATCTAAAAACAGATAACTACGAAGACTTACGCGCATTAGCTACTCCATGATTCTGTGCATCTCCCAATGCCATCGTAAAAGCTTGTCCGCGTCCTTGAGGTGGTGCCCTCTGCTGTTGTTGGGCCTGCTAGAAGGTTGCTGGTTGAGGTACCAAGGGTGGCCTTGGTTGATATCCTTCTGGTGCTAGTAGAGCTTGTTGGTTTGCCCTTGGTGCTCCTTCTCTACGCTCAGGGCAGTCCCTCACTGCATGTTGTCTGGATCCGCAACCTAAGCATAGTCCGAATTTACGTCTACACTCCTTCTTAACATGGCCTATCTTGCCGCAGTAGTGACAAGTAGGAAGAGTTAGGGATTTGGATACAGCGCCTTATGGTGCTTGATGCAGATGAGGTTTCTTAGCAGCTTCTCCATACGGTGCTCTGGCTGGTTCTGATATGAGAGGCCACTTCAGGTTGGACTCTCACCGTGTGACACGCTCCATACGTCGAGCTACAGCAAGGACGTCCGTGTATGAAGTAGGTGCAACAGATCCGATCATTCTTTCTAGCTTAAAGTTTAGTCCATCAAAGAACTTCTCAGCCTTTTCTTCTTCTGTCGGGATCAAGGTAGGGGCGAAGCGACTCAGACGAATAAATTTTGCGTTGTATTCTTCCACTGTCATAGTATCCTGAATGAGGCGATTGAACTTGTCCCACAGTTATGATCGAGCGATAGCTGGAATGTACATCTCCTGAAAGAGTCTGGAGAACTCTTCCCAAGTGACTCGGTCTGGTCCGAGCTGTCTCTCCTCAGATAGCCACCAGTGATATACGTTGCCCGTCAATTGCATTCTGACGGCAGTCATCCAACGTTCCCGATGAAGCTCAGCTGCCTCTAATTAATGTTGAGTATTGGTGAGCCACTCATGAACTTCTGTGGGCTCCTCATTGCCTAAGAAGGTACGGGGCTTCAGCTGACGGAAATTGGTGATAGAGCCCATCGTTGGACGTCGAACTGGTAGGTTGGCCTGCTCCAGTGCAGTTACTATGCTGTTCCTCAAGTACTCCGCCTCGTGACGCTGAGCATCGTGTTGGACTTGTTGCTGAGCTTGCAGCATTGTGTAGATCATTTGGAATATCTGTTGCCTGTCCATGGCTTGTCCTGGTGGGAAAACAGGCATCGGTGGAACGAACTGTGGAGGAGGTGGAATGTCATTACACCGAAATCTAGAAGTATGCTGGCCTGCTTGATTGCTTTGAGCTGATTGTCCTCGGTCTTCGGGTGTCACTCCTTCATCATAGGTAACCACAGCATCTTGTGGTGTACCCAAGGGATTCTTATCTCCGACTCTTGGATCCATACTCTGCATCAAAAATAAACTTATAAGAGGCGCACAGGAGTCAAGGCAGGATGCAAAATAAATTTGAATCTGATTTAGATGTCAAGAACGTTTCAAGCATGTGGATGAGTCCTAAAAAAATTTATCCTATTCTTATTGCAGGCTTGCTCGGTCCCTAAGTTGAAACCGAACAATTTAGTCGTAGACCTGCATGGGCCACCACAAAACCATATCACGCCCCAGTCCCAAAATAACGAGGGACTAGACACGTGGCAACGGCCAACAACACACACTGATGGACAAACCCAATTTAATGGATCCATCAGGGCGTACTTAAGTTGTAGTACAATAATAAATAAGTCCAATGATACAAGTCACAGTCTATTCTAATCTCATTCATAACAGATAATCATAGATCAAATGCCAGAATAAATGCAAATAACTATAAACTAACATATCTCAATAAAAGTGTCTCGGGGAATAACCCGAGTATAAGTCTGATACATCAATGCAATAGACAGAAAATAAAGTAACTAGAAACAAAAATAACTGAGTATATAAAGCCAATACTCAGGAGAAGTCCTCTGGCATGATCTTGTCCTCGGGTTCCTGGTTCTGCTCCGAGAAGTATGCACCTGTTCCTGCTTCTGCTAAAGCTCCGGTCCCGTATACTTCGAGATAGATCTCGTCTGCTAATCCTGGGGACATAATCCGGAATCCAGGTCCTCAGGGGACATAGCAAGGTACAAGATAACTCATGCCAAAATAAAGTTAGTGCAGCAATAAATGAAATAATAGGGTAAATATATAACCAGCTAAGTGATATGCAAGTGAGAGTTTTAGTCATACTTGGGCTGAGACTACTATAGGATCGGTGTCGGAGAAACCCATAGCAGTATTTTCTCGAATGGCCAGTACGGTACCAAAGCTCTGTGTCAGAGTCTAAGGCACTTTAATTAAAGTATTATATATATATTCAGCCTTTTGTTTGGTAAATCTCTCCCCACCCAATGTAATCTCACGTCTCATGTCCATGGCATACAGGATCAAAACTAGTGAAGCAAGTCATAATAAGATCTAAGAAAATAATGTCCATGTCATGAAACCTGTATCCTATACAGAATCACCTTAAATATTCCAGGGAGATTCTATCTCATGATTAGTGTCAAGTGTCCTAGGTATATGTACTTGATATGGCAAGTACGAGAATGTAAAGGGTCACGATATCCATCTCTAGGTGACCTTACACAACTTCGCGTACGGTGTTGGCACCCGACTATTAATCAGACCCGAAGAAAGTCACACGGTCCTAGGTTTAAGCATGTACAAGATATAAATAAGACACAAAAATATGTAACAAGAACTGCAAGTTTTGGCAAGGTACACTTGCCTGGGGTTCTGGCTCCAACTATAGCTCCGACCTCAGTGGAAATTGCAGGTACTACTCTGGTTGCTGAAATAAATATCACCATCAGATTCAAAAAATATCAAATAGCTTGAAACGTCTGTCCTTGAGTACAATTTGGACACAGAGACAAAAATGACAGTTTTTGGTCAAAGCGGGGTCCACAAATGGGCCACTTCGTACCAAAAAATATGTCAGAACCAATGGTCTCCAAATTCATCAAACTTAGTGTCAACAAGTCTAGAATGATGATACGAACCCAACGAAACTTCTAGAATTGGATTCCGATGAGTCAATCACAAAATCGCTCGTCAAGTGGAGCCGTGGGGCCCACGATACGTAATTTTGTCAATGTTCTCATAATCGAACCAAACTTGGGTCACAGGACTAGCATATTGCTATGAGTCCAATGGCGTAAGTTTCGTTTCGATCTGACTTGTGTACACCAAGTTACAGCGAGATCCAGAACAGGCAGATACGGGGCGTTGTCGGCGGATACGCGTTGATTCCGGTGTGCACGCACATCCAAATCAACTTCTGTGAAATCCTGCACGTCTGTATCGATGGCGCACACCTTTTGGTAAAGACCGCACGCGACCAAGTCGTCCCGTTTGGCGGGGCGTACTCAGTTTCGGGAGAAAATAGGGTATTATTTTTTTTGCTTTTTGGATCGCGGTTCGCGATCACTACAGGACGCGACGCGACGCACCGAGCGGGTTATACTGGCATCGAGAGGGTTACACAGCCTACGCGTCATAACAGACGGAACAAAAAATGGGGCAACGAGGAGAGAGAAAAGTGTACCTGAACAGGGCTCCGCGGAAACCAAAATTCCTGTGTTCACGAGTCGACTCGGCTTGACACGACATAGTGTCAGGGCTGTGTCCGATCTAGGGTTAGGGTTTCGATCTTCTCGCCGGAGGAGGGCTGCGCTGGCCGGGGCTGGGTCGTCAGGCGAAGGCGCTGCTGCCGGAGGGCACGACGGAGGCAGCCGGGGCTGGTTGCTGCACAGGTAGGGAGGCAGAAACAAGCTCGCCGGAGCTGCTGCGGGGTCGCGCTGGGCACGGCGCTAGAGGAGATGGAGGCGCTGCGATGATTGGGAGCAGAGGAGGGAGGCGGCGCTCGTGGGGAGGCGTGGCCGGAGCTAGGGCAGCACAGGGATTGCTGAGGCGCTGCTCGAGGAGGCTGGAGCGGAGGTAGGCGGCAGCGGGGACGGGTGACAGGCGGTGGCATCGGCGGGGAGTAAGGGTTTTATAGGCGGAGAAGGAGGCGGAGGGGCGGCCGGCGCGGGGGAGAGGAAGAGGAGGAGCTGGCGGTTGCGAGGAGTAGGCAGAGCAGCGGGGACGCGAAGCGGCGGCCAACGGCGTAACGGCCGATGGCGGAGAGCTGAAGCGGTCGGGTCGGGGGAGAAGGGGAAGAGTGTGCACTGTAGCACGGGTCGGGTCGGGTCAGTGGGTCGGACGGCGGATCCGGCCCGATCCGCTAAGGCTAGGGTGCGGGTCGGGTTAGTGGGTCGGGTCTGGGTTTTGGGCCCGGATCCGACCCAATAAGGATTTGGGTTGGGTTTAATTAAACCGGTCCGGTTTGGTTTGGTTTATTTAAAATAAACCGGATTTATTTCAGGGTTTATTTTGGTTTATTATAAACTTGGTTATTAGGTCTTTAAAAATGTTTTCGGGGTCCAATAAATTCCCAGAAAATTATCCTATGTCTAATTTTTCATTTTACACCAGAAAATATTAATTTTATAATATTTTAATATTAATTAACATTATTTAAAAATCATTTAATTTTAAAATACCATGATTTTAATTACAAAAAAATTCCAGAAAATTCTAGAAAAATAAAAAATCTATTTAAATTTTTTTGAAAAATCAGGAGGTTTACAACTTTATCGCTTGTGGTATGGTAACATGCCCAGCGAACCTGCAATAGGATAGAAATTACTAGGTCTCGTCTACTTTGATTGCGTCTTGAACTCCCTTCGTGTTACTTCTAAATATCTGTATCCTGTTTGTTTGATTCCGTACTCTTTTAATGAAGTCCTATCTCTTACAATGAGATAAACATGACCCAAAGAGATGAGGTACCCCAGGGACTACCTGGAGGGCAACCACCGCTACAGGCCCCGCTGATACATTGGTACGAGACTTCTCAGGGCGATCGTATACAACAGCACGAGGGACAAACTTCCTAGACGATCCCCACACAGTATTTCGAGGGCCAGACTTCAGGGGCTACGCCAATACCACAAACCGAGTGGCCGATATCTGAAAAGACACCTACCACACAGCCAGAGGTTCCATTACCACTACCTCCACCTTATCCACCCCAGATGCCACAATCAGATGGACAACCACAGTTGCTTCAGTTCTTTCAGACTATGATGCAAGCACAGTGGCATCAGACCGAGACATTGAGACAGAGTTTAATGGCAGTACTAGAGAGGACACCTGTCACAGCACCAGTACCAGCACCTCCACCAGCTCAGACAGGTGGCACTGTACGATGGTTTCGACAGATGGGACCAGATATTTTTTCAGGCAACGAGACTGCAGAGGAGATCTCCGATTGGGTCGCCAACACGGAGATATTACTAGAGGCTTCACAACTGCATCCAGACCTATGGATGACCACAGTGAGGGCCCAACTAAAAGGCAACGCCCATCACTGGTGGGATTCTATTGAGCGCAGTGTAGGCAAGAATCAGACTTAGGAACAGTTCTTAGAGTACTTCAATATGAAATATTTCCCGACTACAGTTAAAAATGCTCTGTACTCCCAGTTCCTACATCTAGAACAAGGGAATATGACTGTTGACACATATGACACGAAGTTTAGCCATCTTAGTAGATTTGGTGCCATTTTGATACCCAACGAGCTAGAGAAGGCCCAGAGATTTTATTATGGCCTTACTTTCGAGCTGTAGAGGTATACCACCACACAGGTGAGGATTTCTTATGTGGAGGTTCTTTCAGAGGCAAGGATCTATGAGGCAATCGGTAGAGGAGCAAGACGTTCTAGCATGACCACACTAGCCAGAGCCTAACCCGGAGTAGGAGGACCAATCCGTCATCCCGTAGAACAGACACCACAGAGGGCAGCACCATACCCACAACAGGAGCTTCCGACTTATCACCATTATGGCAAGAAGGGCCACGTCATTAGAGATTATCGAAAGAAGCTTGGATTATGCATGATATGTGGAGCGAGTCAACACCTTGCCCGAGACTGCCTCCAGCGCAGAGATGCAGCACCATAGACTGGACAGAGGCCGGCAGCACCAGTTTCGAGGATACTACCACCACTAGGAGGTCAGCGTCCACCAGCACCTGGAGGATTTCAGAGGGAACCGCCCTTGGCCCCACAACAAGCATAGTTTGATCGAGCCTGATAGCAGACCGGAGGGCAGAGGCACTAACAAGCCTTTGCACTAGCAGCTACTGAGGAGAAAACAAAAGGGGAAGCTATCACATGTACCATTTTAGTTGCATCATTACCTGCAACAACATTATTTGATTCTTGAGCTACACTATCTTTCATATCTTGTAGATTCATAGCAATGCATAGAGTAGCTACTTTCTCCTTACCTAAGAGTTGGAAGATTCTCACCGGAGGAGGTATCGTGCTGGTTACCAGTACTATTAGAACGTGTTCGGTAGTCATATGTGGTAGAGAGAAGAGAGCACGATTCTTGGTATTATCCATGCCATACTTTGATGTTGTGCTAGGCATGGACTGGTTGGGCCAATATAATGCCGTACTAGATTGCCAGAAGGGTATCGTCACTTTTAGATCGCCAGATCAACCGGAGTTCGAGTACATGTGAGGGACCGTCGAGCAAGGAGTGGGATAGATAGCTAGAGCTTACATGGCTATGGAGATGGTACCCCCACTAATAGTTACAGAATTTGAGGATATTTTTCCTGAAGAATTGTCAGGCTTACCGCCAGATAGAGACGTAGAGTTCACTATTGAGCTAGTACCTAGAGCAGCACCGGCATCTTCTAATGTATATCGATTAGCAAAGAAGGAACTAGATGAGCTAAAGCTGCAGTTAGAGGAGTTGCAGAGAAAGGGATTTATCTGTCCTAGTGTATCACCCTGGGGAGCACCCGTATTGTTTGTACCTAAGAAAGATGGGACAGTAAGTATGTTCATTGATTACAGAGCCCTTAATGTTTTGACTATCAAGAACAAGTACCTCCTACCGCGGATTGATGATTTATTCGACCAGTTGACAGGAGCAGTGGTGTTCACAAAGATCGACTTGAGATCGGATTATCATCAAGTGAAGGTGCGAAGAGAAGACATTCAAAAGACAGCATTCAGGACTCGTTATGGTCACTACGAGTTCTTAGTGATACCTTTTGGACTGACGAATGCACCTGCTATATTTATGAACTTGATGAACAAAGTCTTCCACCAATACCTAGACCGGTTCATGGTAGTCTTCATCGACGACATCTTGGGGTATTTGAAGAGCCATGAGGAGCACAAAGAGTACTTGAGACTAGTGTTAGAGACGCTGAGGAGGGAGAGGCTTTATGCCAAGCTGAGTAAGTATGAGTTCCTCCTAGATCATGTCACTTTTCTTGGACATGTTATCTCAGGATATGGTATTTCAGTAGTTCCGGCAAAAAAATCATCAGTAGAGACATGGCCAACCCCTACCAATATCTCAGAAGTGAGGAGTTTCCTAGGACTTGCCAGATATTATCGGAGGTTCGTAGAGAACTTCGCAAAGATCGCAGAGTCGATGACCCGTTTGACCCGTAAGGAGCAGGAGTTCACCTGGACAGAGGAGTGTCAGAAGGCATTCGATGAGCTGAAGAAGCGTCTGACTACAGTACCTATCTTGACCATACCTTCTGGACCTGGAGGATTCATGATCTATAGTGATTCATCCGGGAAAGGATTAGGATATGTCTTGATGCAGCATGAAAAGGTTGTGGCCTAGGCCTCTAGATAATTGAGGACCCATGAGAATAACTACCCTACCCACGACTTTGAGCTTGTCGCAGTAATCTTTGCCTTGAAACTTTGGAGGCACTGTCTATACAGAGAACGAGTAGAGATATTCACTGATCACAACAGCCTAAAGTACGTCTATACTCTGAAGGATCTGAACCAAAGACAAAGATATTGGCTCGAGGTGATGACAAACTTTGAGATTGAGCTGCAGTACCATCCCGGAAAGGCTAACATAGTAGCTGATGCATTAAGCAGAAGACCCATGTCATTCTTTTTTACTACATAGAAACATCTGTTGAGAGATCTAGAGCAGATGGGTATAGAGGTCATTATGCCCGGAACAGTCGGCCAGTTGTTAAGTTTCCAGTTATAATCGACATTGGTTGATAGAATCAAGGCTGCTTTGCCAACAGATGCCAGATTTCAGAGGCTTTGACAAAGGATAGAGGCTGAAATACAGACATGATTGCATATACATGAAGACGGAACCTTAAGATGTGGAGATCGCCTCTATGTTCCAAATGGAGAACTTCGGCAGGCGTTGATGTCAGAAGCACACAGTTCAACATACTCTATTCATCTAGGAGGCACAAAAATGTACAGAGACTTAAGACAGTACTACTGGTAGCATGGAATGAAGAGAGATATAGCCCACCTTGTGGCAAAATTTTTGGTGTGTCAGCAAGTCAAAGTTGAGTATCAGAGATCTGTAGGATTACTTCAACCACTCCAGATACTGGAGTAAAAATGGGAGCACATCACTATGAACTTTGTTACGAGTTTTCCGAGGAGTCTTAGTGGTCGCAATACAGTTTGGATAATCATGGATAGGCTCACCAAGTCCGCTCACTTTTTACCCTTCAGAGTTGGGCAATCTACAGAGGTCTTAGCAGTTATGTACATGAGGGAGATTGTGCGACCGCATGGAGTACCAGTTAGTATAGTGTCTGACAAGGATACACAATTTATATCTTACTTTTGGCGGAGTATGCAGGAGAGTCTCGGTACCCGCCTGAAGTTTAGTACATCGTATCACCCACAGACAGATGGCTAGTCCGAGCGCACCATTTAGACGTTGGAAGACATGTTAAGAGTGTGCCCCCACCTTTTATGCAGAAGAGTCTCGGTACCCGCCTGAAGTTTAGTACTTTCCTACTTGTCATAATTATTTAGTTTAAGCTTGTTGTATATTGGTACTTTGCTTCTTTCCTGACTGGATCCGTTGACATTTAGGCGATGATGAGGACTATGTCCCCACCTTTTATGGCCCATATGACGTAGCAGATAATACTATTGAGGAGCCAGTTCCTACTCAGGAGACTACTTTTGAGGAGTAGTTAGCCAGTTAGCTAGTATTTTCTTTCAGCACAGTACTCGGGTTTGTCCCCGATTTATCTTCTGGTTCTGTATTAAACTGTGGATTTGGATGTCACAAAATTTTTCTTATGAAATCTTAGCATTCCTATTTCCTGTTATTATCCTTGCCTATTTATTCTTGTGAATGAGCTAGATTTTAAATTACCTGTGAATATGACCTAGACAGCGTACTACCGCCGACATTGCTGCGTAGGATGGACGTACTCGCGAACCGGTACCTGAATTATCTGGGTGCGGGTCGTGACACATTTTTATGGTGGCCCATGCAGGTCTAAAATCCTTAAATAGTATAATATCCTAGGACAGAGTATGAAATAAGATTGAGGATTTTAGGAAAAGCTCATTCACAGAATAGGATCTTTTATTTCAAATCTTGACATCATTCCTTAGTAAATTTTCCTATCATCCTTGATTTCCAAGTAATCTATTCTAATCATACTATCCCTTAACCTTTCAGAATGGTTCAGACAAGGAATATCGTAGGAGGCACATCCGAACCCGTCGAACAGACTATGCCTGAAACCCTTGCGCTCCCTCCGCCTCCAACTACTCCGACAGTTACTATGGATGGAGTGCAACTACTCGGAGTATTTCAGGGACTTATAGAATCCCAGAGGGAACAGACTGCCCTGCTACGAACTAGCCTTTCAGATGCTCTTCGATCCCAGGAGGCACTACAAAAGAGGCCAGGAAATGCCAAGGACTTCAAGAACCTTGGACCCATGGAATTCTATGGGACTAAGGTATTCTCTATGCTGATGAATGGATAGAGAATGTGGAGCGACTCCTGAAAATTGCTCGGGTCCCTGATGATCTTAAGGTGGAATCTACAAGCCTGCAACTATTCGACATAGCTCGGACTTGGTTTAGAGATGAACCTCAGTTATCTGCTCCTGAGCTCACTTGGGAGGATTTCAAGAGGCTGTTCAAGAAGAAGTTCTATCCCGAAGTGGCTCGAGAAGCTCTCGAAAGTCAATTCGAGAGGCTGGAATAAGGTAATCTTTCTGTTGATGAGTACACTGCTGAATTTAGCAGACTGAGCCACTTTGCAGAATATATGGTTCGTACCCCTGAAGATAGAGCCCGTAGATTTAAGAAGGGGTTGTCTCCTGATATTCGCCTTGCGGTCACCACTAGCCGAGCTCGTACATACGAAGAAATCTTGAGCGTGGCACAAGGTGTTGAAAGAGACATGGGACCTAGACTAAAGCGGAAAAGAGATACTGGAAGTATGGGACCCCACAAACGCCCATTCCAACCACAACTACAGTAGAGGGCCCCGCAACAAACCCAGCGTCCTATCCCTCGAGCCACAGCACCCCAACACCAAACTCAAGGACAGAATGAACAAGCTCCTACTTGTGGCTATTGTCAAAAACAAGGTCACACTTGGCAAGTTTGTAGAAAGAGGCTAGGTGCCTGTCTATATTGTGGATCAGCAGCACATCAAATGAAGGACTGTCCTGCTGCTCAAGGACGCACAACTGCACAAAAAGTTCCAGTTCAGGCCAGGCCCCCAGCAGTGCAGCAGAGAGGACCCCCACTCCCTGTCACGCCCCAGTCCCAAAATACCGAGGGACCGGACACGTGATAATGGCCAGCAGTACGCACCGATGGACAACCCAATTTAATGGGTCCATCAGGGCATACTTAAGCTGTGATATAACAATAAATAGATCCAGTGGTACCAGTCACAGTCTATACTAATCTCATCCACAACAGATAATCACAGATCAAATGACAGAAATAAGGTAAATAAATAACTGACAAATCTCAATAAAATGTCTCGGAGAACAATCCGAGTACAAGTCTGCTACATCAATGAAATAGACTGGAAAGTAAATAACTAGAAACTGAAAATAATGAGTATCTCAAGCCAATACTCAAGAGAAGTCCTCTGGTACGATCTCGTCCTCAGATCCTGGTTCTGCTCCAATGTAGGCACCTGTTCCTGCTAATGCCAATGCTCCGGTCCCGTAAACCTCGGGGTAGATCTCGTCTGCAATATCTGGGGACATAATCCGGATCCAGGTCCTCAGGGGACAGCAAGGTACAGAAAATACAAGCCAAAATAAATGCAGTGCAGCAATAAATGAACAATAGGGTAAATAGATAACCAGCTAAGTGATATGCAAGTTGAGAACATTATTCCATACTCGGGCTGAGACTACTACAGGATCAGTGTCGGAGAAACCCATAGAAGTATTTTCTCGAAGGGCCAGAACTGGTGCCATAGCTCTATGTCAGAGACTAAGACACATCCAGATGTCAATATATAATATAATCAGCCTTTCATATGGTAATACTCTCCCCACCCAATGAAATCTCACGTCTCATGTCCATGACACGCAGGATCAAGACTAATGCAACAAGTCATACTATATCTAAGAATATAATGTCCAAGTCCTGTATCCTATACAGAATTACCATGAATATCTCGGAAAAATCCTGTCTCATGAATAGTGTCAAGTGTCCTGAGTCAAGCGTACTTGGTAAGACAAGTACAAGAATATATAGTGTCACGAATGTCCATCTCTAGATGACCGTACCCAACACCGCGTACGGTGTTGGCACCCGACTGATAATCGGACGCTAAGTACGTCACACGGTCCTAGGTTAAGCATGCACAACAATGTAAAAGAATCAAAGAGAATATGTAACAAGACTGCAAAGTTTGGCAAGGTACACTTGCCTGTGGTCCGGGCTCCAACTGTAGCTCTGGTCTCCGTGTGATCTGCAGGTACTACTCCGGTTGCTGAAATAAACATCACCATTAGATTCAGAAAATATTAAATAGCTAGAAACGCCTGTCCTTACGTCCAATTTGGACACAGGGGCAAAAACAACATTTTCGGGCCAAAGCGGGGTCCACATGTGGGCCACTTTACACCGAAAAGCGTGTCAGGGTCAAAGGTCTCCAAATTCGTCAAACTCAGTGTCAACAAGTCAGGAACGATGATATAAACCCAACAGAACTTCCAGAATTGGATTCCGATGGACCAATCACAAAATCGCCCGTCAAGTGGAGCTTGTGGGGCCCACGATACGCGATTTCGTCAACGTTCTCAGAATCGAACCAAACTTGGGTCACTGGACCAGCGTATTGCTACGAGTCCGATGGCACAAGTTTCGTCTCGATCCGACGTGTGTACACAAAGTTACAGCGTATTCCAGAATCGATGGATACGGGGCGGTGTCGGCGGATACGCGTTGATTCCGGTGTGCACGCACATCCAAATCAACTTCTGCGAAATCCTACACCCGTATCAACATCGCGCACTTTTCGGTAAAGACCGCTTGCGACCAAGTCGTCCCGTTTGGCGGGGCGTACCCAGTTTCGGGGTGAATCGGGTCATCGTTTTTCCTGTTTTTGGATCGCGGTGTGCGATCACCACAGGACGCGATGCCCCGAGCGGTTTGCACGGGCACCGAGGGGGTCATACAGGCTTCGCAACACAATTGACGGAATTGGAAACGGTTCAGCGAGGAGAGAGAAAAGAGTACCTGAACAGGGCTCCGCGATGACGATTCTCACGTGTCCGAGTCGTGTCCGTGTCCTGTGCTGCGTTTAGGTTCTAGGGTTAGGGTTTCGCCAGAGGTGGGCAGAGACGGCCGGGGACGGATCGTCGGCGGCTAAGGCATCGAGGAGGAGGGTTCTGGACAGAGAGGTCTGGGTGCTTCTGGGCGGAGAGGTGGCTGCGGGCGGCCGGTTGCAGCGAGCGGGGGTCGTCGGCGGAGCGGGGAAGAGTGAGATACGAAGCTGGGCTTGGGAGCGGGTTCTGAAGGAGGAGACGCCGAAGGACAAGGGCGGCAACGCTGGAGCTCTGTGAGGCGGACGAGGAAGGCTGCGGGGGCGGCTAGGCAGCGGCGCGGGGAAGAAGGAGGAAGACGAGGGAGCTGGTCGGCTGTGCAGCGGAGTTCGATCTGGAGGGTCGACAGCATCGGGTGGATGAGAGGGGGAGTCGACGGCGAGGGGAGAAGTAGGTGATGGTGGTGAGAACGAGGGAGGAGGAGACGTCGGGGGCGGCCTAGGGTTCAGACGAGGAAATCGGAGAAAGATGACGGCGCGGCTGGGCACGAAAGTCGAGGAGGGGGTTTTTATACGGCGCCGCCGGGTCGGAACAGTGTTTCCGACCCGGTTGGGGATTAAGGTTTGGTTCGGGTCGGATACTCAGCGGGTCGGGTCTAACCCGGATCCGACCCGCTAGGGCCTAGGGACGGTTCACTAGACCGGGTCCGGTTCAGTGTGGTTTGGTCTGAGTTGGTTTTAATTGAAATAAACCCGATTTATTTAAGGGGTTTAAGACGGTTTAATTATTAATAGTTTTTAGGGCTTTAAACGGGTTTTCGGAGTCCAATAAATTCACCGAAAATTACCCTATGCTCGGTTTTCCATTTTACACCATAAAATATTATTTCCATAATATTTTAATATTAATTAGTAACAATTAAAAAATCATCAAATTAGAAAATACCTAGGTTTTAATGACAGAAAAATCCCGAAAAATTCTAGAAAAATTCTTGAAAAATCAGGGGGCTTACACTCCCAACTCAACAATAATGCTTTGCTCAGCACCAGCATCAGCAACAGAGGGGTGCACCTCAACAAGGCCGTGCTTTTACAATGACTCTAGAGAAAGCTGAAGCCACAACAGATGTGATAACAGGTTCTGTACTTATAAATTCAGTACCGGCCATTACTTTATTTGATTCTGGAGCGTCACATTCATTCATGTCCGTAGATTTTCTTATAAAGCATAGCTTAGTCACAGAACCTCTTAGGAATTGTTATAAGATCATTACCGGTGGAGGAATTATCCCGGTTAGTGATGCATATAACAATTATCCTATTACACTATATGGTAGAGAATTATATGCTAGGCTACTCGTAATGCCAATTCGCAGTTTCGACATTATTCTGGGTATGGATTGGTTGAGTCAGCATCATGCCACTATAGATTGTCACAGGGGTAGTGTAATCTTTAGGCCCCCTGATAAGCCAGAATTTGAATTCACTAGAGGTTCTAGAGAATGGGCTGGTAACCAAATTTGTGGAGCCCTAGTACTAGAAGAATTGCCACTACCTATCATTTCTGAATATCTTGATATCTTCCCTGAGGATCTCCCAGGATTACCCCAGACCGAGAAGTTGAATTCTCTATTGACTTAGTGCCAGGAGCAGCGCCAGTATCTCAAAATCCATATAGAATCAACAAGAAAGAGATAGTAGAATTAAATGAGCAGATAAAAGAGTTAGAAGACAAATGCTTCATTAGGTCTAGTATTTCACCCTAGGGAGCTCCAGTATTATTTGTGCCAAAGAAGGATGGAACATCTCGAATGTGTATTGATTATAGGGCTTTGAATGCTTTAACAATCAAGAATAAGTATCTCCTACCAAGGATAGATGATTTATTTGATCAATTAAGTGGAGCTCGGGTATTTTCGAAGATTGACTTGAGGTCTGGTTACCATCAAGTAAGGCTGAGGAAGGAAGACATCCCTAAAACTGCTTTCAATACCCGGAACGGACACTACGAATTCTTAGTGATGCTGTTCGGGTTAACTAATGCTCCAGCAGTATTTATGAATTTAATGAACAGAGTCTTCCAACAATATTTAGACAAATTTGTAGTAGTTTTTATTGATGATATTTTGATTTATTTCAAGACTCCAGAAGAACATGAAGAGCACTTGAGGCTAGTATTGGAGACATTAAGGAAGAAAAAACTTTATGGAAAACTATCTAAATGTGCATTCTTCCTGGACAAAGTAGAATTTTTGGGACATGTTGTAACTGGAGATGGCATAGCAGTAGATCCTAAGAAGGTAGCAGCAGTAGAATCATGGCCCACTCCAGACTCTGTAGCAGAAATTAGAAGTTTCCTGGGACTAGCTGGCTATTATCGAAAGTTTGTGCAGGACTTTGCTAGAATTGCTGAACCAATGACAAAATTAACAAGGAAGAATGAAGAATTTATATGGACTGATGAATGTCAACATGCTTTTGAAGAATTAAAAAAAGGCTGACTACTGCCCCTATTCTGATCTTACCATCTGGAACCGGAGGATTCACTATATACAGTGATGCTTCTGGAAAAGGTCTAGGTTGTGTATTGGAGCAGAACAAAAAAGTAATAGCATATGCTTCTAGACAGCTTCGACCTCATGAAAAGAACTATCCAACTCATGACTTAGAATTAGCAGCTGTTATCTTTGCTCTTAAGCTATGGAAGTACTATCTTTATGGAGAAAGGGTAGAAATCTTTACAGATCATAAAAGTTTAAAATATATCTTTACTCAAAAAGAGCTGAACATGAGACAAAGAAGGTGGCTGGAGTTAATGAAAGATTTTGACATCACCCTTCAATATCATCCGGGGAAGGCTAACGTAGTTGCTGATGCTCTAAGCAGATATCCTATGGCAATGTACTTGACGATGGATCGACACTTGCTCGAGGACTTGGAAAGTTTGGGTATTGAGGTAATTATTCCAGGAATAGAAGGTCAAATGATGAATTTGAAGATCCAATCTACCTTAATGGATAAGATTAAGGAGACTCAGTTTCAAGACGAAGGCCTACGAAGCATTCGAGGCCAAGTGCAAGCTGGATTATTGGAGGAATTCAAAATTTATGAATATGGATCACTAAGACATGGAGATAGATTATGTGTACCTCAAGGAGAAATAAGAGAAGAAATTATGCAAGAGGCACACAGATCATAATACTCTATACATCCAGGAGCCAACAAAATGTACAAAGACCTAAGGATGCATGTTTGGTGGTATGGCATGAAAAGAGAAGTAGCTAAGTTCGTATCTCGTTGCTTAGTGTGCCAACAAGTCAAGGCTAAAAGACAAAGACCTGGGGGATTGCTTCAACCACTACCCATTCCGGAGTGGAAGTGGGAACATATTACTATAGATTTTGTTTCTGGGCTTCCAAGGACACCTAGTGGGAAGGATGCTATTTGGGTGATAGTGGATAGGCTGACCAAGTCTGCACATTTTCTACCCTTCAAAGTAGGGCTACCTACGGAAAAGTTGGCAGATTTATATGTTCGTCAGATTGTTAAATTGTATGGAGTTCCAGTAAGTATTATCTCCGACCGAGATTCAAGATTTACCTCTCACTTCTGGAGGAGCTTACAAGCTAGCTTGGGGACTCAACTTAAATTCAGTACAGCTTATCATCCCCAAACCGATGGACAATCTGAACGTACAATTCAGACACTTGAAGATATGCTCCGTACATGCGTTCTGGATTTTGGAGGATCGTGGGAAGATTATCTACATCTTGTGGAGTTTTCTTATAATAACAGTTACCAAGCAAGTATTGAAATGACTCCATTTGAGGCTTTATATGGACGAAGATGTCGTACCCCACTATCATGGGACGATGTAGGAGAAAGAGCTTTACTGGGACCAGAGATGGTGGTCGATTCAACTGAGAAGGTGAAACAAATAAGGGAAAGACTTCGTGTGGCTCAAGACAGGCAACGACATTGGGCATATAGCCATCGAAGACCATTAGAATTTGAGGTTGGAGAATTAGTATTCTTGAAGATTTCTTCGACATGTGGCACCATTAGGTTCGGAAGGAGCAGAAAACTCAGCCCAAGATTTATTGGACCGTTTGGCATACAGGAGAGAATCGGAGAAGTGGCATACCGTCTGGCATTGCCACCCTTTCTAGATGGGGTCCATAACGTATTCCACGTGTCGCAACTGAGAAAATACGTGTCAGATCCAAGTCATATTTTGGATCATTCAGAGCTCGAAGTGGGCCCAAGCTTGACTTACCAAGAGCAACCTGTGGGGATACTGGACCGAACGGAGAAAGTTCTAAGGAATCAAGTTATTCTCCTTGTTCGTATAGCTTGGAGGCATCATTCTCCCGGCGAATCCACCTGAGAGCGAGAAGACGAGATTAGGGAGCGCTACTCCTATCTTTTTGAACCTTGAGGTATATTTTAACTCTCGACCTTTCTTTTCGTGCCATTGTTATTTTTAAATTTCGAGGATAAAATTTTATAAGTTGGGTAGATTGTAAACACCTTGATTTTTCAGAATAATTTTAATATAATTTCCCCAATTTTACGGTATTTTTCTGGAAGACGAACCAAGGTAATTGGGAGTTAAAGATTTTTAAATGCTATTAATTAGTGTTAAAATATTATGGAAATAATATTTTATGGTGTAAAATAAAAAACTGGACTAAGGAAAATTTTTCTGGAATTTATTGGGCCCCGGACCTATTTTTAATCACCTAAAAAATATTATTTATTTATTTATTGATTTAATTATTTATTTATTTATTTTATTTAATAAACCAAAATCCAAATTCCTTAACCCAGCCCAAGACCCAGCCAGCCCAGCCTAACTCGGCCCGTGGGCTACCGGGTCGGGTCGGCCAGACCCGCACCAGCCCGAACCCGCAGACCCGTCTGACCCTCTCCCCACGTTTCTTCAGCCCGATTCTTCCGCCGGATCCGCCGGCTGCTCCGCCCGGCCACGTCTCCGCCCGGCCCCCACCCCTCGGCCACGATGACCCCCTCCTTCGCCTCTCCCGGTCGAGCCCCCCTCGGCCAGATCTCTCCGCCCCGACCACCGCCGCCAGACTCCTGTCGCCGTGCCCGCAGCGCCGCCTCCGCCCAGCCTCGCCGGCGCCGCCCCAGCCCCCTCCGGCCAGCATCCCCTGTCGCAGCACCGCCGGAGCTCCGTCAGAACCCCCAAAACCCTAACCCTAGGCGACTCAGCCCTAGACAGGTGTCGGACACGTGTCGGACACAGTAAATTTTGGGTTTTTGAACCCTGTTCAGGTATGCGTATCTCCCTGCTCGTTTACCCATTTTCGATTCCATCTTTTGTATCACGAACCCTGCGTACCCTCTCGGTGCTCGTGCAACCCGCTCGGGGCATTGCGTCCTGTGGCGATCGTGAACCACGATCCAAAAACAGAAAAAACAACGCCCTGATTCACCCCGGAACTGGGTACGCCCCGCCAAACGGGATGACTTGGTCGCACGCGGTCTTCACAGATGTGCGCCGTCGATACGGACGTACGAGATTTCACAGAAGTTGATTCGGATATGCGTGCACACCGGAATCAACGCGTATCCGCGGACACCGTCCCGTATCCGTCAGATCTGGAATGCATCCTAACTTTGTGTACACACGTCGGATCGAAACAAAACTTGCACCATCAGACTCGTAGCGATACGCTGGTCCTGTGACCCAATCTTGGTTCGATTCTGAGAATATTGAAAGAATCGCGTGTCGTGGGCCCCACAGGCTCCACCCGACGGGCGATTTTGTGATCGGCTCATCGGAATCCAATTCTGGAAGTTCCGTTGGGTTCGTATCATCGTTCCTGACCTGTTGACACTAAGTTGGATAGATTTGGAGACCTTTGTCCCTGACACGTTTTTTGGTGCAAAGCGGGCCCACATGTGGACCCCATTTTGACCCAAAATTGTCATTTTGCCCTTGTCTCCAAATTGGACTCAAGGACAGGCGTTTCTAGCTGTTTAATATTTTATGGATCTAATGGTGATATTTGTTTCAGCATCCGGAGGCATATCTGGAAATTTTTCGAGGACAGAACCGTAGTTGGAATCCAAACATCAGGCAAATACCTGCACTTCAAGTTTATTCTTTATATTATGATAATTAGTTCCTTGCTCTACTAGCACCATTGAATGATTATACTTAGTATTAGAATTTGGATTTCATGTCTCAATTTTCGTGTCGGGAGGATACTAGGAGGCATATGGTCTACCCTTTCTACCATGTCATGACTGCTAGCTGTTGAGTACGCGACTGTACCATCAGCCTTATACTCGATTGTCCCTGACTGCTAGCCGTCTATGACGTGCCTTATTAGCCTTATAACCCCTACATGCCAACTATGTATTCTAAATACACAATTTCACACACATAGTTTCTTTGTCTTGTTGCAGTTCCATTTTCTTGTCTCATTATCTTCCTGTTTTACTCATATCCCTGATTTATAGCAATTAACCCTTAGTTAATTTTACTACTTATTATGTATAAAATTTTATCGTGATACTTAGTCAGTGTTTACTACTTGTCATAATTATTTAGTTTAAGCTTGTTGTGTATTGGTACTTTGCTCCTTTCCTGACTGGATCCGTTGACATTTAGGCGATGATGAGGACTATGCCCCCACCTTTTATGGCCCATATGACGTAGCAGATGATACTATTGAGGAGCTGGTTCCTACTCAAGAGACTACTTTTGGGGAGTAGTTAGCCAGTTAGCTAGTATTTTCTTTCAGCATAGTACTCGGATTTGTCCCCGATTTATCTTCTGGTTCTGTATTAAACTGTGGATTTGGATGTCACAAAATTTGTCTTATGAAATCTTAGCATTCCTATTTCCTGTTATTATCCTTGCCTATTTATTCTCGTAAATGAGCTAGATTTTAAATTACCTGTGAATATGACCTAGACAGCGTACTACCGCCGACACTGCGGCGTAGGCTGGACGTACTCGCGAACCGGTGCCTGAATTATCTGGGTGCGGGTCGTAACATCGACGACCCCTAGTGTTCCAAGTGGGAGATCATGTATTTCTAAAGATCTCACCTACACGAGGGACTATCAGATTTGGAGGCAGAAAAAAGCTGAGTCCGAGGTACATCGGACCATTCGATGTGTTGGAACGCATCAGAGAGGTTGCTTACAGGTTAGCTTTACCGCAGACTTTAGAAGGAGTCCATGACGTCTTCCACGTATCTCAGCTAAGGATGTACATGCCAGATCCGAGTCAGGTGCTTGAGCATTCAGAAATCACAGTCGGCCAGAGTTTATCATACCAAGAGGAGCCTGTTGAGATTCTGGACAGAAGTAAGAAGGTATTGCGAGGTCAGACTATCCCTCTAGTTCGTGTCGCATGGAGGCATCATGCACCAGACGAGTCGACCAGGGAACGCGAGGAGGATATTCGACAGCGTTATCCCCATCTCTTCGAAGGCATAAGTATGTAGTATCATTTTAATTTAAGTCAGTAGTTCTTACCTTACATATGTTTTAATTTCGAGGATAAAATGCTCTAAGGAGGGTAGATTGTAAACCTCCTCGATCAATTTAGGATTTATTTAATTTAAATTAAGAGACTAGGATTAATTTGGATACAATTAGAATTAATGTGCAATAATTATATGTCTTAATATACCTTATCGTTGCTTCGATATTTGGAGTGCTACACTAGTAGTTACCATCAAACAAAGTCCATACACATCTCCTAGACATGCCAGACTATCCATCAGACCCTTGTGTAACTTTTAGATACTCAATATTGTGCTTCATTTGAGCTGCACAATACTCGTTACAAATATCTATGTATTATTATAATAAACCCCATTTCTCTTAGTTGCCCATTCTTAATTGAATTTGAAGTACAACCGCAAACCATTTTCCTATAACCCAAATTAGGGTATTAATCTATTCTGAGCCTGCTACGCCCATGACTCTTATGTTTCACCCAAATTTAATCCCATATGTTTTTAATTTACAGAAGAACAGCAAGTGCATTTATTTTAAATTAATTAAATTTGAGGCCAATTTTATCCTAAACATGACCTAACTACGCCCACGTGCATCCTTTCATGTGGACCAGCACCACCCCAATGAGCCCTGGTCGACCCAAGTCTCGAGGTCAGCCAACAAATTCTATCACCCATATAGATATACATTTCTTTTCATATTGAAACCCTAGATCATAAACACCATCACCACCTCCATAACCTAGCCGCTCCCCTACATCTAACCCGAGCCCCTCCTTTCCCCGACCGGACACCCACCACCGCAAGCCGCCGCCACCTCAGCCTCTGCCACCCGCCTGACCACCGACTCCACCACCCCAACATCACCACACCACCACCTACATCAAGTAACCATCACCATCCCCGTCACCAGCACAACTTCCACCAAACCCGACGACCAATCCTGACTGCCCCCAACCGCCTCCAGAACCTCCAACCACCATGGTCAGGCCGACCCCGACCTCCCCCACGACCAGACCGCCACCCAGGCACCGTCCCAGGCCGCTGCCGCCTCTGCCAGGCCGCTGTTGCCGCTGCTGCAACTTCTGCAGTCGTTGCCACTATTGCCTTGCTGGTCGCCATCGACCGGAGCTCCACCCCACGTCGGAGGACGAACAGGCCACGAACAAACCCTCGTCCAGTCAACTAGGTACTCGACCCCTAGCTCGCTTCTTGTATAGTACCATTGTATAGTTATTTTATCAAGTCACCGTGTCGTCGCGTCTTGTGTCGACACAAGCCAATTAAAATGTAATAATATAGATGTGTATTCATGTATGATAATTAAATTAAATAATAATAAATATATTACCCTAAATTTATGACCTATTATCGAAGACGAGTAATTCACCTGAAAACCTGGACATAAACTAAGTATGCTTAAACATGGAAAACAAGGACATGTATTCGTACAGATCAGAAATAGTTGGTAACCCATAACTTCGATAACTTATTATCGTGTGTAAACCCCTAATTTTTCAGGAATTTTAAAAAATAAATTTCATAATTTTTTGGGATTTTTTGTAAAATTTTAACTAATTAAAAATTAAGGTATTTGGAATTAAATAATTTTAAATAATTTTAATCAATATTAAAATATTATAAAAATAATATTTTTAGGTTTAAAATAAAATATTAGACATAGGGCAATTTTTTGGAATTTATTGGACCCCAAAAATATTTTTAAAGACCTAAAAACTAATTATTTATTAAACCAAAATAAATCCTAAATAAACCCAGTTTATTTGTGACCCAAACCAACCCGAACCGGACCGACCCGGTCTAGCTGAACCGGACCCAAACCCTGCGGGCCGGATCTGGTCTGAACCCGACCCGAAACCCGTAACCTGCACCCATTACTGTAGCTAGCCCTAACCCGACGAATCCCTTCGTCTCCCCACCGCCGGCCGTTTCCGCCGCCGTGGCCGTCAGCGACCCCTCGGTTTACTTCCCCGCAATCGTCCCAGCGCTGCTCCATCTCCCCTCAACCGTCCCCGGCCCTTCTCCTCCCTCTCCTCCTATAAATACCCCCTCAGCCACCATCAGCTCCACCGCCTCTCTCTCCCCGCAACCCTAGCCACTATCGTCCCCGGCAGCCCCGTCGTCCTCACCTCTCCCCAGCACCACGAGCAGCCCCAAGCTCCACCTTCGATCTCCATAGTCGGCCACCGCCTTCACCTCCGTATTCTTCGGCAGCCCCCGGTCGACGAGCAGCCGTCCCTCGTCGACTCCACCCCGCTGAACCCAACCGTGCATCGATGACCAGCCCCTGAGCTCCGTCAGCACGTCGCTCGCCGCCTCATCCACAACCGTCGACCCCGCCGTGAGCAGCCACCAGCTCCGGCCATCTCCGACGGCAAACAGGAAACCCTAGCCGCCGTGTCGCGACATCTCGCGAAGCACGCGTTTCAGCCCTCTACGGAGTCCTGTTCAGGTAGCCATTTTTCTCACCTCGTTGTCCCATTTTCTATGTCGTATGTTGTGACGCAAACCCTGCGTGACCCTCTCGATACCCGTTCAAACTGCTCGGTGTATCGCATCATGTGGTGATCGCGAACTGTGATCCAAAAACAGAAAAATATTTACCATATTTTCCCCGAAACTGAGTTCGCCCTACTAAATGGGACGACTTGGTCGTGTGCAGACTTCACAGAAAGGTGTGCGCCGTTGATACGGACGTGTAGTATTTTGCGAAAGTTGATTTGGATGTGAGTGCACACCGAAATCAACGCGTATCCGTCGACAATGCTCCGTATCGGCCCTGTTCTGGAAATTATTGTAACTTCGTGTACACAAGTCGTATCGAAACAAAACTTACGTCATTGGACAAATACAAATACGCTGGTCCTGTGACCCAAGTTTGGTTCGATTCTGAGAACGTTGATAAAATCGCGTATCGTGGGCCCCACGGCTCCACTTGACGGGCAATTTTATGATCGGCTCATCGGAATCCAGTTCTGGACATTCTATTGGGTTCGTATCATCGTTCTGGACTTATGGATACTAAGTTTGATGAATTTGGAGAACATTGTCTCTGACATATTTTTTGGTGCGAAGCGGGCCATATGTGGACCTCGCTTTGACCAAAAAATGTTATTTTTGCCCCTGTGTCCAAATTGGACTCAAGGACAGATATTTCTAGCTATTTGATGTCTTCTGAATCTGATGGTGATATTTATTACAGCAACCGGAGGAGTACCTACAAATCCCACTGATACCAGAGCTACAGTTGGAGTCAGAACCCCAAGCAAGTATACCTTGCCAAAACTTGCAGTACCTGCTTTATATTATTGTCTTGATTTATTTATATGATGTACATGCTTAACCTAGGACTATATAACATTACTTAGCTTCCGAATAATATTTGGGTGTCAACACTGTACGCAGACTTGTGTAACGTCACTAAGACATGGATATCGAGACCCTATAATTTCTCGTGCTTGCATCATCAAGTACGTCATAACCCAGGACACCTGACACTATTCATGAGACAGAATCTTCCTGAGATATTCACGGTGATTATGTATAGGTTACATAATTCATGACATAGATATTGCATGCTTAGATCTCATTATGACTTGCTGCATTAGACTTAATCTTGCGTGTCATGGACAAGAGACGTGTGATTACATTGGGTGGGGAGAGACACACAGGCTACAGGCTAATTTTATATATATTATGGTGCCGTAGGCCTAATACATAGTAAATTATATAGTATATCTACTACAGGCTCCCCGACACAGAGCTTGTCGTAGTCTCAGCCTAAGTCTAGTGATGTTCTTACTTGCATTTCACATAGATGGTTACATAGTTTACCCTATTATTTTATTTATTATTGCACTATATTATTTTTGGCATGAGTTATTCTTGTACCTTGCTATGTCCCCTGAGGACCTGGATTCCGGATTATGTCCCCAGGATTAGCAAACGAGATCTATCCCGAGGTATACGGGACATGAACATTAGCACGAGTAGAAGCAGGAACAGGTGCATACATTGGAGCAGTACCAGGAACCGAGGATGAGGTGATTGTCGAGGATTCCTCCTGAGTATATGCTTCTTCTATACTCAGTCTTTGATGCTATTAAAATTCTTGTTTAATGAACAGTTGTATCAGACTTTTTATCGGGTTGTTCCTCAATTTATTTACTTGTGACTTGATGATGATTATATTTTACTTTGTTGATATTGATGTATTCATTTTTGTGGATGAGATTAGTAGACCTTTATTGTTGTACTACAACTTAAGTACATCCTGATGGGTCCATTAAATTGGGTTTGCCCATCGGTGTGTGCTGCTGGCCATTGCTACGTGTCTAGTCCCTCGATATTTTAGGACTGGGGCATGACATTGTGAGAGATACGGTAACCGAGGATAGAACACGTGTGCACCCTAGCTACTTGCATACGAGACTCTGTAGTTGACCAGCCGTGACCTTGTGTCAGTACCTAAGAGCAGCGAAGAGTTTGTATGTATTGCTTTAGTATCTGATGCAGGATTGCTATATTATATTATATGTTTAGGGTCATTGGACCAACCAAGAGATACTGCAGGAGCAGGCTATTGGCATTCACAGCTTGAGGATCCAGGCAAGATACCTTACCATTTTTACTGTCTAATTTAAATTATGCATATGTTGTATGATTCTTATTGCTTTATTTTATATGACTGTGCACGTCCGAGATTGACTCGGGTGCAGTCGACGGATGCGTCGATGATTAGTGTACTTGACCTAGTCATTAGTAGACTCACCCTATTGGGAGGATACTCTGATATCTTCCGAGACCTGACACTTTTACATGTTTCACAGTGACAAATTTATATTGGGATACGGGTTCGCGTACTTGACTAGCTATGGTGCGTGTGACATGCATCACGGGTAGTACGTAAGTCAGGATTTTATTTAATTGTAGAGACTAGGCATATAGATACGTGGTATGTATGTCGAGTATTCGACTTGTATATCTACATTGGGCGGAGAGGACAACTAGTAGGCATATGGGGTACACACATTGGATTTTATAGTATCCGGAGGAGCCACGGATCCAGTAACTTCCTTTATTGCAGACACCACGCTCTTCGGAGGGATACAGACGTATATATATTGCAGATACCTCATTCTTCAAAATAATGGACGTTACAGATACCACGCTTTTTCAGAGTGTTGGACGTTATGGCTACGCCTACCCATTACGTACCAAGGTTGTCCTCATATTGCATTCACTTAGATGGTTAGCTCCCCTTTATTGTATTTATTTTATTCAGTATTTATACATATGGCATGCTTCTATGTATCTTGTTACGTCCCTATGAAGACCTGGTACCTTTCCAGATTTGGATGGGGCATATTATCCCACATTGTACAGCCCAGAACAGGAGACTAAATACGCTACTGCGGAGGAGCTAGAGGTGCTACCGTCAGAGTTTTCGTGATCAGTTGGTAGGCCTTCTACCTAGGATTGGGAGCATCTTTATCTAGTCAGCAGATGCCCTAGTCATTACTCTTTTATTTGTCATTCAGTACTTTTATTTCGTCATAGTAGTGGGTTTATCTCCACCAGACATTCTTGGTTGTACTATGATATTTTGAGACTGGCATTTATCTTCCAGCATTTATTTTAGTATTTTCTTGCTGTTTATATTGTGGATAAGATTAGATTACCTGTTTGATACTGATATTGGACTTGTTAGTTATTTAGGACAGCGTAACACTCTTCGTTTGGATCAATTAAATTGGGATATCCTTGGAGACGTGACAGCTGGCTATTGCCACGTAGCCTGGTCTCGTATATTTTTGGGACTGGGGCGTGACACTCTCAACCAATGTCGATTGCAACTGGAAACTCAAAAACTGGCCGTCTATTCCAGGCATAATAACCTCTATACCCATCTGCTCTAGGTCTCTCAACAGATGTTGCTGGGTAGTCAAAAAGAATGCCATGGGTCTTCTGCTCAATGCGTCAGCTATTACGTTAGCCTTTCCGGGATGGTACTACAGCTCAATCTCAAAGTCTATCATCACCTCGAGCCAACGTCTTTATCTCTGGTTCAGGTCCTTCTGAGTATAGATGTACTTTAGGCTTTTGTGATCTGTAAATATCTTTACTCGTTCTCGGTATAGGTAGTGCCGCCAAAGCTTCAAGGCAAAGATCATTGCGGCAAGCTCCAAGTCGTGAGTGGGATAGTTCTTCTTATGGGTCTTCAGCTGTCTAGAGGCATAGGACACAACCTTTCCATCATGGACACAACCTTTCCATGTTGCATCAAGACGCATCCTAATCCTTTCCCAGACGCATCGTTGTAGATCACGAATCCGACGGGTCCGGAAGGTATAGTCAAGATATGTGCCATGGTCAGACGCTTTTTTAGCTCATCGAATACCGTTTGATACTCCTCTGTCCAAGTAAACTCCTGCTCCTTGCGAGTCAAGCGGGTCATCGGCTCTGCGATCCTTGTGAAGTTCTCTACGAACCTCCGGTAATATCCGGCAACTCCTAGGAAACTCCTCACCTCTGAGACGTTGGTAGGGGTCGGCCACGTCTCTATAGATGAAATCTTTGCTGGATCTGCTGAAATACTATATCCTGAGATAACGTATCCAAGAAAAGTGACACGATCTAGGAGAAACTTATACTTTCTTAGCTTTGCATAAAGCCTCTCACGCCTCAGCGTCTCTAACACTAGTCTGAAGTGCTCTTCGTGCTCCTCGTGGCTCTTTGAATATACAAAGATGTCGTCGATGAAGACTACCACGAACTGGTCTAGGTATTGGTGGAAGACTCTATTCATCAAGTTCATAAATACTGTGGGCACATTTGTTAATCCGAAAGGCATCACCAAGAACTCATAGTGACCATAACGAGTCCTGAATTCTATCTTTGGTATATCTTCTCTCCGCACCTTTACCTGATGGTAACCCGATCTCAAGTCGATCTTTGTGAACACCACTGCTCCTGTCAGCTGGTCGAATAAATCATCAATCCACGACAGGGGATACTTGTTCTTGATAGTCAAAGTATTAAGGGCTCTGTAACCAATGCACATACGGACTGTCCTATCCTTCTTTGGTACAAACAATACTGCTTCTCCCCAGGGTGATGCACTAGAGTAGACGAATCCCTTGATCTGCAACTCTTCTAACTGTAGCTTTAGCTCATCTAGTTCCTTCTTTGCCAATCGGTATACATTTAAAGATACCGGTGCTGCTCCGGGTACTAACTCAATAGTAAACTCCATGTCTCTATCTGGCGGTAAGCCTGATAACTCCTCCAAAAAAAATCCTCGAACTCTGCAACTATCGGTGGGGGTGCCGTCTCCATAGCCATATAAGCTCCAGCTGCCTGTCATACTCCTTACTCGACGGTCCCTCGCATGTACTCGAACCCCGGTTGATCTGGCGGTCTAAAAATGGTGCTACCTCTCCGGCAATCCAGTACGGCATTATACTGGGTCAACCATTCCATGCCTAACACAACATCAAAGTTTGGCATCGAAAATACCAAAAATCGTGCTCTCATCTCTCGACCACATACGACTACCGAGCACGTTCTAATAGTGCTGGTAACCGATACAATACCTCCTCCGGTAAGAATCTTCCAACTCTTAGGTAAGGGGTAAGTAGCTACTCTATGCATAGCTATGAAACTACTAGATATGAAAGATAGTGTAGCACCAGAATCAAATAATGCAGTCGTAGGTAATGATGCACCTAAAATGATACCTATGATA
Organism: Iris macrosiphon; assembly: GCA_036927795.1. Taxonomy (NCBI): domain Eukaryota; kingdom Viridiplantae; phylum Streptophyta; class Magnoliopsida; order Asparagales; family Iridaceae; genus Iris; species Iris macrosiphon. Next base: position 157,153,255 of record JAYESA010000007.1, read on the forward strand.
GCTTCCCCTTCTGTTTCCTCCTCAGTCGCTGCCAGTGCAAAGGCTTGTCCGTGCCTCTGCCCTACGGCCTACTGTCTGGCTTGATCAAACTATGCCTCCTGTGGGGCCAAGGGTGGTCCCCTCTGAAATCCTCTGGGTGCTAGTGGACGTTGAACTCCTGGCGGGGGTAGTATCCTCAGGGCTGGTGCTGCTGGCCTCTGTCCTGTCTACGGTGCTGCATCTCTGTGCTATGGGCAATCTCTGGCAAGGTGCTAACTTGCTCCACATATCATGCACAATCCCAGCTTCTTCCGACAATCTCTGACGACGTGTCCCCTCTTGCCACAATGGTGACAAGTTGGAAGCTCCTTGTGCTGGTATGGCACTATCCTCTGTTGTGTCTGTGCTATTGGATGACGGATCGGTCCTCCTGTTCTGGGCTGGGCTCTGACTGGTACGGTCGTATTGGAAAGTCTTGCTCCTCTGCCAATGGCTTCCTGGATCCTCGCCTCTGACAAAACCTCATCATAAGAAATCCTCGCCTGGGTGGTGGTGTACCTCTGTAGCTCGAAAGTAAGGCCGTGATAGAATCTTTGGGCCTTCTCTAGATCATTGGGTATCAAGGCGGCACCAAATCTACTAAGTCTGCTAAACTCTGTATCGTATACATCTACGGTCATATTCCCTTATTCTAGAGGCAGGAACTGGGAGTACAGGGCATTTCTGACTGTAGTCGGGAAATACTTCATATTGAAGTACTCTAAGAACTGCTCCCACGTATGTGTCTTGCCGACACTGTGCTCTATAGAGTCCCACCAGTGATGGGCATTGCCTTTCAGTTGGGCCCTCACTACGGTCATCCAAAGGTCTGGATGTAGCTGAGAAGCCTCTAGTAGCATCTTTGTATTGGCGATCCAATCGGAGATCTCCTCTGCAGTCTCGTTGCCCAAAAAGTATTCGGACCCATCTGGCGGAACCCTCGTACAGTACCAGCTGTCTGAACTGGTGTAGGTGCTGGTATGGGTGCTGGGGCAGGTCTTCTCTCCAGAACTGATATCAAGCTCTATCTTAACGTCTCGGTCTGATGCCACTGTGCTTGTATCATAGCCTGGAAGAACTGAAGCATCTGTGGCTGCCCATCTGGATGTAGCATCTGTGGTAGAAAGGGTGGAGGTGGTGGCAGCGGAACCTCTGGCTGTGCGATAGGTGTCTCTTCAGATGTCGGCCTCTCGGTTTGCAGCATCGGCGTAGCCCCCAAAGTCTGGCCCTTGAAATACTGCGTGGGGATCATCTGTGAAGTCTGTCCCTCGTGCTGCTGCGTAGGATCGCCCTGAGAAGTCTCGCACCAATGTATCAACGGGGCCTGTAGAATCACCAGGGCCTGTGGTGGTGGTTGCTCTCTAGGTGGTCCCTGAGATATCTCCTCTCTCTGGGTGGTATCGGCTGGCACCACGGCACCGTGTGCTCCTCGTCCACTGTGCAAGTTCATCTTGCTGTAAGAGATAGAACTTCATTAAAAGAGTACGAAATCAAGCAAACATGATGCAGACATTTAGAAATAATACGAAAGAAGTTCAAAGACGTAATTAAAGTGGATGAGACCTAGTAATTCCTATCTTATTGTAGGCTCGCTAGGCATGTTACCATACCGTAAGCGATAAACAAGACCTGGATGGGCCACCACTAAAACCATGTCATGCCCCAATCCCAAAATGTACGGGACCAGGTCACATGGCAATAGCTAGCTAATACGTCTCTGAGGGATTATCCAATTTAATGGATCCTACGAAGCATACTCCGCTGTCCTAAAATACTAACAAGTCCCATACTAACATCAAAACAGATAATCTAATCTCATTCACGATGTAAAAAAGAAGTATTAGAATAAATACTGAAAAATAAAATGCCAGTCTGAAATATCATAGTACAATCCAAAATGTCTGGTGGGAACAAACCCACTACTATGACGAAATAAAAGTACTGAAAGACAGATAAAAATAGTAATGACTAGGGCATCGACTAAGTAGATAGGGATGCTCCAATCCTAGGCAGAAGGCCTACCAATGATCAAGGGAACTCAGATAGAAGCACCTCTAGCTCCTTCTCGGATGCGTACCTCGTCTCCTGTCCGGGTCCGTACACTGTAGGATAATATGCCTCGTCCAAATTTGGAAGTGAACCAGGTCCTCAGAGAGACGTAACAAGATACAAAAATGCATGCCATATATAAATACTGAATAAAATAAAATGGTGTGCTAACCATCTAAGTGAATGCAATGTAAGGACAACCCTGGTACGTATGGGTAGATGTAGGCATAACGTCCATACTCCGAAGAGCGAGATATATGTATATGTTACGTCCATCATTCTGAAGAAATAGGTATCTGCAAATATATATACGTCCGTATCGCTCCGAAGAATGCGGTATCTGAATAAAGGAAGTCATTGGATCCGTGGTTCCTCCGAATACTACAGATTCTAATGTGTGTATCCCATACGCCTACTAGTTGTCATCCCCGCCTAATACAGTTATACAAGTCGAATACACGACGTGCATACCACGAAACTACATGCCAAGTCTCTACTAATTATATAATCCTGATTACGTACTAAATCGTGATGCAAGTCACACATACCGATAACTAGTCGGGTATGCGAACCCACATCCCAACATGAATTTGTCATCGTGATGCGTGTAAGAGTGCCCGATCTAAGAAGATATCAGAATATTCTCACAATAGTGGGTGAGTCGGCTAGTGACTAAGTCAATTATACTACTTATCGACTTACTCGTCGACTGCACCGAGTCAATCTCGAACACGCACAGTTATATAAAATAAACAACAAGATATCATACAATATTTATATAATTTAAATTAAACTATAAATATGGCAAGGTATCTTGCCTGGGTCCTCAAGCTGCGAGTACCAATAACCTACTCCTGAAGTCTCTCCTGACTGGTCCAGCAATCCTATACATATAATATAATATAGCAATTCGATTATTAGACACTAAAGTAATACGCACATAAATACTATGCTGCTCTTAGGCACTGACGTAAGGGGTCACGCTGGTCAAGTAACAGAGTCGCGTGTGCATGCAGCTAAGACGTACACATGTCCTGTCCTTATTTATCGTGTACCTCAAGGTAGCAAATTACCAAAGTCTTATTACGAAACTAATTACGTTTTGTACAGAAATACATGTCCAAATTATCATGTTAAGGTGCCCTTGGTCAATGTCTAGGTTTTTAGGTAATTCACAGTGTTCTCATTAATAAGTCATTTATTGTTTGAGTAATTACTAATCATTAATTACTAATCTAAATAAATATACACATATATATTTTACTTAGGGTTTTACATTACCCGTTTTCGTTAAACGACACGTCGACGCCTCGACTCATGAAGAAAAAGGGTAAAATAAACGTGTACCTAGTCGTGGCCGAGCGGGGGGGGGGGTCTGTGCTCGTCAACGACCTACTCTCCAGCATGGGGTGGGGCTCCGATGATGCACAGAGAAGCAGCAGCGATAGCAACAGCAGTTGCAGCAGCAGCAGCAGCAGCGGCAATTGGATCTGGTCGTGGGGAAGACGACGGTCAGGCTGGTGGTGGTGGTTGGCGGTGCTGGCAGTAGGTGGTCACGCGGGCTGGGGGTGATCGGGGTCAGGTTAAGGTAGAGTCGGAGAATGGTACGGGTTGGTGATGGTGATGTTGATGATGGTGGTACGAGGTGGTGGAGACGGTGAGGCGGGTGATGGTTGCTAGTGGTGCTGGGGCGGTGGAGACGGTGAGGCTGGTGGCGGTGGTTGGCGGTAGTCAGGCGGTGGAGGTGGTGGTTGGAAGTCGAAAGAAGGGGAGTCGGGTGGAGATGGTGATGGTGAACGGAGATGGAGGAAGAGTGGGACTGGCGGTCGAGGGTTCAGGCGACCGGGATCTGTGGTCGACGTCGAGGGCCCAGCGGAGAAGGTCGGTGGTTGAGGTAGTGGCGGCCGGATGTAATTAGGGGAAGGAGGAGGCGGGTGATGAGGGATGCTAAGGTTTTCGAGTAGGGCTGGTTTTTAGGTTAGGGGAGAGAGAAATGTATTTATATAGGAGAGAGAAAAAGGGGGTCCTCCTAGGGAATTGGGTCGACTAGGGCTTTTTAGGGTGGGGAACATGTCCATATGAAGGAATGTAGGGTGTATATGGGCTAGGTTGGGTCTAGCTTTGGGTGAGATTGTTCTTCATAATAATTTAATTAAAAACTAATGCATAAGGTGTTCTTTAATTAATTAGAAATACATGGGGTTAAAATTGGGTGGGACGCAAGTGTCATGGGCGTAGCAGACTCAGAATAGATTAATGCCATAATCTGGGTTGTATGAAAGTGGGTTGGGTCTGTATCTTAAATTTTGATTGGAAGGAACAATTATGCAAGGTTGGATTTATTGGGATTTAAAACTAGACGATTACAACGAATATTGTGCGACTAAAATGAAGCACAAGAGAGAGTAGTTATAAGTTACACAAAGGTTAGAATGGTAGTCTGGCATGTCTAGAAAATATGTATAAAATTTGTTTGCAGATAATAGCTAGTGTAGCACTCCAACTATCGAAGAAATGATGGGGTGCACTAAGTGATAAATATTGTACAAATATATTAAACATTGTATAATAATTCAAATTGGCTCCAGATTAATCCTAATCTCTCTATCTAAGCTAAGTAAACCTAAATTTGGTCAAGGGGGTTTACACATGGACAGCTGTGATGCCTGCAGCTTTGTCACACTGTATTTTGTCGATGCTCTAAGATCAGCTGTCATATCCCTGAGCTCCATGATACTGCGCTCGAGGATATCAAATCGTGCGCTGAGCGTCGATCATCCGCCTGTGGCTGGGACAGGGGCTCCTCCTCCATCCTTTGTAGCAACTTATCACGGAGAGACACAATCTGATGATCAACGATCTTCTGGACTCGAGCTGACGCCTGCAAGGGCAGTGGAGAATGCACACTTGTAGTAGAGGCCCTAGAGGACTGCATCGCAATAAAGATGCCATAGGATCCCGTACCATAGTACGTACCCCTCTGGAAACCACCAGCGGCGGTCACCCACAGCTCATCCTTCGATAGAGCTGGAGAGGGCTGCGAGGAAGTACCAGCCTCTTCTACTATAGCTGCACTAGCAGTCGCTAGCTCACGCAACCTAAGATACTGGCCTAAAAAAGTTAGGATACTCGATAATTGCTGATGTGTCTAAGGTACTTATTACTAACTACATGGATATTTATTTGCATATTTTCTAAGTTATATTAAAATTAACACAAAGTAAAATAATACTTACATAGGTCTGCAAGGCCCTCTCATCAATGAAGAACATGCTGACTTCAGCTCATCATTATATGTGTTAAAAAACAACGAAGCAACCGCTGATTAGTAACATAATATTAGCTTATACTATTACATTGAGATGATGTAAACATGGACGTATTAATTACTTACCCCTCCAGCTTTTCTATTTCATCCTCGTCGTAATTGAGTAATATATACAATTGAGCAGTCCTTAGCTCATCGTCATTTAAATATCTCTTCTTCATTTTCCACGAAGGTTTTTCGGATGCATTAAATACTTTCAGTATTGCATCATTACATTCTTGATATCCGTCGTCATTTCTTAGAGCTATCATTCTATTATTAGAATCATAAGGTTTAAAATACGTTGAGCAAAAGTTTGTAATCTCCTCGAGAACATAAGCTTCACAAATAGATCCCTCAACCCGTGTCTTATTTTTTACATTTCTCTTTAGGTGATTCAGATGCCGCTCGAACGGGTACATCTACCGATAACCGACAGAACCACCAACACGTGTCTCATAGAAAAGATGAATTGGCAAATACTCCATGGAGTCGAAGAATCCAGGAGGAAACACCTTTTCGAGCTTGCACAGTGTTACCGCAATATCCTTCTCTTTTTTCTAGACGATCGACGAGCAACTTAGTAGAACAAAGATCTCTGAAGAATATGCTGAGCTCTGTCAATAGATCCTAAACGACATGCGATAAGAATTCTTGAAATTTAATCAGAATTAACCTCTCCATGAATACGTGACAATTGTGGCTCTTCATACCCTCCAGTTTGTTCTCTTTGAGGTTGATGCATCTTCTCAAGTTTGACACATACCCATTTGAAAATTTTAGACCCTGAATCCACCTACAAAGTCTCCCTTTATCCTCCTTTTCTAGTGAGAATATTGACTTAGGCTGCTTTAACTTTCCATTTCCCTCCTCTATCAAATGCAACGCAGGACGTCTACATATTTCTTCCAAGTCTAACCTGTTCTTCGGATTATCTTTCATCTTTACCTTTATCTCTATTATATTATTAATTATGTTATTAAATATATTCTTCTCGATATGCATGACATCAGGGTTATGTCTGATCAGATTGGTGCTCCAATATGGCAGATCACAGAATATATTCATCTTCGTCCAGTTATGGGTGCGACCAAATCCGTCACACTTGTACCCCTTAGCAGGCTCTTCGATAGCACTTGGTAAGTCTTTTACCTCTTTTCATATTGTGTATCTGGATCATCTTGGCGGTGGATTGGCCTTCTCCATAATGTCCACACGAAAAGTATTCTTGTTCCTCCGGTTCGGATGATCCTTCGACAAAAATATCGATAACAATCGAAGAAGCACAGTTTGCCTCTGTGTTTCAAACATAAAGCCTTAGTGCGGTCCATACAATACGGATATGAGAGACGAGCATGAGTGCTCCATCCCGATAACAATCCATAGACTAAAAAGTCGTTGATGGTCCACATAAGTATTGCCCTCATCTAAAAATTTTGTTTTCTAGAAATATCGTACGTGTTGGCACCTACTTCCCATAGCTGATTCCACTCATTTATCAAAGGATGTATATACACATCGATGTTCCTCTTCGGATTGTTCAGACCCGGGATAATAACGGTTAGAAACATATACAGAGTCTTCATACACATCCAAGGCAGTAGATTGTACAGAGTGATGATCACAGGACAATACGAATACTGGGAGCCCGATAGTCCGAATGGGGTAAAACGTCGAATGAGAGCCCCAATCTGACATTATGCGAATCCAAAGCAAAATATGGATACTCTAGATCAAAGTGCATACATACTTCTCTATCCGATGGATGATCTAATATCCTTCGATATGTTCCTACCTGTGCCAACTTATATTTTCTACAGTCTCCTTCACCATAAACAACCTCTGCAACCGTGACGTCAAAGTCAAGTAGTGCATCGAATCAGCAACCTTTCTTGCACCGACAGACATTCCTCTACCAGTGGCCTTATAGCAATCAACACCACAGAATCTTCACACGTCTTCATCCTTGTCGTCCTTATAGTACAACATGCACCCGTTGTGACATGCATTAATTTTCTCGTATTCCATCAAGAGCAATCTCACCATCCACTTAAACTAGAAGTCTTTAGGCAACTTTGTACCCTCTGGCAAAATCTCTATATTCAAATCCATCAGTCGTTTATAGCATTCTTGTGACATGTTAAAATTGGACTTGATACTCAACAATCTTGTAACCACCTCCAACGATGAATGATCCTCACAACCAGGATATAATGGAGTCCTTGCATTCTCCAGCAACTCCATAAACTTTGTAGCATCGGCATTCGATGCCTGTCGGCTGTATCATGATTGTCTGGATTAAAACTAGGCTCTGCTGCATCAAAAACCATATTCACCCACCCGTTGTCATAAGCAACGTGGTCATGGACATCCATATACGGCTCCACAAAAGGCTCCAACTCCGATGCTAAAGACACAATTTCTTCGTGTTCAGTCCACTGATAGTAATTTGACGTGAAACCCTTCGAGTACAAATGATATGTGACTTCCACTTCTAGATGATATTTCAAGTTTTGATATCTCACACACGGACACTTAATTTTGGTATCGTCCATGTACTGAGAGAACGCCTTGTCGAACTACATGAACTGCTGTACACCATCTATGAATTTATTTTGCATACCGTATATGTCATCAGAATGACGGTTGTATATCAATGAACAATGACGTAGATAGTAATTCATTCAATTTTTAGATACTTTTGCAAAGATGAATAGACATCGTTCAAGTATATACTCATGTGAATATTTGGTAGTATATATTATCCAAATGACACTCATTCCAGATATACAAAGATGAACAGATATCATTCAAGAAAATAGTTAAATTACAGTACATGTCACAAGTCTAAATAGATTTTATATTGATATTTTCAATCATCTTCTGAAAATTTATCTTCTTTGTTTAAATACAGTACATGCACTGATACTCCTAGTCCTAGCATTGATAATCACGAATACCCAATTATGTTATACACCTACTTATCTATACACACAAAAGAATACTCAGGAATACAGCACATGCACTGATACACCTAGTCCTAGCACTGATACTTCTTCGTTTAACTCTATATCCTGGATACTCATATAGCAGTGTATCAGTGAGTGTCAACTCTGTATCCTAGATATCCATACTTGACATTTGTTTAGGCCATGACTTTCTAATTGAAAAGTCAAGTCATGGATATCCAGTTTTTGCAGCACCGAGATATCCACACACACACACACCCTTACTGCACTGTGCACAAGCATGCACTGCACAATATCTCACTTGATACCCAAGACTGCGTCTAATTAACTCAGATAGGGTTAGGGTCTGTGTCGTATCTACGCTTTTGGTTAGGGTCTATGTCATGTCCTGTGTCGTTTCATAACCAAATTGCCACTCTCCCATACTACTTGCAGCACTTCTCATATAGTCCAACATTCCGACCATATCCTATATATATAATATAAAAAAATCCTCCAAATCAACGGCTATGAAGTATAAAGGTATAATCCATTATTTTGTCGCTAATCCAATATCTCGTGTGCATTGCACTTCTCATATAATCCAACATCCCGTTGATAATTAGACAAAATTTAGTAGTGACTTGACATGCACACACACACACATACACACACACACACACATGCGCACACATACACATGAACACATGTATACACATGAACACACGCACACAATTTTATACTCACAAACCAATTATATGATACTCAACAACATATGATACTAAATTTATAATAAAATTCTAACAAACAACTATATAACATATTTGTAGGTGTTGTATTATGTGTGTTCATGTGTGTAATACACTAGTATAACCAAATTTCCTAATTATGCAACCAAACATCCATACTAACTAGGGTGTGTCTCCATGTATGTCCGGATATGTCTCCATGTATGTCCGTGTCCATGTGTGTCCATATGTGCCCGTATGTGTCTGTGTCCATGTGTGTCTACATGTGTGTCCGTGTTAGTACGAATTGTGTCATATAGGGTTGTGTCCTGTGTGTGTGTCCATGTGTTCGGGTCCATATGTTAGGGTTAGGGTTGTGTCCTGTGTATGTCCATGTGTCATGATTGTGTCCAGTATGTGTGTGTGTGTGTGTCCTAGTTGTGTCCAAGTCTGGGTTAGGGTTTACCGAGCTGGGATGAAGGGAGGAGGAGCACTTGAGAGAAGGGTCGACGGAGAAGGACCTTGCCAGAGGGGGAGGCCACGTCTAGGGTCGCCTATGTCGGAGAAGGGGAGAGGAGGACTGGTGGCGAGGAGGATGGGGTAGCAGGAAAGGAGAAGAGGAGCACGGAGTCACCGGAGAGGAGGACGGGGTAGCCGGAGAGGAGCACGGGGCCGCGCGGTCAATTCGTCGGAGGGAAGGGAGAGTTCGTTAGGTGGGGGGAGGAGCAAAGGGAGAGGCGGGGAGGGAAAGGAGAGTTTATTTGGGGGGAGTTTACAAAAATTTGGGAATCAATGGGGAAAAAGAAATAAAAAGTCGAATAGACGAGAAAATCATATATTCAGTAATTTAGCGACGTCGATCGAGACGTCGTTAAACGTTGCTAATTAAAAAATTAGCGACGTCATAAAAATACGTCGCTAAACATCACTAATAAAAAAGTTTGCGACGTCAGAGACATCGCTAAAAACGTCGCTAAAGATTAAAAAAATAACGTCGGTAAATACGTCGCTAAACGTCGCAAAATCATAAAAATCAGCGATATTTTACGACGTTAAAGAAGCTTATAGCGACTATTCTTTAAAAATTGAGGTACAGTCGCTAATTGTCGCTATGTGTCACTAATAGCGACGTATAGCAACGTTTATTTTAGGAGTCGCTCAAGTCTTTAATATTAGCGACGTTTTATTATGATGTCGCTAAAAATGTTGCTATTTTATCATATTTTGGTAGTGATTGGCAAGCAAAAAATGTACTACGGTGTTCCATGGCAATGATTGGAAAATTACGAAGGGAGCAATGGCAATTGCACGAAGAAAAAAAAGCGGTACTATTTACTTAACTAAAATAGGTTGTTGTTCATTTTCTGTTGCAGCTAGCTGCCAAAATAAGAACTTATTGTACCAGAGACTTGGTCATATGAGTGAGAAGGGAATGGAAGTTATGCATTCTAAAGGAAATCTACCAGATCTTTAGTCGATTGACATTGACATGTGCGAGGACTATATTCTCGAAAAGCAAAAGAGAGTCAGCTTTCATAAAGGTGGAAGAATCCCGAAGAGCGAAAAGCTGGATCTTGTTCATTCTGTTGTTTGGGGTCCGACGACTATCTCATCGATTGGTGGAAAATATTATTTCGTGATCTTCATCGATGACCACTCTCGAAAGGTATGGGTTTATTTTTTGGAATATAAATATAAAGTATTTGATACATTCAAAAGATGGAAAGCCTTGGTAGAAAATAAGATAGGTTTAAGGATCAAAAGGCTCAGAACTGACAATAGGGGTGAATATGAAGCAACCGCATTCAAGAAGTTCTGCTACAAGCATGGGATACGAATGGAGAAAACTGTGCTTGATATACCTCAATAAAATAGTGTGGTTGAATGTATGAATCGAACCTTGACTGAAAGAGCGAAAAGTATGTGTATGCAGTCAGGCCTACCAAAGCATTTCTAGGCAGAAGCAATCAACACAATGGCCTACTTGATAAATCGAGGTCCATCAGTTCCATTGGAACATAAAATTCCAGAAGAGGTATGGAGTGGCAAATCCGTTAAATTATCGCATCTTAATGTATTTGGTTGTGTTGCATATGTACATATCAGGGATCAAGGCAAACACAAGCTTGATCCCAAGTCCAAGATATGTACTTTTGTTGGCTATGGGGATGATGATTTTGGTTTTCGTATCTGGGATGATAAGAGAAAGAAGATAATCCGCAGTAGAGACATAATCTTCAATGAAATGATCATGTACAAAGACCGACATTCGACAAATATCATTGATCCAATTGAGTTTGAGCTAGTCTTTGCAGAAGTGGATGATGCCCCAATCAGTCCGACGACAAGCGAGAAAGTTGCAAATCTTGAGCCAGAGCAACATATTGAACAGGAAGATGCTAATCAATCTCATTCTCCAACTCCAGTGTTGAGAAGGTCTTCTCGACCTCATGTGACAAACATGAGATACTTGAATTATTTGTTGCTGACTGATGAAGGTGAACCCGAGTGCTATGATGAGGCCTATCAGACTGGATATGCCAGTAAGTGGGAGCTTGCTATGAAAGATGAGATAAAGTCTTTGATCTCTAACAATACTTGGAAACTTGTTGTGTTGCCCAAAGAAAATATGGGCCTGCATAACAAATGGGTTTATCTGGTGAAATAAGAACAAAATGGATCCAAGAGGTACAAAGCTCGATTAGTTGTCAAAGGCTTCCAGCAGAAAAAAGGAGTCGACCACACAGAGATTTTTTCTCCGGTTGTGAAAATTAATACTATCAGGACTGTATTAAGTATTGTTGCTATTGGAAGTTTGATGTATGCTATGATCTATATGAGACAAGACATCACCCAAGTAGTGGAAGCTGTTAGCAGATCCATGTCAACTCCGGGAAAGGTCCATTAGGAAGCTATAAAGTGGATCTTGAGGTATCTACAAGGCACTACGAACAATTGCTTAAAATTTGGCAGAGGAGAGCTAAAGGTGCAGGGGTACATAGATGCTGATTTTGCAAGTGAAGTCAATAAATGAACACTACTAAAAATTACAGGATTAGTGACAATTTTAGCGACGCCAAATTAAATCGTCGCTAATATTAAAGATATCAGCGACTGTAAAGAATAGCATCGCTATAAGTCGCTGTTTGGCGACATATAGCGACGTTTTGTGACGATAATTCAATTTTTTTAAAAGAATAATCGCTATAAGTTTATTTAAGGTCGCTAAATATCGCTGAGTTATATTAATAGCGACGTTTAGCGACGTATTTAGCAATATTAATTAGCGACGTATTTAACGACGTCTATGACGTCACTAAATATTTATATTAGCGACGTCATAAGTTAGCGTCGCTAAACGTCGCTAATTTATTTCATTATTTAGGGTTGAGGAATTCCTTTTCCCCCATTTCCTTCGATCTATCTCCCAAAATTTTAAACCCCCCCTCCGTCGTGTCCGGCTCCCCTCCTCCCTCCGGAGTCCCCTCCTTCCTCCCGGCGCCCCACCTCGGCGACCACCCTCCGACCGGCGTCCCCTCCTCCCTCCGGCGTCCCCTCCTCCCTCCGGCGTCCTCCTCCCTCCGGTGTTCTCTGTAAACCCCCTGATTTTCAAGAATTTTTAATTTGAAATTTTTCACAATTTTCTAAAATTTTTTCTGTAATTTTTATTAATTAAAACTAAGGTATTCTGATTTTAAATAATATTAAAATATTATGAAAATATATTTTATGGTGTAAAATGAAAAACTAGACATAGGGCAATTTTTCGGGAATTTATTGGACCCCGAAACCTTTTTAAAAGCCCTAAAAACTAATTAATTAATTAAACCAAAATAAACCGGGTTTATTTTAAATAAACCAAACCAAATTGAACCAAACCGTCCAGACCAACTGAACCGAACCAAACCGCCCCTAGGCCCTAACGGGTCGGATCCGGGTCCAACCCGACCCGACCCATTTCTACCCGACCCGCATTTGTTTTGGATTGGGCCGGATCCGCTAGGACCCGACCCGTCCGCCCGTCGAACCCGACCCGCTGACTTCTTCTCTCCCAAACGCATAGCCCCCGACTCCTCACCTCCCCGCCGCCGGAACGTCCGCCGCCACCGCCCGCTCGCGTCCCCGACCTCTCGCTCCGCCTTCCCTAACCCGCCGCGGCCGTTCCCCTCTCCCCATCCGGCCTATAAAAGCCCTAGCCTCCCCCGCCGGATCCCCTAGCATCCAGCCCTCCTCGCCGGCCACCCTCCTCCGCCGCACCTCCAGAAGCCCTTCGTTGCACCTCCAAACCCTTCCCTCCGTGAGCCCTCGCCGAGCACCGGACCACCTCTCCCCACCCCAGACCCTCGCCGCTGCCAGAACCTGCATCGACGCCGGCGACCCAGCTCCGGCCGACCCGAGCACCTCTCCGCCTTTGGACCTCGCCGCCCGGCCGCCCTGGACCTCCCCGAGCCCTCGCCGACCTCCGCCAGCCTGAATCCCCACTCCCAGCGACACAGAACCTGTGCCCTAGCTCAGACACGATTCGGACACGTGTCAGACACGTGTCGGACACGAAGAATTTGATTTCTAGGAGCCCTGTTCAGGTACTCATAACTCTCTCCTTGCTGCCCTGATTTCATTTTCGTCAATTGCATCGCATAGCCTGCATGACCCCCTCGGTGCCCGTGCAACCCGCTCGGCGCATCGCGTCCTGTGGTGATCGTGAACCACGATTCAAAAACAGGAAAACCAACGCCCTGTTTCACCCCGGAACCGAGTACGCCCCGCCAAACGGGACGACTTGGTCACGTGCGGTCTTCACAGATATGTGTGCGTCGTTGATACGGACGTGCAGGATTTTGCAGAAGTTGATTCGGATGTGTGTGCACACCGGAATCAATGCGTATCCGCGGACACCGCCCCGTATCCGACCTTTCTGAATCTCGTTGTAACTTAGTGTACACACGTCGGATCGAGACAAAACTTGCGCCATCGGACTCGTAGCAATACGCTGGTCCTGTGAGCCAAGTTTGTTTTGATTCTGAGAACGTTGACAAAATCGCGTATCGTGGGCCCTACAAGCTCCACTTGACGGGCGATTTTGTGATCGGCTCATCGGGATCCAATTCTGGAAGTTTCTTTGGGTTCGTATCATCGTTCCTGACCAGTTGACACTAAGTTGGACAAATTTGGAGAACTTTGACCCTGACACATTTTTCGGTGCAAAGTGGGCCACATGTGGACCCCGCTTTGACTCGAAATATCATTTTTGCCCCTATGTCCAAATTAGACTCAAGGACAAGCGTTTCTAGCTGATTAATATTTTTTGGATCTGATGGTGATATTTATTTCAGCAACCGGAGTACTGCCTGCAAATCCCGATGAAGTCAGAGCCACAATTGGAACCGGAACCCCAGGCAAGTGTACCTTGCCAACTTGCAGTTTTGTTACATATTACTTGGACTTAATTATAACAGTTGTACATGCTTAAACCTAGGGCCGTTTGAGTTACTTAGCTTTCGATTAATAGTCGGGTGCCAACACCGTACGCGGGGTTGTGTAAGGTCAACTAGAGATGGATATCGTGACATTTATATTCTCGTACTTGCCATATCAAGTACATTATACCCAGGACACCTGACACAAATCATGAGATAGAATCTTCCTGAAATATTCATGGTGATTCTGTGTAGGTTGCAGAATTTATGACATAGACATTATATTTCTTAGACATTATATTCATAGACATAGTATGACTCACTGCATTAGATATGATCTCACGTGACATGGACATGAGACGTTATGGACATGAGACGTGTGGTTACATTAGGTGGGGAGATACACACAGGCTACAGGCTGATTATATATATATATATATATATATATATATATATATATATATATATATATATATATATATATATATATATATAATCTATAGTAAACACATAGTAAAACTCATAGTAAACTGCTACCGGCTCCCCGACATAGAGCTTGTAGTGGTATCAGCCTAAGTTCTAGTGATGCTCTCAACTTGCATTTCACATAGATGGTTATATAGTTTACCCTATTGTTTTATTATTTGCTGCACTGTATTTATTTTTGGCTTATTTTATCTGTACCTTGCTATGTCCCCTGAGGACCTGGGATGGATTATGTTCCCAGATTTAGAAGACGAGATTTACCCTAAGGTGTACGGAATAGGAGCACTTCTCAGAGCAGTACCAGAACCTGAGGACGAAGTGATCGCTGAGGACTTCTCCTGAACATCTGCTGCTTCTATGCTCAGTTTTATTAGCAAATAAACTCTTTATTTCCTGTTTAAGAGAACATTGTATCAGACTTAATATCGGATTGTTCCCCGATTTTTAATTACTTGTGACTGGATGTTGTTTATTTCTTTTATTTGATATTGCTGATATTGCTATCTTTATTTTGGGGATGAGATTAGTAAACCCTGACTACTGTAATACAACTTAAGTATGCCCCGATGGATCCATTAAATTGGATTAGTCCATCGGTGTGTGCTGCTGGCCATTATCACGCGTCCGGTCCCTCGATATTTTGGGACTGGGGCTTGACATAATTTTTGTGGTGGCCCATGCAGGTCAACGACTAAATTGTTCGATTTTAACTTAGGGACCGAACAGGCCTGCAATAAGATAGGATAAGTTTTTAGGATCTCATCCACTTGCTTGAAAACGTTCTTGATATCTGTATCGGATTCAAATAAAATTCTTGACTTGCCTCCTGTCTTGATTCCTGTGCACTTCTTATAGTTTATTTTTGTTGCAGAATTATGGATCCACAAGCCAGCGACGAGACTCATCCAGCAGCACTACAAGATGTTGTGGTTAACCACGAAGAAGAAGTGATACTAGTGGATGAAGGTCAAACATCACAACAACTCAGTCCAGCAAGACAGAATGCCTCGAGAATCCTGGAAGATGACTTTCCACCATCAACGCAGCTTGCTCCTCCGATGCCTACCGTTCCACAAGGGCAGGCTATGGACGAACAAAAAATATTTTGAATGTGCTACGCAATGATACAAGCCCATCAGAAGGTTCAACAAGAAGATCAGCAAAACCAAGTGGAGAAGTTCATCGACAGATTTAGCTCGGAGTTACGGAGATTAATCAGTTCAAATGCACCTACCTTAGACGTGAACGTTCTTGCTGCAACACGACCCATGGAGTGCAACACAAGGATCGAGTCCAGCCAGAAGCGGCCATATGCAACAGCACCAGACCAAGCACAACAAGAAAGAGTTGCAAAGCGACCACAGATGAATCCACCACTTGCACTAGTCCTTCCTACTTGTCACTACTGTGGCAAGGTAGGCCATCTCGCTAAAGAATGTCGACGCAGACTGGGACGATGTTTATCTTGCGGATCCAAAAAACATTCGGTAAGGGATTGCCCTGAACGTCGAGAGAAAGCAGTGATGATTCAACAACCAGCCCCAACAGCACCAGCCGGAGCACCACAGGAAGAAATTGCAAAGAAGTCTCACCTGCACCAACCACCAGAAGCATCTCCACAAGTACTACCTATCTTTCTATATTGTCACAAGCGAGGCCATATAGAGAATGAGTGTAGACGAAAATGAAAGTATGTTTAGCTTGCGGGTCCAGTCAGCATTTAGTGAAGGAATGCCCCGAGCGTCGAGAAAGAGCATCAATGGTTAACCAGCAAGCGAGGCCAACCTATCCAGCATTGGAAGCACCACAAACGGAAGTTCAAGAAGTCCTACCACCAGCTCCAGGAGGGTATCAGCCGAGGCCACCTTTGATACCCCAGGCACTTCTCTTCCAGCAGGCTCAGCAGCAGCAGAGGAATCGACTGCAAGGACTCGGACAAGCTCTGACGATGACTTTGGAGGACGCGCAGTTGCATGGAGTAGCTAATGCGAGTAAGTGATTCATACTTATCTCGTTCCTAGTATTGCTTTAGTTCGTGCCTGCTGGTTCGTGACCTTAGACTTAACCTGACTTGCTAATAATAGATAATCTAGTGATAACCTAGTAATTTTGAACTTGTTAAATAACCTAGAATGTTTTATAACTGATAACCTGATATGTTTTTGAAAGATAACTTGGTTTTATAAAAACTATAATTTTCTAAATTTCCTTCATCCGGGAAATTTTATAACTTCCATCACTTAGGAAAATGATTTTTCCTATGTGTTATTCTTACACCTCAACTTTGATAGTAATGTGCCTCGAACAATGTTTACAACCGTGTCATCTATGTTGATCGATTATTCTTTGATTGCGAGGACGCAATCCTCTTAAGGGGGGTAGATTGTAAACCCCCTGATTTTCAAGAATTTTTAATTTAGAATTTTACACAATTTTCTGGAATTTTTATTAATTAAAACTAAGATATTCTGATTTTAAATGATTTTTAAATGATTTTAAATAATATTGAAATATTATGAAAATAATATTTTATGGTGTAAAATAAAAAACTAGACATATGGTAATTTTTCGGGAATTTATTGGACCCCGAAAGCTTTTTTAAAAGCCCTAAAAACTAATTAATTAATTAAACCAAAATAAACCGGGTTTATTTTAAATAAACCAAACCAAATTGAACCAAACCGGCCGGACCAACTGAACCGAACCAAACCGCCCCTAGGCCCTAACGGGTCGGATCCGGGTCCAACCCGACCCGACCCGTTTCTACCCGACCCGTATTTGTTTTGGATTGGGTCGGATCAGCTAGGGCCCGACCCGTCCGCCCGTCGAACCCGACCCGCTGACTTCTTCTCTCCCAAACGCACAGCCCCTGACTCCTCACCTCCCCGCCTCCTGAACGTCCGCCACCGCTGCCCTCTCGCGTCCCCGTCCCCTCGCTCCGTCTCCCCTAACCGCCGCGGCCGTTCCCCTCTCCCCATCCGGCCTATAAAAGCCCTAGCCTCCCCCGCCGGATCCCCTAGCATCCAGCCCTCCTCGCCGGCCACCCTCCTCCGCCGCACCTCCAGAAGCCCTCTGCCGCACCTCCAGACCCTTTCCTCCGCGAGCCCTCGCCGAGCACCAGACCACCTCTCCCCAGCCCAAACCCTCGCCGCTGCCCAGAACTTGCAGTCGACTCCGGCGACCCAGCTCCGGCCGACCCGAGCACCTCTCCGCCTCTGGACCTCGCCGCCCGGCCGCCCTGGACCTCCCCGAGCCCTCGCCGACCTCCGCCAGCCTGAATCCCCACTCCCAGCGACACAGAACCTGTGCCCTAGCTCAGACACGATTAGGACACGTGTCGGACACATGTCGGACACGAATAATTCGATTTTCCGGAGCCCTGTTCAGGTACTCATAACTCTCTCCTCTCTGCCCCAATTTCGTTTCTGTCAATTGCATCACGTAGCCTGCATGACCCCCACGGTGCCCGTACAACCCGCTCGGCGCATCGCGTCCTGTGGTGATCGTGAACCACGATCCAAAAACAGGAAAACCAACGCCCTGTTTTACCCTGGAACCGAGTACGCCCCGCCAAATGGGACGACTTGGTCGTATGCGGTCTTCACAGATACGTGTGCGTCGTTGATACGGACGTACGGGATTTCGCAGAAGCTGATTCGGATGTGTGTGCACACCGGAATCAATGCGTATCCGCGGACACCGCCCCGTATCCGACCTTTCTGAATCTCGCTGTAACTTAATATACACATGTCGGATCGAGACGAAACTTGTGCCATCGGACTCGTAGCAATACGCTGGTCCTGTGAGCCAAGTTTGGTTCAATTCTGATAACATTGACAAAATTGCGTATCGTGGGCCCCACAGGCTCCACTTGACGGGCGATTTTGTGATCGGCTCATCGGAATCCAATTCTGGAAGTTTCGTTGGGTTTGTATCATTGTTCCTGACCTGTTGACACTAAGTTGGACGAATTTGGAGACCTTTGACCCTGACGCATTTTTGGGTGCAAAGTGGGCCACATGTGGACCCCGCTTTGACCCAAAATATCATTTTTGCCCTGTGTCCAAATTGGACTCAAGGACAGGCGTTTCTAGCTGATTAATATTTTCTGGATCTGATGGTGATATTTATTTCAGCAACCGGAGTACTGCCTGCAAATTCCGCTGAAGTCAGAGCCATAATTGGAACCGGAACCCCAGGCAAGTGTACCTTGCCAACTTGCAGTTTTATTACATATTACTTGGACTTAATTATAACTGTTGTACATGCTTAAACCTAGGGCCGTTTGACTTACTTAGCTTCCAATTAATAGTCGGGTGCCAACACCGTACGCGGGGTTGTATAAGGTCAACTAGAGATGGATATCGTGACATTTACATTCTCGTACTTGCCATATCAAGTACATTATACCCAGGACACCTGACACAAAACATGAGATAGAATCTTCCTGAAATATTCAAGGTGATTTTGTGTAGGTTACAGGATTTATGATATAGACATTATATTTCTTAGACATTATATTCATAGACATAGTATGACTCACTACATTAGATATGATCTCACGTGACATGGACATGAGACGTTATGGACATGAGACGTGTGGTTACATTGGGTGGGAAGAGACACACATGCTATAGGCTGATTATATATATATATATATATATATATATAAAATCCATAGTAAACACATAGTAAAACTCATAGTAAACTGCTACCGGCTCCCGACACAGAGCTTGTAGTGGTATCAGCCTAAGTTCTAGTGATGCTCTCAACTTGTATTTCACATAGATGGTTATATAGTTTACCCTATTGTTTCATTATTTGCTACACTGCATTTATTTTTGGCTTGTTTTATCTGTACCTTGCTATGTCCCCTGAGGACCTGGAATGGATTATGTCCTCAGATTTAGAAGACAAGATTTACCCTGAGGTGTACGGAACATGAGCACTTCTCGGAGCAGTACCAGAACCTGAGGACGAAGTGATCGCTGAGGACTTCTCCTGAACATCTGCTGCTTCCATGCTTAGTTTTATTGGCAAATAAACTCTTTATTTCCTGTTTAAGAGAACATTATATCAGACTTAATATCGGGTTGTTCCCCGATTTTTAATTACTTGTGACTGGATGTTGTTTATTTCTTTTATTTGATATTGCTGATATTGCTATCTTTATTTTGTGGATGAGATTAGTAAACCCTGACTACTGTAATACAACTTAAGTATGCCCCGATGGATCCATTAAATTGGATTAGTCCATCGGTGTGTGCTGCTGGCCATTATCACGCGTCCGGTCCCTCGATATTTTGGGACTGGGGCGTGACATAATTTTTGTGGTGGCCCATGCAGGTCAACGACTAAATTGTTCGATTTCAACTTAGGGACCGAACAGGCCTGCAATAAGATAGGATAAGTTTTTAGGATCTCATCCACTTGCTTGAAAACGTTCTTGATATCTGTATCGGATTCAAATAAAATTCTTGACTTGCCTCCTGTCTTGATTCCTGTGCACTTCTTATAGTTTATTTTTGTTGCAGAATTATGGATCCACAAGCCAGCGACGAGACTCATCCAGCAGCACTACAAGATGTTGTGGTTAACCACGAAGAAGAAGTGATACTAGTGGATGAAGGTCAAACATCACAACAACTCAGTCCAGCAAGACAGAATGCCTCGAGAATCCTGGAAGATGACTTTCCACCATCAACTATTGTAATATAGCTTAAGTATGCCCCGATGGATCCATTAAATTGGGTTAGTCCATCGGTGTGTGTTGCTGGCCATTGCCACGTGTCTAGTCCCTTGGTATTTTGGGACTGGGGCGTGACATTCTCCTCTCTCCAGCTCCCGTCCTCCTCACTCGGTAAGATCTCTCTGTCTCCTTTCTCTGTCTCTCTCTCTCTCTCTCTAACACTACACAATACGACACGACACGACATGAAACTACTACTATTAGTACTTTGTCTTATCTCGATACTTGTCTTGTATATTTCTGTGCCTTGCCGTTGTCCATTGATTGTCGCCATATCGTCCTCTGCACCAACTACAACGATCTCATCTTCTTTCTTTGGGTCTCTTACAATTCAGGAATCAGAACACCAAGATCCTTCTTTGTAATACTACCAAACTTAATGGTATACTTTTTATAGTACTACCAAACTTAATGGTACTACCAGTCAATGTCCGGTAGACTTTCTATAGGAGGTCTTGCTAATAATGTATGCACTTGACAAAGTTTAGGCGAATGATAGGTCTTGAGAGAGCTGGATCCCTCTGAGGATGAAGCAGTAGGGCATGAGATTGGTGAGACATTATATGCGGCATAGACCTTATCAATGATATATCCTCCACCTTTATCGTTTGACAAAGGATGACAGAGAAGGGAGGAGAGGTAGATTAACTGACCTTCAAGATTGGTCTAGGGGCATGGCCTGATAAACTTTTTAGATCTCCTGATAATTATTGTACTTGGCAAAGTTGAGTTAAAGAAGAGGTCTTGGGAGAGTTGGAGACCACAGAGGAGGATGGAGCAGTAGAACATGAGATTGGTGGTGCTTATGACCATGATCAGGAAGACGATTAATGGGGCAGGAAGGATTGGGAAATGGCTATGGAGGTAGCATACTTAATGTTCTGGACAGACACATGGAGGGGTAGAGTCCATTGTGGGTATTATAAATGATGAAGAGGTTGATATCGAGTTCAAGGAGGTTGATGAGGTAAATAACTTAGGCAATATATTATAGGTGCCGAGAAGGCCACTGCAGACTGCTAAACCAGTTATTGAAGGCTCTGCAGTACACTGGCTCTGCTGCTACTTGCTGAGTTTACTTGCTGTTGTGCATCCTTCCTGTTGTGCACTGCACAGTGTTGCAACACACTGATTCCTCACTGTTGCACTGTACAATACAGCTAGTTGCTAGCACAGATCTGGCACACTGCTCTTCCTTCACTGCCAAATAATGCACATTGAAAACTGTAAAACGCTTTCCTTAGTGACCCGAGCTCACTTAATCACTCAAACAACCATATGCACACACATACATACATAGGGCATTGTGTATCAAGTTAGAGCAGTTCTTACCTTCCTCCAGAGAATTATATTGTATTTAATGATTTATATGACACATACTATTATTTTTGCAGAAGTATCTAGAAATGGATATGAATTACTATCTGCGTCATCGTTCGTGGATGTACAACCATTATCCTGATGACATGTGCGGTGTGCGTGATGAATTCATTGAGGGTGTACAACAGTTTCTGCAGTTCGCCAAGTCGTTCCCTCAGTACATGGACGATACCAAAATTAAGTATCCTTGTGTGAGATGTCGCAACTTGAAATATCACCCAGAGTTGGAAGTCACATATCATTTGTACTCGAAAGACTTTACGTCGAATTACTATCAGTGGACCGCACACAGAGAACTTGTGTCTCTAGCATCGGAGTCGGAGCCTTATGTGGAGCCATATATGGATGTCTATGACCAAGCTGCTTATGACGACGGGAGGATGAACATGGTTTTTGATACGACGGGGCCTAGTTTCAATTCGAACAATCATGATGCAGCTGAGGAGGCATCAAATATCAATGCTACAAAGTTTATGGAGTTGCTAGAGAATGCAAGGACTCCATTATATCCTGGTTGTGAGGATCATTCACCGTTGGAGGTGGTTACAAGATTGTTGAGCATCAAGTCCGATTTTAACATGTCGCAAGAATGCTATAATCGACTGATCGATTTGATTATAGAGATCTTACCCGAGGGTGCAAAGTTGCCTAAAGACTTCTACCGATCTAAAAGGATGGTGAGATCGCTCTGGATGGAATACGAGAAAATCGATGCATGTCGCAACGGGTGCATGTTGTACTACAAAAATGACAAGGATGAAGATGCATGCAGATTCTGTGGTGTTGATCGCTAAAAAGCCACTGGTAGAGGAAAGTCTGTCGGTGTAAGGAAGCCTACCGATTTGATGCACTACTTGCCTTTGATTCCGCGGTTGTAGAGGTTATTTATGGTTAAGGATACTGCAGAAAATATGAGTTGGCACAGGCAAAAACAAATTGAAGGAATATTGGATCATCCATCCGATGGAGAAGCATGGATGCACTTTGATTAAGAGTATCCAAATTTTGCTTCAGATCCGCGTAATGTCAGATTGGGGCTCTCCTCTGATGGTTTTACCCCATTCAGACTTTCGGGCTCCCAGTATTCATGTTGGCCAGTGATCGTCACTCCGTACAATCTACCGTCTTGGATGTGCATGAAGACTCCGTATATCTTCCTAATTGTTATTATTCCGGGTCCTAACAATACGTAGAGGAACATCGATGTGTATTTACAGCCTTTGATAGATAAGTTGAATCAGATATAGGAAGTAGGTGCCAACAAGTATGATATTTCTAGAAAGCAGAATTTTCAGATGAGGGCATCACTTATGTGGACCATCAATGACTTTTTGGCCTATGGAATATTATCGGGATAGAGCACTCATGGTCGTCTCTCATATCCGTATTGCATGGACCGTACTAAGGCTTTCTGTTTGAAACATGGAGGCAAACTATGCTTCTTCGATTGTTATCGACAATTTCTGCTGAAGGATCATTCGTACCAGAGGAACATGAATGCTTTTTATGTGAGCGTTGTAGAGAAGGCCAATCCACCTCCAAGGTGGCCCGGATATACGATATAGAAAGAGATAAAAGATTTACCGAGTGCTATCGAAGAGTCTGCTAAGGGGTACAAGTGTGACGGATTTGGTGGCACCCATAACTGGACGAAGAGGAGTATATTCTAGGATCTGCCATATTTGAGCATCAATCTGATCAGACATAATCTTGATGTCATGCATATCAAGAAGAATATGTTTGATAACATAATTAATACTCTAATGGAGGTAAAGGGGAAGACGAAAGATAATCCGAAGGCTAGGTTGGACTTAGAAGAAATATGTAGATATCCTGCGTTGTATTTGATAGAGGAGGAGAATGGAAAGTTAAAGCAGCCTAAGTCAGTTTTCTCACTGGAGAAAGAGGATAAAGGGAGACTTTGTAGGTGGATTCAGGATCTAAAGTTTTCAGATAGGTATGTGTCAAACTTGAGAAGATGCGTCGACCTCAAGGAGAATAAACTGGCGGGTATGAATAGCCACGATTGTCACGTATTCATGGAGAGGTTAATTTCGATTACATTTTAGGAATTCTTACCGCAAGTCATTTGGGATCCATTGACAGAGCTCAGGATATTCTTTAGAGATCTTTGTTCTACTAAGTTGCTCATCGATCGTCTAGAAAAGCAAGAGAAGGATATTACGATAATACTATGTAAGCTCGAGAAGGTGTTTTCTTCTAGATTCTTTAACTCTATGGAGCATACCAATTCATCTTTCCTATGAGACACGTATTGGTGGTCCTGTCAGTTATCGGTGGATGTACCCCTTCGAGCGGCATCTGAATCACCTAAAAAGAAAGGTGAAAAATAAGGCACGGGTTGAGGGATCTATTTGTAAAGCTTATATTTTCGAGGAGATTACAAAATTTTGCCCGATGTATCTCAAACCTAATGTTGCTACTAATAGAACGAGAGCTCCGAGAAACGATGACGGATATCAGGAATCTAATGATGCAATACTCAAAGTATTCAATGCATCCAGAAAGCCTTTGGGAAAAATAAAGAAGAGATATTTGAATAACGACGAGCTAAGGGCTGCTCAGTTGTATATATTACTCAATTGCGATGAGGATGAAGTGGAGAAGCTAGAGGGGTAAGTAATTAATATGTCCACGTTTACATCATCTCAATGTAATAGTATAAGCTGCTATTATGCTACTAATCAGCAGTTGCTTCATTGTTTTTCAACACATATAATGATGAGTTGGAGTCGGTTAGACCCTACATAACAGACGAAGAAGTAGAAGAAGAAATGAGATGCCATTTTCCTTCTTGGTTGAGCGCATATGTAAGGAGCTTGGTAATTACATTTTATTTCTGCACTTGCAAAATAAATAACTTACTATCGCTAATTCGATATTTAGGTCGATCGTCTAATAACACCCGAGACTGAATCTATTAGAACTCTAGCCAAGGGACCAATTACTGTCGTTAAAATATGGCCAAGTTTCTGTGTGAATGAGTTTAGGTTCAAGTCAACAAATGCTCCTATCAGAGACAGCTTTCTGGATCTTGATTCCACGAAAAATAGTTGTTTGCGTATCAAATATTTGAACTACAAAGACGTCGATCCAGGCAATGATTTCTTTGGCATCTTACAAGATATTATGGAGTTAACATATAATTATGGCACAGAACCTGTTAATATCATGCTATTCAAGTATGAATGGTTTGATCCGATTCAAGGTCAAGGTTGCAAAATTGACAAGCATGACCTTATGGATATAAACTACAAGCGTAAATATCAAGGCTACGAACCATTTGTCCTATCAAGTCAGGCTCAGCTCGTGTACTTCACAACTTATCCTAGACGAGGGACAACGAGGTCGAATTGGTGGGCAGTATGCAAGACTAAAGCTAGAAATACCTTTGACATTGACGAAATAGCTTATCAAGCGGACGAGCTACCTCTTGTAACAAATATTATAGATGTGGACTCAACGGAAGTTACTCATTATACGAGTAATAATGTAGAAGATATAGAATTATTCGAAGAGGAAGAGAAAGATGAAGACAAAGTAGATAAAAGTGAAGACGAAGAGGAGGAAGAGGAAGAGGAAGAGGAGGACGAGGAAGGCGAACAAGATGAATTTTTTGAAGATGATTGAAAATAAAATATTTTGCCTATAGAATGTACTATATTTTGACTGTAGAATATATTATTTTGACGAATATATGTATTATATTTTGACTGTAGAATGTATTATCCATTTAGACTTGTGACACCACTGTTATTTATTGTACAATTTTATGAATGTTATAAAATATGTATAATATTTTGACTGTAGAATGTACTATATATTTGTGTATTTTTGTATTCATCATATATTGTTATCAGGTTTGACAGGACGACGGGGAGGGTTCGGCAGGTCCCGAGGTAGATATAGTGCTCCTCTGGTACTGCCTACTGTTGGTTCTGGATCCTCGTTGTCCAGTACTCTAGTATATCGATCATTCATATCTCCGACTGCGATGATGTTACGTGGCATCACTCCGTTGATGATTAGTTCCAAGCCTGATAGTACTCCCTCGCCCAGCGTTCCTCCTACTGACGAAACCATAGAGACAGATAAGCATATGGAGGAGGTCGTGCCGACGTTATCCCAACATCAGCTAGATCCTCCATGCGCACCTCCGGAGGAGACGATGGCAGAGATTTGGGTCGACGGTATAAAGTAAGTCAATTAGATGGTTTAGCATCATATATATTATGTATTTCTTTATTCATCATATATTAACTTTTTTGATCAAAATAATTATCTCTGTATAGATATTATCCATCGTCGGTTCAGAGACGCATGGGCCTCTTTCTGAGGAACAACTATGGTGGCCCTTGGATCAACTACTCTGAAGCTCCAAAGGAGAGGAAGGCGTTCTGGTTTGCGCACTTCAAGGTAAAAATATATTATATAAATTCTCTAATTTATGGATATTATATAACTTATCTGTGATGCTCACTTACTAAATTATTTATTATAGCAAACGTATTTCTATCCTCCGTACTGAGCTAAGTTGATCGAGCGAATATTTTCTGCCGTTGCTGCCAAGCTTATCCGTGATACTTTGGATGACCAGAAGGCTCGTGGTCGTGCTGGAAAATCGATCCTAGGTTGGATCACGCCTGAGCAGTGGACTGCGATGATGGCTAGATTCGACGATCCGAGGTACAAGGAAATATCTGAGAAGGCCAAGGCGGCTAGACGAAATGCTGTAAAGTGGTGTGGTGGCTCGATTCCGATGACGAAATATTTCTGTCGTTTGGTATATTTTTATTTAAGATATATTATTTTAATATAAATACGATAAAATGGTAGTAGAAAAATATATTTAATTTTAGTACTAAATAATATATTTTTAACAGGTACAGAGGGGTGAGGATGCAAACATGGTGGCCGTCTTCCTGGCCACCCATCGAAAGGATGGAAATCTCATTGATGAGAGGGCCTTACAGATCTATGTAAGTATTACTTTACTTTGTGTTAATTTTAATATTACTTAGGCAATTATCGAGTATCCAAACTTTTTTAGGCCGAGTATCTTAGGCTTCGTGAGCGGGCGACTGCTAGTGCACCTACAGCTAGAGAGGCTGGTACTTCCTCGTAGCCGCTCCAGCTCCGTTGGCGGACGATCTATGGGTGACCGCCACTAGTGGTCTCCAGAGGGGTACGTACTACTGTATGGGATCCTATGGCACCCTGGTTGCGATGCAGTCATCTATGGCCTCCCCAATAAGTGCGTATTCCCCACAGCCCTCGCAGTCGTCGGCCCGAGTCCAGGAGGACGTTGACCATCAGATTGCGTCTCTCCGTGATAAGTTGCTGCAAAGGATGGAGGAGCGGCTCCAGTCCCAGCCGCAGGCGGACGATACGACGCTCATCGCACGATTTGATATGCTCGAGCGCAGCATCCTGGAGCTCCGAGATTTGACAGCTGATCTTAGAGCCTCGACAAAGCGCATCATGACGGAGCTGCAGGCATCACAGCTATCCATGGGTGAGAGGCTGACGATGATGCAGGATTCAATGGTTCATAGCAGTACGAGGCTGTTATCTATCATGGATTCTTATAACCAGTAACTCGCAGAGTTGGAGCGGATACGTTCTCCTGGTACGCCAACATCGACACAGACTCCACCGATGTCACTGCCTTCTCCATCGACATCGGTGTCGATTTCACGGGAGCAGAATGATCTGTTCTTATCCTTCATGCGCGCCGGTGGTCATCCTCCTGCCGATCCGCAGTAGTCCTAATTAGGACCATTTTATTATCGATTGTTTGTGTTTCAGACATTATTTTTTGTATTCTTTAGGACGAGGCTTTTAATTTGCTGTATTCTTTGTATTCTTTAGGATGAGACTCAGTTGTATGGATATTAGATGTATTCTTTACGGCGATATTTTCTTCTGATTCGGTTTTTAATTTCAATATTTTTTTTCTTTAAATTTTATTATATTATCCATATTAAATATATGTTAATTTACCGGTGTTGAGTGTTCAACCCAAGGGGGTCGGCGAACCCAGTAAATTCAACGGAGGGTTGCTCCGGGTCTATTTGTACAGATTGTGAATTAATAAACTGCAGGAATAATAGTTTGGAAATAATTCAGTATTCATTTTTTTTATTTTTTTACTCTATCATTAGCGATATTTTTAGCGACGTTTAGCGACGTTCAGCCACGTCGCTAAATACGTCGCTAATTACATCGCTAAAAATATCGCTAAAGACGTCGCAAAAAAAGTCGCTAAATAAAGTCGCTGTCCGTCGCAACTTGCTGACATGGCTGTATTGTCAGGTCATAGTAACATCGCTATAAACGTCGCTACATACGTCGCTACTAATTTGCAACATAAAGCGACAAATATACATGTCGCTAATTAGCGACGTTGCGTCGCTAAACGTCGCTAGAAAACGTCGACATAGCGATATTTGGCGACATTTTTTCTGTTAGCGACTAGCTTAAAGGCGACTTCAGTAAAAGGTCGCTAATTACATCGCTAAAATTATTTAGCGACATTTTTTGATCATTTAGCGATACATCTTGCAAAGAACTCTTCATTTCATTCCAGGACCAAGCATATTGGACTTCGTTATCACTTTATCAGATCTCTGTTAGAAGATGGGGTTTTAACACTTGAGAAGGTTCAGGGAAGTAAGAATCCAGCGAATATGCTAACCAAGGTGGTGACTATCGATAAACTGAAGTTCTGCTCACCTTCAGTTGGTCTCCAATGAGAGTAGGATCGGGATTGGCTGCTGCATTGGCAGGATGTGAAGACGGATTGATATCAGTCTTCAAATGGGAGATTGTTAATGCTTTCCAAAGACTTTCACAAATTTCAATGAGGAGAACAACTCACTATGGTTGCACAACTTACAAGGGGTCAAAAGGCAAGTCCCAAGCTTAGATGAACCTTCATGTTCATTCTTGTGCACTATAAATATATGGCTTCCTATTCATTTGAGAACACACAAAAATTATCAACTACAAGCAATATTTTCTTCAATTGTTACGCAGAAAATTGAGAGTACAATTTTTAGAGTTCTATCTTGAATCGAGAAGTGTTATGAGTTGTGAATTGTGAGTTGTGAGTGTTTGTAAACACTGTAATTTTCTCCCTTATAGTGAAAGTCCTGCAGCATCCCGTGGAAGTAGCCAGTGTTGGATGAACCACGTAAATATTGTGTCTTTTATTTTTGTTCTATTTGTTAATCTGGTTGTAGATATTCCCTAATATATATATATATATATATATATATATATATATATATATATATATATATATATATATATATACCCTTTTGTATATTCTTCAAAAGAGAGTTTAGTGACTAGTTAATAGTATGTATCAGTGGTCTGTTCACCTAGTAATCTTCAGTGAGTGGCCAGGAAGATATGGTTTGATGTACTTGTTATGAAATTTAATAACTCCTTTGCTATATCCCTACCTAGCTAACACACTTTGGATCATATAGTTGAAGTAAGAAGACGTTAAATTTTGAGACGAAAGTACCATTGGACTCCAGGTTATGATCCATTTTTTTACGGCCAATGTCAAAGCCGACTCAAAGGGCACTATATATAGAACTCGTTAAGGGATGTCACAATTTATACAGTTTTGACTGCCAATTTGTTTTTAGGACTACAAAATATTTTGGCGTCGTAGATGCAAGAATTATCAAAAAATTACATTTCTTTATGCGCATGACTGCAAAAATAATGATAGCCATTAACCAAAAATGAAGTACCTCTACCATTAGCTGCTTCTTTTTTTATCGAGTTTGACCAAATTAGTGGATGTTGATATATCCTCTCGTCTCAGATTCTCCGTAGTGTTCCATCTAATAGGAACTGAGTATTAATTCAAGTATCAACCGATAATACAAAGAAGAGCAATGCCATATATGAAGGGGGGGTGCATGGCCACCCCTTGTCCAAAAGTCAACACACATATATATATATATATTGGGGTACCTAAAAACTAACAATAAATCACATACACTACAAAAATATACTGTTTTAGCAACGGAATTATCCGTCGCTAAAATATAATTTTTTATCGTTATTTTTAAATAGTGACGAATTAGCAACGAAATTCTTCCGTCAGAAATATTAATGTCGCTACGGATTTTTCGTCGCTAATCCATCGCTCAAGCGACGGCTTACCGACGGAATGAGCGACATAATTTCAGCGACGTATTAGTAACGTAAAATTTTCGTCGCTAAACTTTCTGACTACTTACCGACATAATAGCGACGGATTATGTGAGCCCAAAAATTATCAAATTTTTCAGAATGTTTTGCACATTCTGAGCTCACATAGTTCGTCGCTAATCCGTCGCTAATTCGTCACTCTCAGTGACGGATTAGCGACGGATTTTAGCGACGGGCCCTAATACATGTTTGGTACATTTGTATGTCTAAGATGTTTTAGTGACGGAATTATCCGTCGCTAGGTAGTCGCTGACCTGAGATTTTCCGTCGAAAATCTGTCGCTGACCTAAGATTTTTCAGATTTTTCGTCGCTAGTACGTCGCTAGCCCGTCGCTAAATGTAATATTTTTTCCAGAAATCAATTTCTGCTGAGCATATACCTGTTATACATTCACCAATTTCCACATAAATAAATTCCACACAAGTAAATTCCATAAAAACTATGAAAACTCACACAAACATGTCCAAATGTTATATATACAATGAACTAATAAAGTAGAGTAATCCAATTATACCACAAACTCAAAAAATTCAACGGTGGAGGCGAAGGCGGTGTTATACAATTCAAGTCCAAAATACGATGGTGTTATACAACTCCACAAAGTCAAATAAATACAATCAAGTCAAAAAAATACAATCAAGTCAAAAAAATATGACCAACTCAAAAAAATACCATAAACTCAAAAATCTATCAAGTCGGCGGTGGAGGCGGAGGCGGCGACGACGGATGTCAGCTAGCCATGTACTGCGCCACAACCATAGCGATGATATTCACTAGATCATCGGGAGCAACGGCCGATGAAGCAGTGGCAGGAGCCGTCGAAGGAGCTGGAGGACCCATCGATGCCGTCGGAGGGGCTGGAGCCGTCAGGGTAGCTGGAGGAGTCGTCGTAGTAGCCATCGGAGGAGCAGGTGCAATAGCATCACGCGTGTCTATCAACTGTCGGACCAGCCCATGTAGCTCATGCACAGTCGTCGTGAGCTTCTCCAGAGATATCACACCAGAAGGAACCCGGAGTCGGGCACTGATAGAGCTGGAGTAGCCATCGGAGGAGCTCTGAAAAGAATCGACGGTTGGGATGCCAATGATCCGGTACCGGACACGTTGTCGCATTTTCCGCTTCTGACAGCTTGTACCCACCAATCGTTTCTCTTAGTCGGCGTACTGCTCTCAGCGCCCCCTCTAACATCTTATACGCCTCCTATATTTATTTATATAAATAGGTTTAGAGTTAAGAATTTTAGAGTTATATGTGCTATATTTGATTTTGTTTAGAGTATCATATTAGATACCAGATATCATATTATATAATTTAACCAAGGTTCAAAGTATCGAAACCAAAATCGGTATCGAACCATTCCTTAACTCTAAACCTATTTGATTCTTAGTATTTTTGAAATTGAATGAAATAGTAATCACCCTTGTCAATTAATTTACATGCGATAGATAAGTTTTTCTCTTTTATATGCTTTTATAATCTTAATATAATCTAATATAACTTCATAAACCATTAGAATGGATAAAAAAAATCAACCTAGAAACTAGAAAATGTCATAATTTGACTGTTTGACCAAGAGTTGACCTAGTTTGGCTGTTTTGACCTAGAAATCTAGAATCTAATTAAATTGACAAAATTTTATAAAGACAACTTACATATGCTTTGGCGGCCCACTCATCTACGAGCTTCCCATCCTTCTTTCTTTTGTGGGTCTGCTGAAAAATTGCTGAAAAGTCGACGGTCTTGGGGTCTTCCCCGGCTCGGACTATCACGCCCCAGTCCCAAAATACGTAGGACCAAAAATACGCATAACGACAGCTACGCATTCGACCAGACTCTGGTCCGACTCGAATACGTATAAGCTGTATAATAAGGGTTACTATCTAAATAATTCAGTAAATATAAACATCTATGTCTCAATCCACAATGAACAAAAATACACAAGAATGAGCTACATGTGCTAAAGTCGACCGTCCAATAACACACAAACTCGAATAGACTCGAGAACAAATATGAGTTTATAAAAACTAGGCTATAACAGCAGATGAATAAAAAATATAAAATAACCATAATATCGGTAGAAATGATATGAGTACCTGGTACCATTGCCTGCACGACAAGCAACTCTATCAACAACTAAAAAGGCTCCGTAATCGTCTATACTACAAAACTGGCAGGGGACCAGGTCCTCAGAGGGAAGTAACAAGGTACAAAAATACAGCATGCCAAAGTATAATAGAAAGTATAAGTGCAACGACGGTGTAATCTAGCATAACCACCTAAGTGAGACACAGTTTGAAGATAATATTCGACGCGTGGGCTATCCAAAATAAAACCATTACTCCAAACACAGAGACACACGGGACGTACCGTAGCTCCGAGCAAAGAGTCACACGGGTGATACTACTACTCCGGATACAGGAACACTACATCAACAGGATATATACTTATATAAAGCGCGTGCAGAGGAGCCCAAACGTCTAGTAACTATCTTCTCCTTCCGAAGCAGCCAACGAGTGTGCGCTGAACCTGAACCTCTATCTAGAAGTCTCGTCATACTGAAGTAACTATCAACAAACGTGACCCTAAGGTCGTCCCAGACTCCGATCATGATGTCATTATCAGGATACAAGAAATCTGGCATGATGACAGTGTCTGAATGTGTCCTAGGGTTATGATATAACCAAGTATATACATCAAGGTATTGTGAACATCTATCAATTATTACCAAACGTTACTGACAAACGTCTGCACTCGGTTATGACCCGGATGCGAAGTAATAATTCTAATCAAAAATGCGTACAATGCATATAATAAATTAATAAATATCTGGTAACTGAAATACAGGGTGGCAAGGTAAACTTGCCTGGATTCAGCTGTTGAAGATGGGGCTCCGGTACAACGTCCAAGTCTGCAGGTCCTGTAGTACCTAGAGACGAGATACAAGCTCAATCAATAGACTATCACGCGATTAAAAATAAGAGGTGACACACGTCTAGCATATGTTTTAATCTCTGTTACAACTTACGTAGACACTAAGATAGAGGGTTGACCAAGGTTGACTACGGGTATGTTATATCTAATCCAATTAATCACCTGTACAATATCATCAAACAATTTCTCAATTCTACTATATTCATCACGAGGTTCAGTAGTTTAAGTATGTTCATTCCTCATATTTTACCCTGGTCTTCACAGACATTATCCTGTACGTTGATATATATCATCTTCACATAAATTATCAATTCTTTATTTAAACCCTCAATTATATACGATCATTACCACTTCATAATAAACTTCTCCTCAATTAAATTTATTATTATTATTCATCCCTTAATAAATGACCAACATTTAGGTATCACGTCATATACTCAATCAATTGATCAACATTGCATATAACATTATGTATAAAGTCCTAAAAAATCTCATATGGCATTTAGACCTCATCCTCATTATATATCACATTTCCAGCCATCAATGAATATAATTCATAACCTCAACCTATGAATATTAAAGCCTTCAAAACCCTAAACTCTTAACTTAGCATTTAACCATCAATCATATATAACATGTATTAAACCTAACATCTCACATGCAAATATAACATAACCCTAAAACTAACTAAACTATAAAACTATATACAAAACATGAAAATATACAAAAGTAGAGAGGGAGGGGTTTACCTCGGCGATGTGGTGGTTGTTGGCCGGAGGGGTCGACAGCGAGGTGAGGGAGGTGTTGGTGACAAAGACGGGGGGTCGACGGCAGCTCTCCGGAGTGGGGGGAGGCCGGTCGGGCTGCTAGTGTGGGGTTGATGGTGATGATGATGATGGTAATGATGAAGATGATGAGGATGATGATGATGCTGGTGGTGAAGGGTGGTGATGCTGGTGGTGAAGTCGGAGTGGAGGAAGGTTACAGGTGGTGGACTGGAGGCCCAAGTCGACAGTGGGAAGGTGATGATCGACCTGTGCTCGGAGGAGGAGACGTCGGGGTGGCTCAGGCGACTGTGAGCAGAGGGGATGACGATGATCGAAATGGAGGGAGGCGGCAGTGGTGGCCGATCGATTGTACATGGAGGGGACAGGATGGATGAGGCTCGGTTGCTCGTCGTGGGCTCGGCCACTGTCAAGGAGAGGAGGTCAGTGAAGCTCGACGTTAGGTGGTGGTGGTGGTTCGAGGTTGGTTGGCCGGAGGGGGGTGCTCGGCCGGGGTCGGGTTGGGTTGGTCGGAGTATTGTGAGGAAGAAGAAGAAGAGGAGAAGAAGAAGAAGAAAGAAAGAAATGGCTGTGTATGTAATAGGAAGAGGAAGGAGAAAGAAATGAGTGTGGTTTCCTATGTTTGGGGATTAGGGCCTGCTCCTTGGAAAGGGTGTGAGGAGATGTTTTATAGGGAGGGTGTGAGGGATGGGTGGTGAGAATGAGAGTTTATTAAATGTATGGCTTGGATTTCTCATGAAGGAAATTTGTTCATACAAAGGAGAGAGTGGGGTTGGATTGAACCGGTCAAGGGAGAGGGGGGGCTTCTTCATTTGGTCTTGACCAATGAGGTGATGACACATATTAACACTTTTGCAAATTAGCCACTTAACTTTGGGTATTTGCACAAACACGTGAAATAATAGAAAAATGGTGTAGAAAAGGGTGTTTGGTATTTTGTAGGGTGAGGGGTGTTGTGTGTTTTGCATGGGCTTAATTAATGGAATATTGGATTAAATTAGGATTAAGTTAGGATTAGTCAAAATTAGTATCTCCAATTTAATTAAAATAAAATATCATGTGCTCTTAAATTAAATGGGGGCACATAGGGTCTCAATTTGGAGTAACACAAAGGTCATAAAGGTATAGGCTTGGTGTCAGTCTTGGACCCTAAACGGGTTGAGTTGGTGTCTCAAAATTGATGGCAACGACATAGGTGCGCGATACAGGATTAAATAATAGATTTTGGATACGGAAAGTTGTGCAAGTAAATTAGAGCATAAGTGTTTGTGTTTTTGAGTGATGAAAAAGTCCAGCGCCTAAATTGGCTTGTCAAGTCTAGAATATAATAATTTGTTGGAAATTATGGGCTATTGTTGGGCTTCGAATATTGCAACAACTGTAGGGTGCACCAAGGATTTAATTAAAGAATCAGACATCTGCAACCTTAATTCTAAATCTCAATTATCAGATGCTAAACCAAAATTTCTACCCCAAAACCAGTCTATCTATAAAAATAAAAGAGGAGTTTACATCCTTTCCAACTTAAAAAAATTTTGTCCCCGAAATTAAAAGTAAAGCACTACTAATAGCTACGAGAAATTAAAAGCAAATTGATAATCGAATGCAGTATATAAATTCGTACCTTGGTCCTCAAATAAATACGAAAAATACTGTCGAATAGAATCCTCGTACTCCCAGGTAGACTCATCTGGCGAATGATGCTTCCATACAACCCTAACCAGTCGAATAGCCTGACCTCTCAAAGTCTTCTCTCTGCGATCGAGTATCTCCACTGGCTGCTCTACGTAAGATAAACTGGGCCCGACTGTAATCCCCGAATGGTCCAGCTCGTGGCTAGGGTCTGCCACGTATCTTCTCAACTGCGATACATGAAATACATCGTGCACTCCTTCTAATGATGGAGGTAATGCAAGACGATAAGCCACTTCGCCAACTCGTTCCAAAATATCAAAAGGTTCGATGTACCTCGGACTCAGCTTTCCTTTGCCTCCGAATCTGATGGTACCACGAGTGGGCAATATCTTCAAAAATATATGGTCACCCTCCTTAAACTCCAAAGGTCTGCGGTGCACATTTGTCCAATGCTTCTGCCTATCCTGTGCTTTACGCAGGTGGCTATGAATCTGCTTTACTTTCTCCACTGTTTGTGTCACTGACTCTGGACCAAGTATCTTTTGCTCTTCCAAATCGCTCCAATATACCGATAACCTACACTTCTTGTCGTACAGTGCCTCATAAGGTACCATCTGTGTGCTGGCCAGGTAGCTGTTATTGTAGGAGAATTCTATCAAGTATAGATGGTCCTTCTAAGATCCTCCAAAGTCGATCATACATGCTCTCAACATATCCTCTAGTATCTGAATCGTGCACTCTGACTGGCTATCAGTCTGTGGATAATATGCAGTGCTGAACTTGAGATAAGTTCCTAGACTCTTCTGTATACTCTGCCAAAAATATGATATAAATCTGGAATTACGATCCGGTACAATATTGACAGGCACTCCATATAGTCCTACTATCTGCCTTATATACATGTCATCTAATATCTCTGTGGACTGGCCAACACTGAAGGGCAAAAAATGTGCAGACTTGGTGAGTCGGTCTACGACAACCCAAACTGTATCCTTCCCGCTAGGGCTCCTCAGGAATCCTGTGACGAAGTCCATGGTAATGTGTTTCCACTTTCACTTGGGAATGGGAAGCGGCTGCAATAGTCTGGCAGTCCTCTGATGTTCAGCCTTGACTTATTGACAGACCAAACATCTTGCCATAAATCTTGTAATCTCTCTCTTCATCCTATGCCACCAGTAATGTTGTCTCAAATCTTGGTACATCTTCGTACCCCCAGGATGAATAGAATAAATTGAACTATGAGCCTCGGTCAATAACTCCTGGCATAGCTAGCCACTCGGAACGTATAGGCGATCTCCACACCCCAATATTTCGTCTTCATGAATCCTAAGTTCTGTCTGTATGTTGGCCTGTCCTCTCTTATAGTCATTGAAATCTCAGATCTGTAGACAGAGCTGCATTGATCCTCTCAACCAAAGTAGAGTGAACCCCTAGACTGGCCATCTGTCCATCCATGCCTGGCAATATAATCTTAATCCTAAGCTCCTAAATATCCTCTAACAATTGGCGCTGAGTCGTCGAAAAGTATACCATAGATTTTTTGCTTAAAGCATCTGCTACTACATTTGCCTTGCCAGGGTGGTACTACAACTCGATATCATAATCTGTCATCAACTCTAGCCATCGCCTTTATCTCATATTGAGC
This sequence comes from Iris macrosiphon, assembly GCA_036927795.1. NCBI lineage: Eukaryota > Viridiplantae > Streptophyta > Magnoliopsida > Asparagales > Iridaceae > Iris > Iris macrosiphon. Next base: position 157,190,591 of record JAYESA010000007.1, read on the forward strand.
TCCTTCTGAGTGTAGACATACTTCAGACTTTTATGATCTGTGTAAATCTCAACACGCTCTCCATAAAGGTAGTGTCGCCATAGCTTTAGTACAAATATCACTGCAGCTAGCTCTAAATTATGTGTCGGATAGTTCTTCTCATGAACTCTTAGCTGTCTCGATGCGTAGGCTATCACTTTGCTATTTTGTATTAGTATACATCCTAATCCACTCCCAGACGCATCACTGTACACTACAAATCCTTTCGATCCTGAAGGAAGTATCAAAATCGGTGTTGATGTCAGCCTCTTCTTCAGCTCATCGAAAGCCGTCTGAGACTCCTCGGTCCAGTTAAACTCCTCGCCTTTATGCGTCAGTCGCATCATAGGTGCAGCGATCCTCGAGAAGTTTTCCATGATCCTCCGATAATATCCGGCAAGTCCGATAGAAACTCCTATTCTCTGTAACTGATGTATGGGTAGGCCACGTCTCTACTGCAACGATCTTCTCTGGGTCAACTGATAGTTCATCTCCGGTGATTAGGTGTCCCAGGAATGGTACTCTATCTATATAGAACTCACATTTGCTGAGCTTGGCATACAGCCTCTCCTGTCTCAGCGCCTCCAACACGATCCTGAGATGTCTCTCGTGCCCCTCATGACTCTTGAAATATACCAAGATGTCATCAATAAATACCACCACAAACTTATCTAAGTACTGGTGAAAAACATTGTTCATCAGACTCATAAATACTGCTAGCGCGTTGGTTAAACCAAACGGCATGACTAGAAACTCATAGTGCCCATACTTCATCCGAAAAGCCGTCTTCGGAATATCCTCTCTCCGTACCTTGATCTGATGATAGCCGGATCTGAGATCGATCTTCAAAAATATACATGCGCTACTAAGCTGGTCAAATAAATCATCGATGCATGGTAGGGTATTTCTTCTTTATTGTTACAGCATTTAACGTCATGTAATCGATACACAAATGTACCATCCCATCCTTTTTCGGCACAAATAAGATGGGTGCTCCCCATGAAAAAATACTAGCCTGAATAAAACTCTCGTCTAAAAGATCATCTACTTGAATCTTTAACTCAACCAACTCCTTCGGTGCTAGTCTGTAGACAGGAAAAATAATTGACTTGTTTCTGGGAGTCAACTCTATAGCAAACTCTATCTCTCTGTCAGGTGGAAGGCCTGAAAAATCCTCTAAAAATACATCCTCAAACTCTGATATAAAGTGAGGGTACACTGGTTCACCTTCTTTATGTGTGCCTCTAAGGTAGATTGGACAACACGCTCTCAGGCTCCCCAAAGAAACTTAAATTCAGGGTAATCTGGTAGCCTAAATATAGTGCAACCACGTTGTCAACCTAGCGTCGCGTGGTATTGGCTCAACCAACTCATGCCTAGGACAATGTCATAGTCTAGACTTAATCTCATAATAAATTCTTCCGTTCTATTTATAACACCAATCCACCAAAAGAAAATTCTCCCTTGCCTAATGTATAATTACTCTTCTCCTCAAATTTTTCCCTAAAATTGTATTCCTTAAATTTCTTTATTACGTTATTTATTGCTCCGAGTCACATATCACCCAAGCACACGCCAGAATTTTCTGGTATTTGATAATCCTCTTCCAGGCGAGAGCCTAAAATTCTATCTCCTCTAGTTCATATTTTTGTTCCTGGTATTGCTATCATATACAATAACTAATTTCTAGCACCGGGCTATGCATTTTCATAAATTATTCCAGAGGATGATGATCAACAATATTTTTAGCTTCCAGTACTTCTAAATCACTGCTATCTCAAAGTTTTACCAGTTCTAAGGATATACTACTGGGTCTAATTCTTTTGCTAACATTCTACACTAATTCTAGAATCTAAATAGATCCTATCACCTACCCTACTGAGGGTAACAATCTTCTCAGATAATATTACACAATCATGTCTTCTGTCGTCTGGACTACGATCTTCTTCTGGAGGGAACCATCAGGCACAAGCATTCGTCCTTCCAAATTTCAAGGAGTTGAAAAACAAGTATAACAATATTGATGAAAAATGAACAAATACAATTGGGAAGTTCAATGGCGATAATCAATTACGAAGGAAGTTTTTAAAATCGATTATGGATTGAGATCCTATTCAACATAAATCCTAAATTGCAGGCTCATTCGGTATAGTAACGTAACCAACCGATATGCTCAAGACCTGCATGGGCCACCACAAAAATATGTCATGCCCCAGTCCTAAAATACGTAGGACCAGGAATACGCAATACGCCAGCTACGCATTTGACCAGACTCTGGTCGGACTCTAATATGTATAAGCTGTATAATAAGGGTTACTATCTAAATAATCCAGTAAATATAAATATCTATGTCTCAATCCACAATGAACAGAAATACACAAGAATGAGCTACAGGTGCTAAAGTCGGCCGCCCAATAACACAAAAACTCGAATAAACTCGAGAATAAATATGAGTCTATAAAAACTAGGCTACAACAGCAAATGAATAAACAATATAAAATAACCATAATGCCGATAGAAATGATATGAGTACCTAGTACACATTCCTGTACGACAAGCAACTCCATCAGCAACTCCAAAGGCTCCGTAATCGTCTATGCTCCAAAACTGGCAGGGGACCAGGTCCTCAGAAGAACGTAAAAAGATACAAGAATACAGCATGCCAAAGTATAACAGAAATTACAAGTGCAACGACGGTATAATCTAGCATAACCACCTAAGTGAGACACAGTTTGAAGACAATGTTTGACGCATGGACTATCCAAAATAAAATAGTAGCTCCGAACACAGAGACACACGGGGCATACCATAGCTCCGAGCACAGAGTCATACGGGTGATACTACTACTCCGGATACAGGAACACTACATCAGCAGGACATATACATATATAAAGCACGTACAGAGGAGCCCAAATATCTAGTAACCGTCTTCCCCTTCCCAAGCGGTCAACGAGTGTGCGTCGAACCTGAACCTCTATCTAGTAGCCTCGTCATACTGAAGTAACTATCAATAAATGTGACCTTAAGGTCGTCCCAGACTCCGGTCATGATGTCAGTATCAGGATACAGAAAATCTGGCACAATGATAGTATCTGAATGTGTCCTAGAGTAATGATGTAACCAAGTGTATACATCAAGATATTGCGAACATCTATCAATTGTTAACAAACGTTACCAACGAACGTCTGCACTCGGTTATGACTCGGACGCGAAGTAATGATTCTAATCAAAAATATGCATAATGCATATAATAAATTAATAAATATCTGGTAACTAAAATACAGGGTGGCAAGGTACACTTGCCTGGATTCGGCTGCTGTAGATGGGGCTCCGGTACAACGTTCAAGTCCGCAGGTCCTATAGTACCTAAAGACGAGATACAAGCTCAATCAATAGTCTATCATGCGGCTAAAATAAGAGGTGACACACGTCTAGCATATGTTTCAATCTCGGTTACAACTCACGTAGACACTAAGCTAGAGGGTTGACCAAGGTTGACTACGGGTATGTTACATCTAATCCAATTAATCACCTGTATAATATCATCAAACAATTCCTCAATCCTACTATATTCATCACGAGGTTCGGTAGTTCAAGTATGTTCAGTCCTTAGATTTTACCCTAGTCTTCACAGACACTATCCTACACATTGATATATATCATCCTCACATAAGTTATCAATTTTTTATTAAACCCTCAATTATATACGATCATTACCACTTCATAATAAACTTCTCCTCAATTAAATTCATTATTATTATTCATCCCTTAATAAATGACCAATATTTAGGTATCACGTCATATACTCAATCAATCGATCAACATTGCATATAACATTATGTATAAAGCCCTAAAAAATCTTATATGTCATTTAGACCCCATCCTCATTATATATCACATTTCCAGCCATCAATGTATATAATTTATAACCTCAACCCATGAATATTAAAGCCTTTAAAACCCTAAACTCTCAACTTAGCATTTAACCATCAATCATATATAGCATGTATTAAACCTAACATCTCACATGCAAATATAACACAACCCTAAAACTAACTAAACTATAAAACTATATACAAAACACAAAAATATACATAAGTAGAGGGGGAGGGGTTTTACCTCGGCGATGTGGTAGTTGCTGGCCGGAGGGGTCGACAACGAGGTGGGGGAGGTGTTGGTGATAGAGACCGGGGGGGTCGATGGCAGCTCGTAGGAGTGGGGGGGTCGGGCTGCTGGTGTGGGGTTGATGGTGATGATGATGATGGTGATGATGAAGATGATGAGGATAATGATGATGCTGGTGGGGAAGGGTGGAGATGCTATAGTGAATTCAGAGTGGAAGGAGGTTGCAGGCGGTGGACTGGAGGCCGGGGTCGACAGCGGGAAGGTGATGATCGACCTGTGCTCAGAGGAGGAGACGTTGGGGTGGCTCAGCGACTGTGAGCGGAGGGGATGATGATGATCGTAATGGAGGGAGGCGACAGTGGTTGCCGGTCGACTGTACGTGGAGGGGACGGGATGGATGAGGCTCGGCTGTTCTTCGTGGACTCGGCCGCTGTCTGGGAGAGGAGGTCGGTGAAGCTCGGCGTTAGGTGGTGGTGGTAGTTCGAGGTTGGTTGGCCGAAGGGGGAAGCTCGACCTGGGTCGGGTTGGGTGGGCCGGAGTATTGTGAGGAAGAAGAAGAAGAAGAAGAAGAAGAAGAAGAAGAAGAAGAGAAGAAGAAGAAGAAAGGAAAAATGGCTGTGTATGTAACAGAAAGAGGGAGGAGCGAGAGAGGAGTGTGGTTTCCTATGTTTGGGGATTAAGGCCTGCTCCTTGGGAAGGGTGTGAGGAGATATTTTATAGGAAGGGTGTGAGAGATGGGTGGTGAGGATAAGAGTTTATTCAAATGTATGGCTTGGATTTCTCATGAAAGAAATTTGTTCATGCAAAGGGGAGAGTGGGGTTGGGTTGAACCGATTAAGGGAGAGGAGGGCTTCTTCAAAGTTGATATCCCTAATCTATTCTACTATATAATGCCAAAACTAGGCTTCACCGTAAAAAATTTTGTTCAAAAAATATCCTTCATTACATTTCAATATATATTAATGTTGATAAGGATATCTAAGTAATTAAAAATAGTAATTAAATACGTATTAAATGTATGTATGCATGCATGAGACAACTTGGGGAATGATAGTTAATAAAACAAAGATATGAATGCATGCAAAGTAGGTAGTTTGGAGAATAAAACAAAAGTTAATAAAGTATGCATGTAAAGTAGGCACATGAACCCAAGAGATAAGAGAAATCTTTCATATTTCCGTCATTTAATTTCTTCCAACTTTTCCTATTATATTTCCACCTATAATAAAATTAAGAAATTGTCGGTTGCTCTTTTAATAAACTATTATTTTTTTCAAGTAATATGAAATACGTGCAACGCACGTGTGTATATACTAGTTTAATTAAAATAAAATATCATGTGCTCTTAAATTAAATGGGGGCACATGAGATCTCAATTTGGAATGACACAAAGGTCATAAAAGGTGTAGGCTTGGTGTCAGTCTTGGACCCTTTAATTGGTCCGGCTAAACGGGTTGAGTTGGTATCTCAAAATTGATGGCAATGACACAGGTGTGCGACATAGGATTAAATAATGGATTTTGGATACGAAAAGTTATGCAATTAAATTAGAGCACAAGGATTTGTATTTTTGAGTGACAGAAAAGTCCAGCGCCTAAATTGGCTTGTTAAGTCTAGAATGCAATAATTTGTTAGAAATTATGGGCTATTATTGGGCTCCGAATATTGCAACAACGGTAGGGTACAGCAAAAAATTTAATTAAAGAATCAGTCATCTGCAACCTTAATTATTAACCTCAGTTATCACATGTTAAACCAAAAATTTTAACCCAAAACCAGTCTATCTATAAAAATAAAAGAGAGAGTTTATACGGATGGTCTCGTCGCACTATAAAAATTAAGCAATTAATAAATAAGGAAAAAAATTATAATTATAAAAAATGATCTAGCCAAAAATTTTAATACTAACCATCCGTCGAAAATAATCCTCGGTCGGAATAGATCCACCAGTACGGAGACCACCCTTAGCTCGGGCAGCCCTCGCCTACTCGCACTTGGCCTTATAGGCCGGGGTGTCCATCTTCTTCTTCGTCTGTTCCTAGTACTCTGCCTTTAGCCACTCTTTGTGATGATCCAGTCCAAGTAATGCATTGCCTTCTGGTCATTGATCATATCTCTCAACCTCTTGCTGGCGACGGTCTTATAGTACTTCCTAATATCACTATCTCTATGATCCGGCCACCAGTAAAACTTCTGCAAATTAGAAAAATATTTTGTATCATTGTAATCAAAAAATTATATATTATTATAAATAAAATTTATATACATACCCCGAGCTTCTTTAGCCAAGAGAATCATCAATCGAGCGGGATATCACTAAAGTTGATATTAGGGCCATCAAAGTAGCCCCACATGATCTCCCCCATATCATTCCCATCATTGATCGGAAAGAATATAAAATAAGTAGACAATATACAATTAGAATAAAAAATAAAAAATAAATGTGTGAATTAACAAATAAATGCTAATGACGCAATTACAGTCACCTTAGAATAAAAAATAAAAAATAAAAATACAATTACATCCGATATTTTCTAGCGACGTAAATGCGTCGCTATATTAGCGACGTGTAATGACGCAACGTTGCTAAATTAGCAACGTTTAGTTTGTCGTTATATGTTGCTAAGTTTTTTTTTTAGCGACGTTGTGCGACTCATTAAGCGACATTATATTAACCTGGCAATATTGCCATATCAGCAATTTATGACTGGCAGCGATGTATTTAGCAACATGTATAGCAATTTCTAAAGCGACGTATTCAGCGACGTATGTAGACGTCTCTAAACGTCATAAAACGTCGCTAAAAATGTCGCTAAAGATACAGCAAAAAAATAAAAAAATAAATATTGAATTGTTTCCAAACCATTCTTCATGCAGTTTATGAATTCATAATTTGTAAAAATAGACCCGGAGCAACCCTCCGTTGAATTTGCTGGGTTCATCAACCCCCATCGGTTGAACACTCAACACCGATAAATTAACATACATTTAATATGAATAATATGGTAAAATTTAAAGAAAATAAAATATTGAGATTACAAACCGAGTAAGGATAAAATCTCGTCATAAAAAATAGAATAAATATCCACACAACTAAGTCTGTAAATCTCGTCCTAAAGAATACAAGAAATAATGTCTGAATACCTCAAAAATAAAGAATATTCATAAATGACCAAATATCATAGGTCTATAACACAAACAATGAATAAATGGTCCTAATTAGCACTACTGCGAATCTACAGGAGGATGACCACCGGCGCGCATCATGGATAAGAACAGATCATACTGCTCCCAGAAAATCGACATCGATGTCGATGGAGAAGGCAGTGACGTTGGTGGAGCCTGTGTCGATGAAGGTGCACCAGGAGGATGTATTTGCTCTAACTCTGCCAGTCGATGGTTGTATGAATCCATGGTAGATAATAACCTTGTACTGCTATGAACCATTGAATCCTGCATCATCATTAGCCTCTCGCCCATGGACAACTGTGATGCCCGCAGCTACGTCACACTGCGCTCTGTCGACGCTCTAAGATTAGTTGTCATATCATGGAGCTCCATGATGCTGTGCTCGAGCATATCAAATCGTATGATGAGCGTCGTACCGTCCGCCTACGGCTGGGACAGGGGCTGCTGCTCTATCCTTCGCAGCAACTCGTCACGGAGAGACGCATTCTGACGGTCAATGGTCTCCTGGACTCGGGCCGACGACTGAGAGGGCTGTAGGGAATACGCACTTTCCGTGGAGGCTCTAGATGACTGCATTACAACAAGGGTGCCAAAGGATCCCGTATCGTAGTACGTACCCCTCTGGAGACTACCAGTGGCGGTTACCCACAGCTTGTCCGTCGACGGAGCTAGAGAGGGCTGCGAGAAAGTATCAGCCTCTCCCGCTGTAGGTGCACTAGAAGTCTTCCGCCCACATAGCCTAAGATACTCGGCCTAGAAAAGTTTGGATACTCGATAATTGCCTAAGTTATATTAAAATTAACACAAAGTAAAGTAATACTTACATAGGTCTGCGAGGCCCTCTCATCAATGAGATTTTTGCCCTTTCGATGGGTGGCCAGGAAGACGATCACAATGCTTGCATCCTCACCCCTCTGTACCTATTAAAAATATATTATTTAGTACTAAAATTAAATATTTTATCCTACTACCATTTTATCATACTTGTATCAAAATAATATATCTGAAATAAAAAATATACCAAACGACGAAAATATTCCATCATCGGAATCGAGCCACCCCACCACTTAACTGACTTCTGCCTAGCTGCCTTAGCCTTTGTAGACCTTTCCTTGTACCTCAGAACGTCGAATTTAGCCCTTATCATAGTCCACTGCTTAGGCGTGATCCAACCTTGGATCGGTTTTCCTTTGCGATCATAAGCCTTCTAGTCATCGAAAGCATCATGGATCAGCTTGGCGGCAACGGCAAAAAATATCTGCTCGATCAACTCGACCCGGTACGGTGGAAAGAAATATGTTTGCTACAATAAGTAATTTAGTAAGTTATATAATATGCATAAATGAGATGATTGATTTAATATACTTTTACCTTGAAGTATGCAAACCAGAATGCCTTCCTCTACTCCGGAGCATCAGAGTAGTTGATCCAAGGGCCACCATAGTTGTTCCTCAAAAAGAGGCCCAGGCGTCTCTGTACCGACGAGGGACGATATCTATATAAAAATAATTACTTTTATCAAAAGAGTCAATATATGATGAATAAAAAATATACGATATATATGATGCTAAACGATCTAATTAACTTAATTTGTACCGTTGGCCCAAATCTCTATCCTCGTCTCCACCGGAGGTGCGCATGGAGGATCTAGCTGATGCTGGGATAACGTTGGCTCAACATCCTCCATTTGCTCATCTATCTCCATGGTTTTGTCAGCAGGAGAAACGGTGGACGAGGGAGTACTATTAGACCTGGAACTACTCGTCTCAAAAGTGCTGCCACGTAACATCGTCACAGTTGGAGATGTGACTGGTCGATATACTGGAGTACTAGGCACCGAGGATCTAGAACCAACAGTAGCAGTACCGGAGTAACACTCCGTCTACCTCGGGACCTGCCGAATGCTCCGCGTCGTCCTATCATACTTGATAACAACATATGATGAATAAAGAAATACACAAATATATAGTACATTCTATAGTCAAAATGTTATAACTAGTGGTGTCACAAGTCTAAATGGATAGTACATTCTACAGACAAAATATAATACATATCTTCGTCAAAATAGTACATTCTACAGTCAAAATATAGTACATTCTACAGGAAAAATATTTTATTTTTAATTATTTTCTGAAAATTCATCTTGTTCGCCTTCCTCGTCCTCCTCTTCCTCCTCTTCCTCTTCCTCTTCCTCTTTCTCCTCATCTTTACTTTCATCTACTTTATCTTCGTCTTCGTCTTCGTCTTTGAATAATTCTACTTCTTCTATATTAGTCATATAATGAGTAACTTTTGTTGAGTCCACATCTATAATATTTGTTATAAGAGGTAGCTCGTCCTCTTGATAAGCTATTTCATCAAGTTTAAAGGTATTTCTAGCTTTAGTCTTGCATACAGTCCACCAATCCGACCTCGCTGTCCCCTAGGATAAGTTATAAAGTACACGAGCTGAGCCTGACTTGACAGGACAAATGGTTTACAGCCTTAATATCTACGTTTTTAGTTTATAACCACTAGACCATGCTTGTCAATTTTTCAACCTTGATCTTGAATCAGATCGAACCATTCACACTTGAATATCATGATCTTAGCAGGTTCTGTGCCATAATTATATGTCAACTCCACAATCTCTCGTAAGATGTCAAAGAAATTATTGTCTGGATCGACGTCTTTTTAGTTCGAATATTTGATATACAAACAACTATTTTTTGTGGAATCAAGATCCAGAAAGCTGTCTCTGATCAAAAAATTTGTTGACTTGAACCTAAACCCATTCGCACAGAAACTTAGCCATATTTTGACGGCAGTAATTGGTCCTTTGGATAGAGTTCTAATAGATTCAGTCTCGGGTGTTATTAGACGATCGACCTAACTACCAAAGTAGCGATAGTAAGTTATCTATTGTGCAAGTGCATACAGAAAAGTAATTACCAATATCCTTACATATGCGCTCAACCAAGAAAGAAAATGGTGTCTCATTTCTTGTTCTACTTTTTCGTCTATTATGTAGGGTCTAACCGACCTCAGCTCATTATTATATGTGCTGTAAAACAACGAAGCAACTGCTGATTAGTAGCATAATAGTCGCTTATACTATTACATTGAGATAACGTAAACATGGACGTATTAATTACTTATCCCTCTATCTTCTCCATTTTATTCTCGTCATAATTGAGTAATATATACAACTGAGCAATACTTAGCTCATCGTCATTCAAATATCTCTTCTTTATTTTCCCCGAAGGCTTTTCGGACGTATTGAATACTTTCAGTATTACATCATTAGATGCCTCATATACGTCATCGTTTCTCGGAGCTCACGTTCTATTAGTAGCAGCATGAGGTTTGAAATACGTCGAGCAAAAGTTTGTAATCTCCTCGAGAATATAAGCTTTACAAATAGAGCCCTCAACCCGTGCCTTATTTTTTACCTTTTACTTTAGGTGATTCAGATGTCGCTCGAAGGGGTACATCTACCGATAACCGACAAGACCACCAACACATGCCTCATAGGAAAGGTGAATTGGCAAATGCTCTATAGATTTAAAGAATATAGGAGAAAATACCTTCTCGAGCTTGCACAGTGTTAATATAATATCCTTCTCTTACTTTTTTAGACGATCGAGGAGCAACTTAGTAGAATAAAGATCTCTGAAGAATATGTTGAGCTCTGTCAATGGATCCCAAATGACCTGCGATAAGAATTTCCAAAATATAATCAGAATAACCTCTTCAGGAATATGTGACAATCGTGGATCTTCATACCCTCTAATTTGTTCTTCTTGAGGTCGACACATCTTCTCAAGTTTGACACGTACCCGTCTGAAAATTTTAGACTATGAATCCACCTCCAAAGTCTCCTTTTATCCTCCTTCTCCGGTGAGAAAATTGAATTAGGCTGCTTTAACTTTCCATTCTCCTCCTCTATCAAATGCAATGCAGGACTTCTACATATTTCTTCTAAGTCCAACTTGGCCTTCGAATTATCTTTCGTCTTTCCCTTTACCTCCATTACAGTATTAATTACGTTATCAAACACATTCTTCTCGATATACATGATATCAAGGTTATGTCTGATCAGATTGGTGCTCCAATATGGCAGATCCTAGAATATACTCCTCTTCATCCAGTTATGGGTATGACCAAATCTGTCACATTTATATCCATTAGTAGGCTCTTCGATAGGACTTGATAAATCTTTTACCTCTTTCTATATCGTGTATCCGGGCTACCTTGGCGGTGGATTGGTGTTCTCCACAACGCCCGCACGAAAAGTATTCATGTTCCTCCAGTACGGATGATCCTGTCACGATCCACACCCGATATAGGGATGTAAGTCAGAAACAACGCCCAGCCTACGCCGCAGAATCGGCGGTAGAATGTTGTCTGGATAATCTATCTAGCAATATAATGAACCACAATAATAATAATATACTCAATCACAGATCTAAGATAGAAATAAGCATGAATATGATAAAGAAATAGAATAGTCACATACAACTCATGAGTTTAAAATAATGACATCAATGGGCCAGAAAGAATACTAACAAATAAGCTGGAGACAAATCCAGTATAAAAGAATACTAAGAAGCTACTAGTCCTGGGTCATCTGTCTTAGTTGGGATAAGTCCCTCCTGAGCCAGGGTCTTTGACTCTAAGCCCATAACATCCTGAGTTCCATAATGTGTAGGGTACCACTCCTTAGTATCATCTGGAAAAAATATATCCAGACAAGAAAGGAGTAGAGTAGATCTCTAACAGCAGTTCTAATCAATGATAAAAACTATGTAACAGTAAATAGATGTGAATATACAAGATGCACAATATATACAAGAGATGTACAATAAGGAAATACTGGAATAAATATAATATGAATAATATGACAATGAACAAGAATACTAATGACTAAGTGAGTGAGTACTAGCTTTAACATGTGATCGACTTGGGAACTTGCACAAGAAATAATGGCCTGGTTAGTCATATGTGCGGTGTATGACCAACACTCATAGGAAAATAAGACTTGCACAAGAAAGGTATAATCACATATCTACACTAAAATACTTTCCACCCCCGACTGGTATAGTGGATCCAACCATAGTATGATATGGCACAGGATTCTCTAGGAAGGTAGCAAATCTTCCCGAGAATCAGTGTCTCTACATGTACAAGATAATCAATGAAACAAGACTTGCAAAAGATACATCATATATCAAGGAATAACATCTCATGATGAGATCTGGATATACCAATCCGTGTAACCATCGTATTAAAAAATTAAGAATATCTACACTAAATACAATGAACATAGAGGATATCATAAATGAGAAACTATCAGAGAATCTACTCGCCTGAAGTCTGGTAAATAGTCTCACAAATGCCTGATACGGTGACCCGACTAAAGATGGAATATAACATCGATACAAGGTTTTAAAAAAAAATAAGTTAAACTAGTCAACATCTAGATCAAGGAGCCATTTCTAAGTCAAAAAGTCAAAAAGTCAAACTAGGTCAACTCTAAGTCAAACCGGTTAAACTATCTATTTCTAGGTTACATGAGTCTATCTCAATGATATTGGGTTCATACACTATGAATCTGGGTCATACAAGCTACAACTTAGGATACTAGGATACCGTATCTCAGGATACGCAAATAGGAGATATAAAATATCACATATATTAAACAATATTAAATATTAAATCCTAATTACCAAAAGCTATGTGGATACCTTGGTTTCAAACCAACTTGGAATCGCAACACTAAATCTCCATCTTGATACCCAAACCCGATACCTTGGTTATCCTCAAAAACCTTGTTACTTACCTTGGTATCTCAAGGTAATTGCCAAAATCTTATAAATATACTAACTATCCATAATAACTATATGCTAACAACTAACTATTACAAATAAATTATACTAAAACATAAATACCAATTAGGAATATATATATACACTAATACCATATACAAATATATATATATATATATTATTTATAAATAAAACATAAATATAACTATAACCGCAAATTTGTCGCCAAACTACTATTGTCGTCGCTGAAGCCATTGTTGTTTCTGTTGCAGTCACTGCTGCTGTTATCGCTGAAGCTGTTGTCGCTGAAGCACTGCTGTTGCTGTTGCTGAAGTTGCTGCCATTGTTATTGCTGCTGTTGTCGCTAATGTTGTTGCTGCTGCTATTGCTATATGCTACTGTTGTTGCTAATGCGGCTGATGCTACTGTCACTAAATCTGCTGCTGCTGCTAATGTGCTGTTGTTAATGCTGCTGCTGTTGCTAATTCTGTCACTAAAAGCTGATGTTCTCCCCCCCCCCCCCTCTCACTCTTATATATATTAACACATAATATATATATACTTCTTTGTCCAGCTACTCGGTCAATGAAGACAGAGAACGAAGTGGGCTTTGGTGATGTCGGAATTTGCACTTTTTTGTTGAGAATTCCTCGTTCCCTTTTGTGTGAATTCTCCAGCGACGAATTAACAACTTGTGATATATATATATATATATAACTACAACTATATATACTTATATACATACTCCTCTAAATACATATAAACATATCCATAATAATACATATAGTATAGCATATACATATTATAGTAACATATATACATAAATATCACTAATACGTACACATATATATATAATCATACAAATATATATAATCATACAAATATATATATATATATATATATATATATATATATATATATATATATATATATATATACATAACACATAGGTTTATAGTGTAATCATATATCTATAATATATAATATATATATATATATATATATATATATATATATATATATATATATATATATATATATATATATATATATATATAGAGAGAGAGAGAGAGAGAGAGAGATATATATGATACACTAAACATATATATATATATATATATATATATATATATATATATCTATTCTACTATATAATGCAAAAAGTAGGCTTCACCGTGGAAGTTTTCTTCCCAAAAATGCCCTTCAATATAATTACTAATTAAAAGAATACCTACAATAAATTTCACTGATAACCATTTAAGAGATTCATTAATGTATTATGGAAATCGAAGGGTTCATACTACTTGCTAAATCTTCTAAGATGTTCCCACGAAATTTGAAGGGTTGAATTCTTAGCCTATATAATTAAAAACAACAAAGTTAAATCAACTCATCAACATCATCCACTCTAAAATATGTGCAAAGCACGTGCATATATACTAGTACATAATTATATATATATATATATATATATATATATATATATATATATATATATATATATATATATATATATATATATATATATTATAGATATATGATTACACTATAAACCTATGTGTTATGTATGTATATATATATATATATATATATATATATATATACATGCATATAATTATATATTATAATGACTAAAATAATAGAAAAGTAGATCTAGAAATAAATTGCACAACACATGGAGCATATCACACCCGTATCCCACTAGATCTAGGATACGCTTGCGACACGAGTCCACCACACATCCAAACATACCCTGAAGGACACGAGCAAGTCTAATATATTATTTATGAACAATACAAAGAGTCAAACACAAATTTATGTGTCCGTGTCAAAATATGACATGCATAAAGTCTCGTGTCGGAGGAAAAACTCCTAAAATTGACACAAAAAGTACCATAACTTTCTCAATAGGCCTCATATGAACACAAAAACAAATCCTATGGGTAGCCTATACATATGGGTTAATTCCTCATAGTTAAATCCTAGATTTAGAACCTAAATTAAGAGAAAAAACTGAATTATATCTATTAGAAGATGAATTCTCAATGAAACCTCCAAATATGATAAAATTGACCTCCAACTTGTAGATCCTTACTCCTCTTTATAGATCCTTACTTTCTCCTTCTAGATCTTTGCTCCACTAGTCTCCAATGATGATTTGGAAAGAAATTTTAGTAAAAATTGGTAGGAAAAATAATGTGGAATGAAGGAATTTGGTTGAAGAAAATTCTAGATCTAGTTTTCAAATGAAAAGAGGAGAGAGAAACTCCCCCCGGCTCATATAGGCCGGCCCCCTTACCCCTTCCTCAAGTCACTATGTAATGTCCATTATACCCCTTGGGACTTCTCAAGAAAAAATAATTAAGGAGGGAAGTTTCTAGTCTAATAGTTTAATTAAATTAATCATCCTCCTAATCAATGGGCTTTCTAGTTTGGCTCAATTCTAACAATTAATATATGTTGCTCCAAGAGTCTAAACTAAACTAGTTAGATCCACTAACACAAGTCCAAAATAAATAACTAATATCTAACAACAATTAAATAATATAACAAATAATTATTTAACATGCATAATATTTAATTAATTATAAAATAACTAAAATATCCTTTCCTAGAAAATATGGTAGTGATAGATGCTTTGGCAGAAATTGTCGATGGCAATCGAATAAGCATGGTTTGCCTCCATGTTTCAAACAAAAAGCCTTAGTGCGGTCCATGCAATACGGACATGAGAGACGACCATGAGTGCTCCATCCCGATAATATTCCATAGGCCGAAAAATCGTTGATTATCCACATAAGTACTGCCCTCATCTGAAAATTCTGCTTTCTGGAAACATCGTACGTGTTGGCACTTACTTTCCATAGTTGATTCAAATTATCTATCAATGGTTGTAAATATACATCGATGTTCCTCTTCGGATTGTTCGGACCCGGGATAATAATGGTTAGGAACATATACGGTGTCTTCATGCACATCCAAGGTGGTAGATTATACGGAGTGATGATCACAGGCCAACAAAAATACTGGGAGCCTGAAAGTTTGAATGGGATAAAACCGTCAGAGGAGAGCCCCAATCTGATATTACGCGAATCCGAAGCAAAATCTGGATACTCTCGATCAAAGTACTTTCATGCTTCTCCATCGAATAGATGATCCGATACTCCTTCGATCTGTTTTCGCCTGTGCCAACTCATATTTTTTGTAGCCTCCTTTACTATAAACAACCTCTGCAACTGCAGCATCAGAGACAAGTAGTGCATCGAATTAGTAGGCTTCTTTGCACCGACAGACTTTTCTCTTCCAGTGGCCTTGTAGCGATCAGAACCACAGAATCTGCACGCATCTTCATCCTTGTCGTCTTTGTAGTACAACATGCACCCATTGTGACATGCATTGATTTTCTTGTATACCATCCAGAGTGATCTCACAATCCTCTTAGATCGGTAGAAGTCTTTAGGCAACTTTGTACCCTTTGGTAAGATCTCTATAATCAAATCCATCAGTCGATTATAGCATTCTTACGACATGTTAAAATCAGACTTGATGCTCAACAATCTTGTAACTACCTCCAACGGTGAATGATCTTCACAAACAGGATATAATGGAGTCCTTGCATTCTCCAATAACTCCATAAACTTTGTAGCATCGGTATTCGGTGCCTCCTCAGCTGCATCATAATTGTCCGAATCGAAACTAGGCTCTGCCACATCAAAAAGTATGTTCACCCACCCATCATCATAAGTAGCATGGCCATGGATATCCATATACGGCTCCATATAAGACTCCGACTCCAATGCTAAAGACACAAGTTCTTCATGCGCGGTCCGCTAATAGTAATTCGGCATGAAACCCTTTGAGTAAAAATGATATGTGACTCCCACTTCTAGATGATATTTTAAGTTGCGACATCTCATACACGGACACTTAATTTTGGTACCATCCATGTACTGAGGGAACGCCTTGGCGAACTGCAAAAACTTTTGTACACTCTTAATAAATTTATCCGCACACCGCATATGTCATCAGAATGACGGTTGTACATCTACGAACGATAAAACAGATAGTAATTCATATCCATTTTTAGATAATTCTGCAAAAATGAATAGACATCGTTCAAGTATATTCCATCGTTTAATACAGTACATGCACTGATACTTCTAGTCCTAGCATATATACTCATCGTTAAATACAGTATAATTCTCTTTAGGATGGTAAGTACTGCTCTAACTTGATACACAATGCCCTTGAATATTTTATCAACCTTATCCCTTTATATCTGGTGTTTGTACTTACAATACCTGCTATTTGAAGCCCTATATACCAAGTCAGAGAAGGCTCCTTAAGTCAAGAAACTGCCACCATAGATGTATATGTTGTGGAGTTGGGTTTCGATAAGGTAGAGGATGATTCTCAAGAGATGATCCTTGCATTGGTGATTAGGGAGGATCCATTGTAAGTATCGGCCTATAAATCAAATTACTATGAAGACTTAAGTCATTTTTGTTGTCAAATTTTAATAGGAATCATTCTAAACCTAAATTTTACAAGACTTAAGTCATTAAACAAATTGGCCCAAATGTAACTATCCAAGTTGATTGTTAATTAATTCAAGTTGTAAACTTTAATAAGAATTTATGAGTTCAAAACTGAACTAATCGATTCGCAAAAAGAACTGGTTGAACCTTCCTTATTGTGGTTAATAACAAATACCCCTAACTCAATCTAAATAAATAAAACGTAAGTTAGGGTTAGGGGGTTAAGGACGAATATCTTGACCATGATAAATTTATCAATCTACTTGGGCTGAAGCCAGGGCCGACCAATATTAGGGGGATAAGCTTGATGATTGTCCTAGACCCCTCAAACGGGCAAGGCCCCAAAACATGGTCCAAAGTTACTTACAAGACAATCCTTCCAATGGGAAGGCTCAAACATGCACAGAACCTACTTAAGTAGAACTTCGTAGTAATGTGTCATCTCTTGAGGATCGGGTTAGGGTTTACACCCTCTATGATAGTCTGTGTCATATTTGTGTCAGTATATGTGTGTCATGTCTATGTCATGTCGTATGCATCTATGTGTATGTGTGTGTGTGAGAGAGCGAGAGAGAGAGAGATCGGGTTAGGGTTAGGATTAGGGTTTATACCCTCTGTGACAGTCTGTGTCGTGTATGTGTCAGTATGTATGTGTCGTGTCTATGTCATGTGCATCTATGTGTGTGTGTGTGTGTGTGTGTGTGTGTGTGTGTGTGTGTGTGTGTGTGTGTATGTGTGTGTGTGTGTGAGAGAGAGAGAGAGAGAGAGATCGGGTTAGGGTTAGTGTCATGCCGTGTCTGTTACGTGTGTGTGTGTGTCATTTCTGTGTCAGTGCCTATCATGTGTGTGTGTCGTGTCTGTGTTATGTCGTATCCTGAGAGAGAGAGAAAGAGAGAGAGAGAGAGAGAGAGAGAGAAAGAGAGAGTTAAGGTTTACCTAAAGGAGGAGGAGGAGGAGGAGGGGAACATCGGACGCCAGAGGGTGCAGTTCGCCGGAGAGGGGGGAGAAGTGGGGGGAGTTTTTAAAAAATTGGGAGAAGATTTCGACATAAGGGGGGAATCGAAACCTATATTAAAATTATAGTAACATTTAGCGATGTCAACTTATGATGTCACTAATAAAAATATTTTACAACATTTTAGACGTCGCTAAAAGAGTCGCTAAATATCAAAAATACTAACGCAGCTACATACGTCGCTAAACATCGCTAAATCATAAAACTCAACAACGTTTAGCGACCTTAAATAAGCTTATAGCGACTATTCTTTTAAAAAATTGAATTACAGTCGCTAAATGTCGCTATATGTCGCCAAACAGTGACTTATAATGGCGTTTCCTTTTGGAGTCGCTGAAATCTTTAATATTAGCGAAGTTTTACTTTAACATCGCTAAAAATGCTATTTTATCATATTTTGGTAGTAAACATCAACCTCCATACCATCAACACTGGCCAAACTCATATATACAAGTTGAGGCATGGCTACCTCATCCTCTTGGTATGCTAGATCTCCAATATTATATATATTTCTAGCTTTAGCTTTTTGCATACAGCCCACCAATCTTTATTATTATGTCGTCGACTAGGATAGCTCGTATAATACACTTTAACCGTTTGACTAGCCAACACCAATTGTTCAAAACCTACATATTTTTTTCTATATTTTATATCAACAAATCCAAATTATTTGTCAATTTTCCATCATTGCTTGGATATTATGTCAAACCAATCATATTTAAGTAGCACAATTTTTGTCTCATAAGAGTAATCCAGCTCTACGACATCCCTTAGTACACCGTAATAGTCAAATTTTAGATCGGAATTGTAGATTGAACCCCTCATACATACTCCAGAATTTTTTGTATAATTAGCCTCATCATCAACAAATGATTGATTAATAGACTTATCAGTGGTTCTAAATTTGAAGTCATTGATGGTGTATCCATCCCAACACTTTGCTCTCTTGCTTGATTCGATAGCTAATGCTCGAAGTCATTCATTTTGTAAGTTTGTACCAAGACAAAAAATCTGAAACATCACGTGTCATATAGAAATTAGACAAAGATTGGTCTGAATGCTAAATTTAGAATTCTTAATGTTCAGGATCCGTACATAATTATGGAATCACGATGCAAATTTTTTATCAACCTCTCTAGCAAGATCATCTTCACTAAAATTAGGTCTAAAAGTACTAAAAGTACTAAAATTAGGTCTAAAAGTACTAAAAGTACTAAAAGATCTCTTTGATTTTACCTCAGCTCTAAAAGTACTATGATAATAAGGAGAACAGTTAGAGCAATTATTTTCTAAGTATATACAAAATTGAAATATCTAGAAAAGATGTGTCGCTTACTTCTCATTATCTTGTATCTCTTTTATACCACTATTTAATAATATATATACCGATGAGCGGCTTCAAACTCATCGTCTTCCAACCAACATAATTCAGTAGCACTTGTAAGCTTCCCTCCCGTATTGAAGATAGTGTGGATTACACTATTCGGGGCATTAACCCCATCGTCATCATTCCTTGGGGCTCCATTGCGATTTGTTCTGACATGAGTATCAACGTAGATGGAGCATAAGTTTGAAACTTTCTCAATAATATATGCTTCGTATATCGAAGCTTCTACATGAGCCTTATTGCCAACCTTCTTCTTCAGGTGATGTAGATACCTATAGATAATATATTGAATCTTAGAATTATTTAAATAAAGAAATTATTAGTATAAAGAATTTATACCTCTCAAATGGATACATCCATCGATAATGGACAAGAGTACCGATGCATGCTTCATATGCAAGATGAATCAAAAAATGCTCTATACTATCAAAAAAACTGTGGGGAAACACCATTTCTAACTTACACAATGTCAATACAATCTTTTTCTCAAGTTCTATTATATGTTGTACCGTCAACTTGCTTGAACACAAATCTCGAAAGATTATAGATAATTCGGCCAACGAGTCCAAACTTGATGAGTCAACATTTCTCTCAGAGCAATAGGTAGTAACCTCTCCATAAATACATGGCAATCATGACCCTTTATTCCTGTCATCTTGCGTTCGTTGAGTTCAACACATCTTGCAAGATTTGACATGTAGCCGTCAGAAAATTTCAACTTTGAAATCCAGTTACATATTATAAATTTATCCTCCCTACTCAATGTAAACGACGGTGGAGGCTTGACCCAATTGCCATTGCCACTTTATTTTAGGTGCAAATCTGAACGCCTACAAACAATTTCTAAGTCCTTTCTTGCTTTGATATTGTCTTTCGTTTTTCTCTTGATATCCATCACCGTATTGAAGTTGTTGTCGACTACATTCTTTTTGATATGCATAACATCAAGATTGTGCCTTATGAGATTATCCTTTCAATAAGGTAAGTCCCAAAAGATACTCTGATTGTGCCTTATGAGATTATCTTTGTGATCGAGAAAACTGTATGTACTTGTAGGGACGTAACTTTGCTCGGACAGTTGACTTTTTTTGTCACGAATTGGCTTGTACCGGTCCGTATGGTAGAAAATACATTTTTCTCCTTGTAGTACAACATGCAACCATTTTGGCAATAATCTTCTTTTCGTAGCATAATCCGAGTTTTCGTATCATCATCTTCGACTTGTAGAAGTTATCAGGCAAATCATTCGATTCTTTTGGCAACAACTCTCTAACAAACTAAATTATTCGGTCGTAATATTCCTGCGGCAAGTTAAAATATGACTTTAGGTTCAACAGTCGCATCACCACCGACAGGACATAATGAGAATCATAATCCGGATATAACAGAGTTTCGACATTCTTGAATATATCATAGAATTCTTTCGCATCAGGATCCTCCGGATCAAAACTTGGACCGGCCGCATCAAATACCAACTCACGCGCCAGGTTTCGCGGCCGATATTCAAAGTTATCTCCAAGAGTGGACTCTTCTACCTCCGTATTGAAGGAGGAATGATGATATTGCAAAAATAAAGGTTCTTCTTGAGTCATCCACTCCTTATAGTTTGGTACGAAATCCTTCTTGTAGAGATGCTCCCTCACAAGATCTACCTCTTTGAATGGTATATTATGACATTTGACATAAGGACACTTGATGAGCCTCTCATCCATGAAATAAGGTTGACTACTGGCGTATTTGAGAAATTTCTCAACGCTCGCCATGAAATCATATGTCAAACCAATCCTACTCTCATGTCGTCGATTGTACATCCATGATCAATCAGTTAAGTATCGACTCATTAATTTTGCATGTACCATATATTCAAACAATATGGATTAGATACAAGATGAGTTAGGATATTTGCTAAAGAATTAGTTAGTTATGATACTTGATGAAGAAGTCTCATAAAGAACTAATGGAGCTATTAGAAAGACCATATTTGAGCATTTCTTCATGTTTTACAAGTATCCAAAACCATAATTCCTGGATATTCATCCGAATATGGCCGATACATGCCATAGCATAGTAAGGTTGGAACTACTAATTACAATTCATATTAGTACCCTGAAGTTATAATCGATAATCATAGTAATGGTCCGATACCGATTCCGATACAAAGACCAATATTAATGGTCCGATACCGATTCCGATACAAAGACCAATACTCTAAAATATTAATAATTTACTATAGCTTAAATTAGTGATAACCATACCAATTTTAGGGCCAATGAATAAATCAATACCGATACGGATTTTTGAACGTCATATATTCTATTTTCGATATTCTAGGATACGCTCAAGCCTATGTATTAAGAATTACGTACGTTTAAGGATACACATATAAATCAAAATAATTATATATGTAATATTTAATTTGTTAATCTTCTTCTAAGTTAATTATAGACACATACAATACATATTACCATTTTTGTGTCCTAATACTCGGGTTAATTTGTTTGTATTTTTTTGATACGTGTATATGTGCTATAAATCGGTACAAAGCCCTTCTTGTAGAGATGCTCCCTCACGAGATCGATCTTTTTGAATGGTATATTATGACATTTGACACAAGGACACTTGATGAGCCTCCCATCCATGAAATAAAGTTGACCACTGGCGTATTTGAGAAATTCCTCAACGTCCATCCTGAAATTATCTGTCAAACCAATCCTACTCTCATATTGTTGATTGTACATCCACGATTGGCCAACTATGTATCGACTCATTGCTATCTTTCACGTGAATGCTTATGCACGTACCTATATATTCAACAATTAGATTATATACAAGTGTCAAAAGAAAGAAAAAAAAATAATATAAAGGAGCTATTAAATTATTTAAATAAATAAGAAAATCCTAAATAATCTAAATACATATTCTATTCAGATACATACTACATATTCTATATAACTAAATGGTAACAATTTATATTTATCAAATTTTACTAACATATTTCCTTTTCCGAATTTTCATGTAGTCGCAAGGATCTAAAAGAATATAGTAAGGTTGTGAAACATATGAAAGAGAAAAACTTATATATCGATATATAAATCAATCGACAATGGTTACTACGTACTATTGAGTTAAACTTACTAATAGTTATTTGTTTCCATTACCAAAAGAACTGATACATTGAGTTAACTTATATGAACATAACATAGTTTGTAGTATCGGCGATAACGATTCGATATAGACCAAAATCCGATATCGACGATTTCAACATTCAAAGTCTCTTTTTCGGTCAATTCGAAAAATAAAATTAATAAAATAAAGGCCAATTAGCAAGGGTGTAAACAATAAGGTTGTAAAAGCATGTTATAGAGTATTTTTAGTGTATTTGTGTCCATGTCTATATTCTCGTATCCCTGTCCAGTATTTCGTGTCTACGTGTCCAACACCCTAAATCCTGTATGCTTAATAATTAACCAAAATACGAATGAGGGTTAGGTTGGAGCTTACCTTCGACAAAGGAGGAGGGGATCTGACGGAGCGTGGGCCAGAGAGGGGGTCGAGGAGGGGGCGGAGAGGGGGGTCGAGAAGAGGGGGGCCGGAGAGGCGGGTTCTAGGAGGGGGTGGAGGTGGAAGAAGGGAAGCAGAGAGGGGGGGTTCGAGGAGGGGGTCCAGGAGAGGGAAGCCATAGGGGGTCGAGGAGAGGGGGGGTTCGAGGAGGGGGTCGAGGAACCTGGGGGGTCGTCGGAGCCGAGGGGGAGGGGGTTTCGAGGAGAGAGGGAGAGAGAGTATCGAGATCGAGAGAGAGAGAGAGAGAATGAAACACGCTATGGAATTTTAAGTTTTTGCCGCGACGGATATTTCCGTTGCTAGTCCGTCGCTAACGTAACAGTAACTAATTACGTTTGTTGACGAAAAATAATATAATTTGTTTACAAAAATAAATTAGTCGTAATTTTTTCGAAAGTTTGTCACTGACTCAACGACGGATTATTTTTCGTCGCTGAGATTCGTCGCTATTTAACAGTATTTTTGTAGTGATAATCTAGCTGGTTGTCCATCTTGGTTGTATAATATTATGTACCTGAAAAGGAAGAAAACATATCCATTCTTTTCCAAATCAAATCTCTCAAGCTCCCTCAATTTGTGCTCCTCTCTCTCATCTTCTCCTCCTTGACTCCGTCTAAACCCTAATCATCTCGTGCCTTCATCTCTCTGAATCTGACACTTCTCAAATCCTTCGGTTTGTATTTATTTAATTTTTGCATAAAAATGTGTATATTACATGTATTGTAATTTTTTTTTGTATTAGTTGTATGTTAATATATCCAAAATTGTTAATTTTCAGTATAGTAACCATATGTTTTACATTTTTTTATGGTGAATATATTTTTACTTTTATGGGAGAAAAAAAAATTTAATTTTAATAAATTTACGGTCACCCTCGATATTAAATTCTAGTTTCATCCCTGCATATATGGCTACGACTAAGAGGACATTATCTGTCATATTTCTCAAAAGGATCTCAAAAGGAAAACACAATTGGAACACAAGTTCATTATCTTAAGCTTAAGGTGCACTTTGTGGTATGTAATATGACCTCAAGGCTTGTCAGGTTTGCAAAAATTTAAGATAGTCATGACGGTCTTTCATAACAACTTTACTTGTCGCAGTTGGAGCTATAGATTCAATCAATATCCATGCATGCGTAGTCTAGAAACATGAATTATGGTGGAATGGTGTTTGGTCCTTCTGATTATAGTTTGCAGTATTGATATGATACTACATATATCAATACAGTTTGACATGTCTAGATTCGAAACCAATCGTCGACGTTGAAAATCTCTTTTACTGTCAATTCGACAAAAAAAAATAATGAACAAAAAAAAAAGATCAATTAGCAAAATGTAAAAACATTGTAAACTTGTAAAAGCATATAAATGAAAAAAATTTATTTATTGCAGGTAAACCAACTAGCATGATGACTATTGAATTTCTGAACTATTAAGAAACAACACAAAATAATAATTATTATGTTTAAATGTACTATGTTTTTTTTCTAAATTTTTAAAAATTTGCTAATAGTTATTTGATTTTCGATACAAAAAAAATTAATATTTTGATTCGAAACCGAAGATACTGTCAATCTGTCTATTCCAATACGTATTTAAATGATCCGATACCAATTTTGTTATCGATACACTATACTAATAGTGTGAAGCATGTTTCTAATACTAATGTTTAAAGATCGGACCGGACCGACAGGTTGACCCGTAAATCGGTAGTTTTTTCGGACTTGATCAATATTGATCTTTTTTCTTCTTTTTTTTAAAGAGAAATGTAAATTCAGTGTCAAGAAAAAATTGAACTTGGACCACTTAAATGAACCTACTGGTTGAACTACTGATTGAGCTACCGAATGAACCGGTTTGATCGGACTTAGTCCCTTGTCCGAGCCGATCTCCGGTCCGGTGTTTAAAACAATGTCTAATACATCTACAACTTCCATGGACCATCTGCTACTTAAAAATGGTAATTGCTTATAGAGCAGTGTTCCAAAGTATTATTCTATAATCTTCTTCATATGATTTCATCATCATGGTAACCTAACTAAAAACAGGGACAAGGCATTAAATGCAGAAGAAAAGGCATCTATCTCAGTGGTGAATAGAGATCGAGGAGAGGAAAGTGGCAGAGAGCACGGAGGCCTTGGAAAATGGGACCTGTAAAAATCCCAAAGGAACTGACAGAGAGATTCCCTTATGGATGATTTTTACACGTCAAGGCAGTGCTAGATCTGCATGGAACTTATTAAGACAATATTGATGCATGGGTTCTCCTTCTATGCGGGTGGGGGGAGAGAAGAGAAGGACCCATTGAAGCTCATTATATATAGGATTATTTATATTAACCTTTTTTATATTTTTTATTTATTAAAAGATCTTTTTTATTTTGAAAATAATTACACATATATTTTTTATGTTTTATTGAAATAATGGTTAATGTAATAATTCTTTACATAAAAAATAAAATATAGAAAAAATCTGAATAATAAACATAAAACGTAAGGAAGATCGGTGTAATTATTTTTAAAATAATGACGGTATGTTCAATAAACCGAATTACATAGGGGATATTAGTATAAATAACCCTTATATATACTAGTATGCATACGTTTCATACAATTTAGAAAGACTAAACAATAAGCTAATTAATTTTTGTCTATAAGTTATTATCTAACTATATTCATTAATTTAATAGATAATATTAATTGATAAACGTAAGAAATTGTATATTGGAAAGAAAATTGTTACGGTGAAGCCTATCTTTTCTGATGAATACGAATTCGTAGATGCTTGAGGGATCCATGTCTTTGTGGATAAGAAAAACCAATTGATACAAAGTCCATGGAATAACAGCTTCGTTTCCTCTGAGAATCGTGTTGCTTCTTCCAAATGGGGAGGGTCGCCATTGGAAGCAGAAGCCAATGCTCTTGTGCTTGGATTCAACTATTCCAGATCAGAGGGTGGGCCGAAGATTATATTTGAAGGGGATTCTGAGATTAATCTTATTAAAGCCGCGGAGGACCGAATGTTTCTAATCCCCCAGAGAATTCGAACACGAGTTGAAGAGGCTAAGCAATTAATTGCTTAGGTGTCCAATGGAGTGTGCAATCTCTTATGCACCGTGATCTTCTAACATGCTTGCAGACTCCTCAGCTTCCTTTTCTTTTACTCTAGGTGTTAATTCCATTTGGATGTTCCATCATCCTCCTTGTATCATGGGCCAGTTTGAAACTGAGTCTATAAACTCCAGCAATTTCTAATATGAAGCCTATTGTTCTTGGCAAAAAAAAAAAAACAGTTTTGTTTCCTCTGAGAATCGTGTTGGCCGTTAAGACTCTGATAACCTCTATATCCCATCTCCATATAGATTGAACAATGAGATCTCTAACCTAACCTTTGAGGACCATTGATAATGTCTGGATTGCTAAAGAGTCTAAAACCAGGAAGGGATGGAATCCATGGTTCGTTGTGAATATCCATCCACCCTCCCCGAATTTTCCAGCATATGTTATCCCTCAGAAATTTGTGAGTATCCAGCATAGTGGTCCAGGTGGGTGATTCTCTCTTAGATACCACGTAAGAGACGAGCCCACAGTTGGTCCGGATTATCAGTGAATAATCTAGATATAATCATTTCTTTGTAGGAATAGAACTTGTCAAAGTTCAGATCCACTTTAATAGAGTTTGTTAGCTTATTTTTAGGGTTGAGTTGTTAGCAGTAGTGGCTATATAAATGTGAGTGTAGTTGTTTGTTTAATCATAAGTAAGAAATAAAAATATTCTCCAAACACATTGTGTTCACTGTCCTTGCCTCCTGAAGGTTACAACCCGCGGCTTGTAGCCAACATCTGGTATCAGAGCCAAGTGTAAGCCAAAGTACCTTCGGCTCAACAAGATGTCAATCGTCGAGCACTCGACGGCGCCAGCAACAAAGGAGGGAAGCATAACCTTGCACTACCTGATGCTGACATCTAGCAACTACTCCACTTGTACGATCAAGATGGAGGTCTTCATGGAGGCTCAAGGCGTTTGGGACGCCATTGTACCCGCGGACGGGGTCGTCGTAGAAAAGAAGAGAGACAAGATGGCGTTGGCGTGCATTTTGCAAGCTGTCCCCGAGGAGATCCTACTCCAGCTGGCCAAGCACAAAACGGCTAAGGAAGCTTGGAAAAGCCTGAAGACAATATACCTCGGCACAGATCGGGTGAAGAAGGCAAGGATTCAAACCTTGAAGAGTGGGTTCGAGGTTTTGCGTATGAAGGAGAGAGATTCCATCGATGAGTTTGCGAAAAAATTGACGACCCACGCAAACAAGATTAGTGGATTGGGAGACAAAATGGAGGACGTTGTCATCGTTAATAAGCTGCTCGTCTCCGTCCCAGACAAGTACCTGCATGTCGTTGCTGCGATCGAGCAGTTTGTGGATGTGGAGACAATGCCGGTCGAGGAAATGATCGGCCGACTCAAAGCGTACGAAGAACGCATACGTGGTTGAGGCGAGAGCAATAGCGGACAACTCCTGCTTACTCACGCTGAGTGGTAGGCGCGGTTGAAGAAAGGCGGCGCTGATTTTTCGTCGAACGTAAAGGGGCACTCTAGCGACGACCGGGGCCGTGGCAAGCCCCGTGGACGTGGCCGCTGGCGCGGCAGGGGTAGCCGTCGCGGCCAAATAGCATAACACCAGGAGGGTGAGGGGACTCGCGATTCAAGCTCCAACCGCGACAAATCAAAAATCAAGTGCTTCAATTGTGAAAAGTATGGGCACTATGCGTCGGAGTGTCGCAACAAACGTCATGATGAGGAGGCGAACCTCGCACGAGTGCCAGACGAGGAGGCCGCATTGCTGCTGGGAGAGACTCAGGAGGAGACGCCTGACCTCGTCATGCTCAATGAAGAGAAGATAGTACCAGACTTGCGCAGTGCTGGAGAAGCGCAGGCCGATACCGATGTGTGGTACCTCAACAACGGCGCTAGCAACCACATGACGGGCTACCGAGAAAAGTTCAAGGACCTTGATCAGGACATCACCGGCCGTGTCAAGTTCGGTGACTGCTCAACCGTGCAGATTGAGGGCAGGGGATCAATCATGTTCCAATACAAGAATGACGAACAACGTCTTCTGTCGGAGGTATACTTCATTCCAAGTTTAAGAAGTAATATATTGAGCCTTGGTCAATTAACAAAAGATGGAAGCAAGGTGGAGATTTTCGGTTCCTATTTGAGGGTATTCGACAGGAACGGCATTCTGCTGATGAAGGTGAGGAGATCACCTAACCGCCTGTACAAGATAGCTCTTGAATCTTGCAGGCCGATATGTCTAATGGCCAAAGTACAAGACCCAGCCTGGTAGTGGCATGCAAGGCTCAGACACGTGAATTTCTTCGCGCTCAAGATGATGGCAGAGAAGGGAATGGCCACTGAGCTACCGAAGATTTCTCATCCAAACCAGCTCTGTGAAGGGTGCCTCATCGCCAAACAAGCACGACTACCGTTCCCTCTGCAGGCAAGCTTCAGAGCCGAGAGGCCACTGCAACTTGTACACGCTGACATTTGTGGCCCGATTACACCCGCTACACTTGCTGGTAACAAGTACTTTCTTCTACTTGTTGATGACTTCAGTCGCATGATGTGGGTGTATATGCTCAAAGAAAAGAGTGATGCCTTTAATGCTTTCAAGAAATTCAAGTATCTTGTAGAGAATGAATGTTATAGTAAGATGAAGACACTAAGAACTGATCGAGGAGGTGAGTTCCTGTCCAAGGAATTCACAAGCTTCTGTGAAGGCGAAGGCATACAACGACACCTCACCGCACCATATACACCACAACAAAACGGCGTAGTGGAGCGTCGGAATCGCACCGTGATGGCTACGACAAGGAGCTTGCTCAAGAGCATGCATGTTCCTGGAAGTATGTGGGGCGAGGCGGTCAGACATGCTATGTACCTGCTCAACCGGTTGCCAACTAAAGCTCTCAGTACGCTCACGCCGTATGAAGCCTGGACTGGTAAGAAACCAAACCTCGAACACTTAAGGATGTTTGGATGCATCGCACACATGAAGACTGCAGGTCCTCATCATAAGAAACTTGATGACCGAAGCACGCCATTGGTGTACCTTGGAATGGAAGAGGGCTGCAAAGCACACCGTCTCTATAATCCTTAACGCGGCAAGATCCATGTGAGCAGGGATATCGTATTCGAGGAAGAAAGGAGATGGGATTGGAACAATGGTGATGGTACCGAACCACAAGGCTAGGTAGAACTCTCAGTCAAAAATCCTATTGTCGAGACAGTGATCACTCCACAGAGAGCGCTGGGAGCGGCTATGCACATGCCGGAGGGCACAGGAGATGCGGCAACACCTACGACGCACGGAGCGGCAATGGCGTCAAGCGAGCCTACTACACTACAAGCTGCGGCCTCAACTTCGAGCGGCTCACCCACACCGATGGCAGACTCGAATGAGCCAAGAAGATACCGCTCAATTATTGACGTATATGCTGAAACTGAGGAGACCTTTCTTGATCCAGAGATGCTATTTTTGTCGACTGAAGAACTGGCAAACTTTCAAGATGCTACACTTGAACATGAATGGCGGGAAGCTATGAAGAAGGAGTTTGAAGCCATCGAGAAGAATGGGACTTGGGTGCTTACTGAGTTACCATCTGGGCACAAACCCATCGGTTTTAAATGGGTGTACAAGGTGAAGAAAGACAGTGAAGGCAAGATCCTCAAGCACAAAGCTAGACTTGTAGCAAAGGGCTACATCCAGCAACATGGAGTTGATTTTAATAAAGTGTTTGCTCCAGTTGTCAGACTCAACACAGTTCGCTTGATCATCGCCATCGCAGCCCAGCACGGATGGGAGGTTCACAATTTGGACATTAAATCTGCGTTTCTGAATGGTGACCTCAAAGAGGAGGTATATGTAGCTCAACCTGAAGGCTTCGTCGTCAAGAACCAGGAGCACAAGGTATACAGGCTGTCCAAGGCTCTCTATGGCTTGCAGCAAGCACCGAGGGCCTGGAACACATGCCTGGACAACTACTTAACGGAGCTGGGATTCATCAGATGCACTCAAGACCATATTGTGTACACGAGGAGCAATAGACTTAATCGTCACAGGCACAAGAGCAACTGCGGTAAAGGTTTACAAGCAGCAGATGATGCAGAAATTTGAGATGAGTGATCTTGGGTTACTCTCCTACTACCTTGGTATAGAGGTAGATCAACATGGTGATCGCATTACACTGAAGCAATCAGCATATGCGAAGAGAGTTTTGCAGCAGTTTGAAATAAGAGATTATAATCCGACCAGGTATCCCATGGAAGCTA
This sequence comes from Iris macrosiphon, assembly GCA_036927795.1. Classification (NCBI taxonomy): domain Eukaryota; kingdom Viridiplantae; phylum Streptophyta; class Magnoliopsida; order Asparagales; family Iridaceae; genus Iris; species Iris macrosiphon. The sequence goes on from JAYESA010000007.1 coordinate 157,221,562, forward strand.
AACTGTAACTCAGCAAGAACCTTGAAGGAACACCAGTCGATCCGATGCAATATAGGCGTATCATTGGCTGTCTCGGGTACTTAACTCATACTCGCTCGGATATTTGTTATGCTGTTGGAATAGTGAGTAGGTACATGGAGAAGCCAACAACCATGCATCACCAGGCTGTGAAACAGATCCTCAGATATGTGAAGGAAATACTTGAGTATGGACTCATGTATGAAAGAGGACATGGTGAAGATGAACTGCACGGATTTACCGACAGCAACTTAGCCGGAGATGTCGACGACAGGAGAAGCACCAGCAGAATGGCGTTCTACCTCAACAAGAACCTGATTACTTGGGCATCTCAGAAGCAAAAAACTGTCACGTTGTCCTCCTGTGAAGCTGAGTTCATGGTGGCAACGGCTGCAGCGTGTCAAGCTTTGTGGCTGAGGAATCTGGTTAGTGAAGTGACTGGCCGCGAACCTAAGCCAGTCACGCTCTATGTTGACAACAAGTCTGCAATTGCGTTGATGAAGAATTCATTGTTTCATGGGTGCAGTAAGCACATTGATACTCGCTTTCATTTCATTCGTGAGTGTGTTGAAAGAGGGCAGATAAAGGTGGAGTTCGTGAGCACTGGAAAGCAATGTGCCAACATTCTCACGAAGGCTCTCACCAAAGTAAAATTCGCTGAGATGCAGCAGGTGCTTGGAGTTATCAACCTTGATCAAATCTAGATGAAGGAGGATAATATCAGTTAATACTCTAGATATGACCATTTCTTTGTAGGAATAGAACTTGTCAAAGTTCAGATCCACTTTAATAGAGTTTGTTAGCTTATTTTTAGGGTTGAGTTGTTAGCAGTAGTGGCTATATAAATGTAAGTGTAGTTGTTTGTTTAATCATAAGTAAGAAATAAAAACATTCCCCAAACACATTGTGTTCACTGTCCTTGCATCCTGAAGGTTACAACCCGCTGCTTATAGCCAACATGGATCTTGTCCCCATATTTCTTCCAGAGAATCTCCTAATTGTTCCAAAGCAACTAGAAAGAGATTCTTTAACCCCATACTAGTTTACCCACAAGAGATTGGCTCACCCATTCAACATTTCTGATACCAAGGCCACCTTCTTTCTTAGGACAGGTAATTCTATTCCATGCAATAGAGTGCATTCTTCTTTCATTTGTTTTATGTCCCCACCAAAATTCCTTTTACAATTTATTGATTGTCGAGGTAATAGTTTTTGGGACATTATAAGCTGATAAGTAATAGATGGGTATTGATCCCAAAGTCGATTTGATAAGGACTGACCTACCTGCATGGGAAAGAAGTTTGGACTTCCAACCATTCAACCGATCACTGCATTTAGAGAGAAGGTTTTGATATGTGGAAATCTGATTTTTTGGATTTCAGAAGTTGGTGACCCCTAATACCTATCATCAGGAAATTAGCAAGTTGGGATTGGAGTGATGGTTCCGTTGATTTGCTAAAGTGTATACTGGATTTGTCAAAGTTAATTTGTTGTCCAAACCAAGATAAAAAGGTATTAAGAATCTCATATACCTTATTCATGGATTGGAAAGAAGCTTCTCCAAATAGAAGAATATCATCAGCGAATAACAAATAAGAAATAACCGGGGAGTACCTATATTATACGTACTCTATGGAATAAATTATTATTTTTGTACCAATAGAATATACGAGATAGAATTTCAGTGCATAAAATACAGATATAAGGCGATAAAGGATATTCCTGCCTAATACCCCTACCCAGTTTGAACCAACCTTCAGGTTTTTTGTTGACAAGAACAGAGAAAGACGAAGAGGTAATGCAATTCATAGTCAGAGTATTGGTGTGTCCTTGCATGCCTAACCCATTTAAACAGTTTTGGATGAATGACTAAGAAAGGCGGTCATATGCCTTAGCCATATCAATTTTGAGGGCAAATATTTTCTTCTTTTTGGAGAAGAACTTCATAGAATGGATAAGCTCTTGGGTGATAATCACATTATCAGTAATGTGTCTACCTTGAAGGCATTTTGTGTAGGTCAAATAAGTTTGTTTAGTAATGGCCTAATCCTTGATGTAAGAATTTGGGTAACAGTTTGGTATGTGATGTTACAAAGAGAAATAGGCCTAAAGTCCATTGGGTGTTCAGGACATTCTTTTTTGGGGATAAGGACTATATGAGTATGATTAATAGGTGCTGGAAGAGAAGCAGTATTGAAGTTTGCTGAATGGTGGAACAAAAAGCTTTACCAGTAATATTCCAGTTCTGTTGGCTGAAAATGGCAAGAAAATCATCAAGTCTAGGCGCTTTCAATGGGCAAATGTGTTTAATAGTGTTCTCAATCTCCTCACTACCAAAATAAGTCAAATCAGCGACGAAATTAGCGACTCTGGAAGACAACGTCGCTAATATTATTAAAATTAGCAACGTATTTAAAAGAAATTACAATACGTCGCTATCAGCGACATTCAGCGACGTTTAGCGACTACCTTTATACTACCAAAATAAGTCAAATCAGTGACGAATTTAGCGACTCTAGAAGACGACGTCGCTAATTTTATCGTAATTAGTGTCGTATCTAAATGACATCGCAATACATCGCTATCAGCGACTTTTAACGATGTTTAGCAACTACCTTTAGTATTATAAAATCTAACGTCGTCGACTAGTCGGTAAGCGTCGATATATTTTTAATAACGACGAAGTTTACCGACTCCACACATTATATGTCGCAGTATATTAAAACTTTTGTGATGTTTAGCGACGTCAGGTATAGACGTCACAAAATTAATTTATATAGGGTTCCGGTGGTTGGTTTGACTTTTCATTCCTCCCCCTAAATTTTTTATTTCTCGCCCCTCCCCCCTTGTTCCCCCGACCGCCTCCGAGCCCCCGGTGGCCCACCCGCTCCACAGACCCCAATCCTCCCAGGAAACCTACTGAACGACCCGCACCCGGATTTTAGGGCACGAAAGCGTGGGTACGTCCAGCCTACGCCACAGCATCGACGGTAGAACGTTTCTAGGTCATGATACTATCTAATCAATCTCACATGAACATTCAACTCCATAAGGAGACACAGATATCATAACATAATGCGGAATATACTCAATCACATAAACTAGAGCACGATGAGATATCAAAGAATACAATAAAATGTAACACAAGTCTAAATAGAAATAATCTAACACAACAATAAATCCAAATCTCAACAAAGTATGCCGGAGACAAATTCAGTACCAATAGACTGTTAAAAGAAACTAACTAGATATCTAGTGATCTTGGCTAAACCTCCCGGAATCACAACTGAACTACCAAGTCCAAATCTGCAGCTACTCACCCCGTGGTCCATAAAATGTCGGACACCAGTCCTCTAAGGCATAGTCTGAAAAAATATTTTCAGTCAGTAAGGAGCAAAGTATATCTCAAATAACAGTTCCATTTAATTGATAAGGACTATAAAAAAATAAATAGATGATGCTAAATACTGAGATAAGGCAATAAGTAAATACAATAACAATATAAAGAGACAGGCAATATAAGCAATATGGTACCGTCAGTACATATATGAAATAAAGAGAAATAGCTACAATATCATATACAGGTGATGTGGTATATAAAAATGAAATGAGGAACTGTAACTATTCTAAGTGTTTGAAATATCGGTCTATCATGTGATCGGCTTGGGACAAGATCAGGCTTGTTACATATGATTAGCTATGATTCATGTAAGGTCAGGCTAACCATTTGGTTAGCTATGGTGCAAATAATGGTCAGGCTAATCATATATAACAGGCTATGACGCATATAATGGTCAGGCTGCACCCCGACGTGAGGTGTGGGGTGGGGTGAGCTATGATGCATGTAGAGTTTGGTATGATCACATAATCTACTAATATTTTCCCCGCCCTCAACTAGTACAGTGGATCCAACCATGACACGTTACGATACACGATCAATGTCAAATATATCATGTACGATGTCTAATATCAATGTCGTGTATAATGTCAATACGATAATCAATATAATATCTCATGACTGCAGATCCAATCTATATACTAGTCCGTGTAGCACAGTGTCAAGAATCAGATATAATATTTCTAGATACTGGAATTATAGATATTATTAAATAATTAGAAATTATCAGAGAATGTACTCGCCTTGGGTCCTTAGCTGGTAATACCAATATCCTGTTCCAGAGTATCATCTGGATGATCCAACAGTCCTATAGACATATCATAAAATATAATATTGCATCAGACGTTACACTAACACAATCATAAACACATTGAACTCAGGGGCTACGCTAGGTATTACACTGGTCAACTAGGGTTAAGTGTGCGTCTAATTGCGCGGGTGTCGCGTCTGTAATTGCTTTGAATTCAGACAGTCGGTGATACGGGTCTCGCCAATACGTGAGTGTACATATGGCAGCCTTCTAATAATTAACGGGGTTACAGGTCTATGTAAATACGGGGTATCCGTAATTACACTCGGGTCGCCTAATACATTCATAATTATACATATTATCAATTAGCATATATCATTAATTAAATATAATACATATATATGTGTATACCAATAATTATATACAAAAATAGGTATAAGTGTATATACACTAAATAGAATTTTTATACTATATACATATGTTTATATATTCATACCACATATTTATATATATAACCGCCATTATTTATATGTATACAAAAGAATATATATACTGAATATATATATATGTATACCAGTAAAAATATACATATACTATATTTATATATATATATATACCAATTTTAATACATATACTATATATATATATATATATATATATATATATATATATATATATATATATATATATATATATATATATATATATATACCAAAATACATACTAACATATATTATGAATACGTATATACTAATATATATGTTGAATACATATATACTAATAGAGAAATACACTATATATATGTATATGTATATACATACGAATCATACACATACCAATACATATACTACATACATACATGCATACAAAAATACACCAAATACGTACATACATACGTATACGCGAGGGGAGAACCGAACATGTGCGCGTGTACGACGACGACGGGGACGACGAAGACGAAGGTGAATGGTGATGAACACGACGATGGTGGTGAAGGTGATCGCGATGGTGAAGGTCATGGTGACGATTTGACGACAAGGGGTGGCCGGGGCTGTCCAGGCAATGGAGTTGGCCGCCGGGGTATATACTGGCATGATGGTGAGGATGATGACGTCGGAGAGGAGACAGGAACATGGAGGAGAAGGGGGAGGTCCGGCGGGTTGGATCGGGGTGCTCAGGTGGCAGTGTTGAACAGGGATGGCCGAAGGGAATGGAGGAGACGGCGTTCAGTCGTGTGCAGCGGGGATGCGTACGCGTCTGTCAGGCGGAGACTCCGACGAAGTTCTGCTGGGTGGTCGAGGCACTCCGGTCATGATGAGGGGAGATGAAGGCAGTGTCGTGCAGTCGTTCAGCGGGTCGAGGTGGCTGTGGAGTCGGGTTCGTGGCCATCCGGCGGAGGAGCTCGACTGGGATCAGGCGGGCGGGGCGAGTTCGGGATCAGAGGGTGGTCTGCTCGAGCAAGTCTCCGGTGAGATCTCGGCTAGGCGAAGGGGGGAGATGGCAGAGGGAAGGAGGTCGACGGGATGTCGGCTCTGGCAGTCGGGTCTGGGGGGGCTCGACGGTGAGCAGCGGGTTGTAGGGGAGGACGACGTCGTGGAGGAGGGACTGGGATGCAGGGCAGTCGATGGCAGTGTTGGAGAGTTGTCGGGGTCGAGCTGTTGTTGCTCCGATGAGGAGACGGTGGGGTATGGGTTGACGAGGCGTCGGGTACAGCGGTTCCAGTCGCTAGTCGAGCGGAGGAGGCTGTCAGAATTGGGCCGGGGAGATGACCGGGTGCTTGGCCGGGTGAATAGTGGAGTTGGTTTGTTTCCCCCCCCTTTCTTTTTTAAAAGGAGGAGAAGAAGAAGAAGAAGAAGAAGAAGAAGAAGAAGAAGAAGGGAAGAAATGGAAAAAGAAGGAGGGCTACAGTTTTGGAAGGAGTGAGGAGAAAGAGAGGTGGGGGCTTGTTTCCTAGGTTTGGGGATTAGGGCATGCTTGGGAAGAGTTCATTGAAGAGACATCTTATAGGAGATGTGATGGGAGGTGTATGGTGATGATGAGCCCCATTTTGAATGGGTGGTCAGGATTTGACATAAAGAAAATCATTCATGCAAGGAGAGGGTTGGGTTGACTAGTCAAATATTAGGGCTTCTCCATTTGGTTTGAACCAATGGGGTGTTGACACCTAATGCAACATTTGCAAATAAGCCCCCTTAAATTTGGGTATTTGCACAGACACATGAAATAATAAAAAATTGGTGGGCGATTTGGTGTTTGGTGTTTTGTAGGGTGAGGGAGTGTTGTGTGTTTTGTTTGAGCTTAATGAATAGGGTATTAGGATTAAATTGGGTTAAAATAGAATTAGTCAAAGTTGGTATCCCCAATTTAATTAGAAACAAATGCAAGCGATGTTCTAAAATTAATTAGAAGTATATGGGACTAAAATTAGGTTGGGACACAAATATCATTAGTGAAGAAGACTCAGAGCAGAATATTATCCTAATTTGGGTTGCACAAAAATGGGTCGAGATTGTCACCAATTTCGATTGGAACGCACAACGATACAAAGTTGGATTTTATTTAGAAATTAAATAAACGTCCGTGACGAATATTGTGCGGCTAAAATGAAGCACAAGAGAGCATAATTATGAGTTACAAAAAGGTCAGAATGGAAGACGGGCACGTCGAGGGCAATGTTGTAAAATTGTTGGAAGACAAAAGTTAGGGTAGCGCTCCAAATATCGAAGCAATGGTAAGGCGCAACAATTAAATAAAATTACGGTAATAATTACAACCTCAAATAATTAAGTTCTAAATAATGCAAATTAATTCATAACCCTATAATTCGGTCAGGTGTTCATCTAGTGGGCTTCTAGGTCAAGTCTACCAGCTCAAACATTAATGAACACTGTATATATATAATATATATAAATACACATCTCATGCAATTATTTAAATTAAATACACATATCATGCAATCATTTAAAATAACTACCACAATATTAATAATATATAAAAAAGTCAAAAATACTCCTATTTTCATGATGTGGTGGTGACAAGTCTACCCTCCTTAAAAGAATTTCGTCCTCAAAATTTAAGATCCTCATAGTGGTATTTACTCATTATATATTTTATTTTCCATCAAAATTTAAATTCATCAAACCTATAATCATAAAGTAATCCATATTGTTATTTCACAAAATTCTCAAAATTCTATGAATATAATATTTCTGAAAATCCTCAAATAAAAAAAAACAAATTCAATTCTTATCACAATCTCCTCCAAAATTTTAAGTTCATATCTAAATACTCAAAATTTGATACCAATCCTCTAATTTAAACTCAATCAATGCACACTTTTATAAATTAAGAAATCCCATCTAAAAACACTAATCCATGAATCCAATCGATGCATATTTATAAAATTTAAATTCTCATCACGAAAATTGAATTCAAACACTAATCCATTAATGATCTTATTCCTTGATTTCTTTTTCCACAAAATACTCAACAATGTGATACTTATGGAATCTTCAAATGCAACATTCATAATATAAATTTTTAAATTTATATCTTGCAATCAAATAAATATAATAATAATCTCCTAAATTTCCTCAAGTTTTAATGATAAATTATATCATAATTAATAAATTATCAATTCTATCATATTAAATTCTTATCTCTTTATTTAAATTAATGATTATCCTCAAAATTTAAGCATCTTGTCTCTCTTGTCAAGTTATAACCTCTTCCTAAATCTACTACAGTCAAACCCCCATTAATCAAGTTCTAAGAAAATTTTACCTACAGTCATACAACATACAATCTAGAGGAAACATGCATGGCTATGGTTTGTTTTGTCATGGTATTGCAGTCTCTGTCAGGGTGTGCTACTAACTATATTCTAACAAGAAAATCATGAATACAAGCTACGGTACTAAGGAATCAGTCAATCAATCAAACAGAAAAGGACAGAAGGAAAGAAAAGAACAAAACCTGCTAACACGTCACCTGCGGTATCTTCTATTTCTAACATACACTTAACTCTGGCACATTCACTAACTAATTCATATTCTTGTACACTGATACCCATATCAACTAATCATTAGTCCACAAGACATCCATGAATACATCCTCATTGCATACACCTGTCTATTGATACCTAAATCTGATACCAAGAATCTCTAATATAACCATGGTTTAATAATGCATCCAAAGTTTGATACCTCTATCCCTTTAGGTACCACAGTTTCTACTACAAGCACACTCACTGCTAGCTTTCTTACCTACTGCAATTGTTGATACTAGTTTTTCTTTTTACTCAAGTGCAAGCCAAGTGCAACACAACACACTAAGTACTACTCCTTCCAATGCAACTCTAGATGGACACCCAAGTCTGTTTGCAGTGCCATCTCAAGCATTCTCAAGCCAATAGATCCTTACACATGCACATCAATCACTCATATATTGTTATACATTTCTTATCCACCATAAAATTAATCCTCAAAATAATATCATCAAAGTTTAACTTCTTGAACAAATTAAAATAAAATGCATATACTTCCCTCAAAAGTCAAATATTTACATATCGAAATAGAATTTTAATCACTTCCCAAAATTTTTATAGCTTTGACTATGTTTATTGAATCAAATTTTGAATCCTCAAATATTTTAATAACATAAAATCTCAACTCCTCAAAATTCTTAAAAATTTAATTCTTTTCCACTCTTCAAATTATAAATTTAAATCCACAAGTATACATATAAATACTCACAGTCTCTAATCCTCAAGGTGCACACTAATACACCAATTATCTACAACCTCAACTGTGTACGGAAATTTGTACTATCCGGATTACTTGCACTATTACTCCCAATAATTAAAGTTATCATCACACATATTTTCTCCCATGATTTTCAATCTATATTAACTAGTATACCAATCTAATTATCATCACACGAAGTGCTTACTGTTATTAGCATCATTCTCGAATAATCCTCGATATAGAATCATTAGTACTATTGATATGGTAACACTAGCTTCATCATTAGATCATCTCATTACTTATTAGAACTCACGATCATTCGCACTAGTTATAACTTATATAATACACATGTTTCACTTCGCTCTCATGGGCGGCATATGGTTCCATGATTGATGTGTAAGCATATCTCTTAAACCTTTTACAGCCTGTTAAACTAATCTGTGATACACTTCACAACTTTTATTACCAATCCTGATATTTCTCTACTCATGACATCTCGTTAAAACCCTTTATGAATATACATTTCTTTACTCTTAACACACCCAAGTATCAATCATCAAATTAAACATCATGCTTCATTAATCTTTAACACAATTTCTTGATACTTAATTATTTATATAGATCATCCAATTACATAAATTAATGACTATCCAGGACTGACATGATAATTCTGATACTTACTCTTGGAACCTTCACTGATACTCTTTTCTTCTTCTATCTATAGTGCCAATACTAACTATAACACACCTATCATAGAACTATTGCTACAAGGTACTATGCTATGGGTTAACTCTAGGTTAATGCCTACTGCTCACATGTCCAACTAGGAAATACTTACAAACTCACAAGCAACACTCAATCAACACTAATACAAGCCACAGACATAATTGCAAGTCACTAATTATCATACTAACAAGGAATCCTCAAAGAAAAGAAGCTCAAAAGGAACTGGATTAAGGACTGAAGGTACTGCTACTGCTAGCAAAGGAATTGATGGAACAAAGTCATGTAATAACGGAAATAGATAAGTATTGAGATGATACTTTAAGAACCAATTTAAGATACAACCTGATAATCATACACGTCTGTCCAAAATTATGACACTCAGAATCCTCGCCACGCCAGTAAGCATAAATGCGATAAACGACAGGTTCCGTAACTAAGGTATGCAACTCTATAATCATGTCATCTAGAATCCTCGCCACGCCAACCGGTATGGCTGCGAAAGACTCTAAATTTTATAACTTAAGTATGTACATCCAAGTCAGTTTCCTACGTTCTCGTTACGACAGCTAATATGGCTGCGATAAACTCTAGGTTCCATAACCAAAGTATACGTTTTACCTTTCTCACTGTCCTCATCAATATATGTCATCAGATGATACCGTAAAGTTTAGTCCGTAAAATTCATCTCGATATGAAATCAACTCAACAACGATACCAAAAATTAAATTTAACAACCGGTCAACAAGAATCAACTCAACAATGATACCAAGATTAAATTTAATAACTGATCAACGAGAATCAAGTTCAATAACAACAAGCGAGAACGGACGGGACAAGGAAAAAGATTTAAATTGGAAATTATAATAAGGTTCTCAAGGGTCATCCCAGGAATCTCTCAAGAATTTTTTTTTTTTGTGATTGAGTATCCTCTCTCATCCTAGTATCCTATGTCCTATATTTTATAGCAGACACACAGAAGTACAACTAAGACGTCGCACTACCACGATATCGCACAACTTGCGAAGTCTGACCTGCATGGGCCACCACTAAAAATGTGTCACGACCCGCACCTGGATTTTGGGGCACGAGAGCGTGGGTACGTCCAGCCTACGCCGCAGCATCGACGGTAAAAAGCTGTCTAGGTCATGATACTATCTAATCAATCTCACATGAACATCCAACTCCATAAGGAGACACAAATATCATAACATAATGCGGAATATACTCAATCACATAAACTAGAGCACGATGAGATATCAAAGAATAAAATAAAATGCATCACAAGTCTAAATAAAAATAATCTAACTCAACAATAAATCCAAATCTCAACAAAGTATGCCGGAGACAAATCCGGTACCAATAGACTGTTAAAAGAAACTAACTAGATATCTAGTGATCCCGGCTAAACCTTCCGGAATCATAACTGAACTACCAAGTCCAAATCTGTAGCTACTCACCCCTTGGTCCATAAAATGTCGGACACCAGTCCTCTAAGGCATAGTCTGGAAAAATATTTCCAGTCAGGAAGGAGCAAAGTAGATCTCAAATAACAGTTCCATTTATTTGATAAGGACTATAAAACAATAAATAGATGATGCTAAATACTGAGAGAAGGCAATAAATAAATGCAATGACAATATAAAGAGACAGACAATATAAGCAATATGGTACCGTCAGTGCATATATAAAATAAAGAAAAAGAGCTACAATATCATATACAGGTGATGTGGTATATGAAAATGAAATGAGAAACTGTAACTATTCTAAGTATTTAAAATATCGGTCTATCATGTGATCGGCTTGGGACAAGATCAGGCTTGTTACATATGATTAGCTATAATTCATGTAAGGTCAGGCTAACCATTTGGTTATCTATGATGCAAGTAATGGTCAGGCTAATCATATATAACAGGCTATGAGGCATATAATGGTCAGGCTGCACCCGACGTGAGATGTGGGGTGAGCTATGATGCATGTAGAGTTGGGTATGATCACATAATCTACTAATATTTCCCCCTGCCCCAAACTAGTACAGGGGATCCAACCATGACACGTTACGATACACGATCAATGTCCAATATATCATGTACGATGTCTAAGATAAATGTCGTGTACAATGTCAATGCGATAATCAACGTAACATCTCATGACTGCAGATCCAATCTATATACTAGTCCGTGTAGCATAGTGTCAAGAATCAAATATAACATTTCTAGATACTGGAATTATAGATATTATCAAATAATTAGAAATTATCAGAGAATGTACTCGCCTTGGGTCCTTAGCTGGTAATACCAATGTCCTATTCCAGAGTATCGTCTGGATGATCCAATAGTCCTATAGACATATCATAAAATATAATATTTGCATCAGACGTTACACTAACACAATCACAAATACATTGAACTCAGGGGCTACGCTAGGTATTACACTGGTCAACTAGGGTTAAGTGCGCATCTAATTGCGCGGGTGTCGTGTCTGTAATTCCTGTGAATTTAGACAGTCGGTGATACGGGTTTTGCCAATATGTGAGTGTACATATGGCAGCCTTCTATTAATTAACAGGGTTACAGGTCCATGTAAATACGGGGTATCCGTAATTACACTCGGGTCGCCTATTACATTCATAATTATACATATTATCAATTAGCATATATCATTAATTAAATATAATACATATATATGTGTATACCAATAATTATATACAAAAATATGTATAAGTGTATATACACTAAATAGAATTTTTATACTATATACATATGTTTATATATTCATACCACATATTTATATATATATATATATATATATATATATATATATATATAACAACCATTATTTATATGTATACAAAAGAATATATATACTGAATATATATATACGTATACCAGTGAAAATATACATATACTATATTTATATATATATATACCAATTTTAATATATATACTATATACTTGTATATAGATGTATATATATATATATATATACCAAAATACATACTAACATATATTATGAATACGTGTATACTAATATATATGTTGAATACATATATGCTAATAGAGAAATACACTATATATATGTATATGTATATACATACGAATCATACACATACCAATACATATACTACATACATACATGCATACAAAAATACACCAAATATCTACACGCGTACGTATACGCGAGGGGTGAACCGAACCTGTGCGCGTGCACGACGACAACGGGGACGACGAAGACGAAGGTGAATGGTGATGAACACGACGATGGTGGTGAAGGTGATCACGATGGTGAAGGTCATGGTGACGATTTGACGACCAGGGGTGGTCGGGGCTGTCCAGGCAATGGAGTAGGCCGCTGGGGTGTAGTCTGGCACGATGGCGAGGATGATAACGTCGGAGAGGAAATAGGAACAGGGAGGAGCAGAGGGAGGTCCGGCGGGTTGGATCGAGGTGCTCAGGTGGCGGTGTTGAACATGGATGGCTGGAGGGAATGGAGGAGACGGAGACTCCGACGAAGTTCTGCGGGGTGGTCGAGGCACTCCGATCGTGATGAGGGGAGATGAAGGCTGTGTCGTGCAGTCGTTCAACGGGTCGAGGTGGTTATGGAGTCGGGTTCGTGGCCATCCGGCGGAGGAGCTCGATTGGGATTAAGCGGTCGGGGCGAGTGCGAGATCATCGGGCGGTCTGCTCGAGTAAGTCTCTTGCGAGATCTCGGCTAGGCGAAGGGGGGAGATGGCAGAGGGAAGAAGGTCGACGGGATATCGGCTCCGGCAGTCGGGTCTGGGGGCTCGACGGTGAGCAGCGGGTTAAAGGGGAGGACGGCGTCGTAGAGAAGGGATTGGGATGCAGGGCAGTCGATGGCAGCGTTAGAGAGCAGTCGGGGTCGAGCTGTTGTTGCTCCGATGAGGAGACGGCGGGGGACGGGTTAACGAGGCATCGGGTACAGCGGTTCCAGCCGCTGGTCAAGGGAGAAGACGGAGGAGGCTGCCGGAGTTGAGCCGGGGAGATGGCCGGGTGCTTGGCCGGGTGAACAGTAGAGTTGGTTTGTTCTCCCCCCCTTTCTTTTTTAAAAGGAGGAGGAGAAGAAGAAGAAGAAGAAGAAGAAGAAGAAGAAGAAGAAGAAGAAGAAGGGAAGAAATAAAAAAAGAAGGAGGGCTACGATTTTGGGAAGAGTGAGGAGAGAAAGAGGTGGGGGCTTGTTTCCTAGGTTTGGGGATTAGGGCATGCTTGGGAAGAGTGCATTGAAGCGACATCTTATAGGAGATATGATGGGAGGTGTGTGGTGATGATGAGCCCCATTTTGAATGGGTGGTCAGGATTTGACATGAAGAAAATCATTCATGCAAGGAGAGGGTTGGGTTGAATAGTCAAATATTAGGGCTTCTCCATTTAGTTTGAACCAATGGGGTGTTGACACCTAATACAACATTTGCAAATAAGCCCCCTTAAATTTGGGTATTTGCACAAACACATGAAATGATAAAAAATTGGTGGGCAATTTGGTGTTTGGTGTTTTGTAGGGTGAGGGGGTGTTGTGTGTTTTGTATGGGATTAATAAAAAGGGTATTGGGATTAAATTAGGTTAAAATAGGATCAGTCAAAGTTGGTATCCCTAATTTAATTAGAAACAAATGCAAGCGATGTTCTAAAATTAATTAGAAATACATGGGACTAAAATTAGGTTGGAACACAAATATCATTAGTGAAGAAGACTCAGAGAAGAATATTATCCTAATTTGGGTTGCACGAAAATGGGTCGAGATTGTCTCCAATTTCGATTGGAACGCACAACGATACAAAGTTAGATTTTATTTAGAAATTAAATAAACATCAGCGACGAATATTGTGCGGCTAAAATGAAGCACAAGAGAACATAATTATGAGTTACAAAAAGGTCATAATGGAAGGCGGGTACGTCTAGGGCAAGGTTGTAAAATTGTTGGAAGACAAAAGCTAGGGTAGCGCTCCAAATATCGAAGCAACGATAAGGCACAATAATTAAATAAAATTATGGTAATAATTACAACCTCAAATAATTAAGTTCTAAATAATGCAAATTAATTCATAACCCTATAATTCGGTCAGGTGTTCATCTAGTGGGCTTCTAGGTCAAGTCTACCAGCTCAAACATTAATGAACACTGTATATATAATATATATAAATACAAATCTCATGCAATTATTTAAATTAAATACATATATCATGCAATCATTTAAAATAACTACCACAATATTAATAATATATAAAAAAGTTAAAAATATCCCTATTTTCAGGATGTGGTGGTGACAAGTCTACCCTCCTTAAAAAAATTTTGTCCTCGAAATTTAAGATCCTCATAGTGGTATTTACTCATTATATATTTTATTTTCTATCAAAATTTAAATTCATCAAACCTATAATCATAAAGTAATCCATATTGTCATTTCACAAAATTTTCAAAATTCTATGAATATAATATTTCTGAAAATCCTCAAATAAAAAAAAACAAATTCAATTCTTATCACAATCTCCTCCAAAATTTTAAGTTCATATCTAAATACTCAAAATTTGATATCCAATCCTCTAATTTAAACTCAATCAATGCACACTTTTATAAATTAAGAAATCTCATCTTAAAACCCTAATCCATGAATCCAATCGATGCATATTTATAAAATTTAAATTCTCATCTCAGAAATTGAATTCAAATACTAATCCATTAATGATCGTATTCCTTGATTTCTTTTTCCACAAAATACTCAACAATGCGATACTTATGGAATCTTCAAATGCAACATTCACAATATAAATTTTTAAATTCATATCTTGCAATCAAATAAATATAATAATAATCTCCTAAATTTCCTCAAGTTTTAATGATAAATTATATCATAATCAATAAATCATCAATTCTATCATATTAAATTCTTATCTCTTTATTTAAATTAATGATTATCCTCAAAATTTAAGCATCTTGTCTCTCTTTTCGATCTTGTGGATTTCTGTACCACACACTATGGACCGGATATAGATGTAGATTACACACCAGAGATCTTAGAGGAGACTATTTCTTTAGATGAGATATTGCCTGCAGCTCCCTAGATAGTATTACATTATGCATCTGAGACTTATTGAGGTTTATTTCAGTTTATGTTTAGACTTATGTTAAGTTTAATTTGAGACATAGTGTTTAACTATGTCATTCTTCTTATCTTTTATCGTGCCTTATACTTCTATAGTTGTTGTGATTGAGTTTACATTATGAGATATTATGAGATATATATTGTCCTCCTTATGGAGATTGATATCATCGACATATATTTAGTTATATAGTATTATTGTGACCTAGACAGCGTTCTACCGCCGATGCTGCGGCATAGGTTGGACGTACCTGCATACTCGTGCCCCTATACCAGATGCGGGTCGTGACAAGTACGACGTTGTTGGTCGTGTCCACGGTGGTCTCGACAAGCGTGTACTCCTGTGCCATCAGCAGTGCGGGCTCATCGTTGTCAACTTGCGTCAGATTGGCGTGCTCATCTCGCTTCGGCTTGCGGCAGTCCTTCGCCTAGTGGCCGTAGATGCCACAATTATGGCACTTACCCTTCTTATCGTGCGTACCACCGGACGCGTTGCCATTGCCGTAGTTCATTTTGTCGCGGCCATGACCTCTTGTCTTGCCGTGCCCTCGACCATAACTTTTGCCACCATTGGAGTAGACCTCGCTTTCCTTCCTCTGCTTCGTGCGAGCGAGCCACTCCTCTTCGGAGAGGAGAAGGCCGCTACTTGTGTCACCGGAGTTGCTGTCAAGATCGTACCGCTCCTCGACGGCTAAAAGACGACCGATAAGCTCTTCAATTGACAGCGTCTTGAGATCCACTAAAGTCTCAATGGTGATGGTGACTTGCGTGTACTTGGATGGAACGACTCGAAGGAATTTTTTAACTACCTTCTCGTCGTCCATTTCATCGCCGAGTAGTTGCAGGTCGCTGACAAGTCCCGTGAGCCGCATCGTGAAGTCCTCGACGGACTCGCCGTCCTTGAACTTCATTGATTCGAAGTCAGCGCATAATTTCTGTGCCTTGGCCTCGCGCACGCGCTTGACCCCCATCCGCATCATCTTCACAGCATCCCATGCTTCCTGGACAGTATCTTTCACTTCCAGTGTCTGCAGCATCTCTGGTGGTACGATACGGAGTATGACGGACAGGGTCATCCTGTCGTCGTGGTAGTCGGCATTCCCGGGTTCGATTGCCTCCCACAGGCCTTGTGCCTTCATTTTGACTCTCATTAAGAGAGCCCAATCCACGTAGTTGGTCTGTGTCAGCATGGGATACTTGAAGGTGAATGAGGTCTCCTTCATAGATGTCGGCGTCGTGGGGCTTTGCTCGTCGTTGGTTGCCATAGCTCTGATACCAAATGTAAGATGAGAGAAGTATTTGATTCTTGGAATAAATAATTTTGTGTTATGTTCAACCTCAACTTGGCCTTTAAATAGCCATTTACAACTCTAACAGAATGCAAAAAAGTAGTACCCTCTAACCATATTCTAACTAACAAATCAAAACAAATTAACGGCATAGAAAAAATAACAAAATTCCTAAAGACTAGGAATTTATTAAAATCCAAATAACAACTGCTTCAACATCCTCAACAGGATTAACTCTAACAGAGGCCTTATTTGCTAGGAATAATGAGAAAACTAGGTCTTCGTTCCATCTGCCAGTTTGCTAAGAGATAAGTTGCTGACCAAATTAACAATCAAATGCACTCCAGGATTTCCCTGACATCTGTTGTTAGTAAGGGCAGAAACCCATGGATCCGTCCAGATGTTAATGGAGGTACCATCACCTACTAACCAGAGCCAAAGCCCAAAAGTCAGATTTTTGAAGATAATCGCATTTGAGAAGTTTCACCCATTCCAAATTCGTATTAGTAAGGAATCTCCATGTCAACTTTGTTAGCATAGCTTGGTTGATGATCTCCGAGTCTCGAAATCCCAATCCTCCTTGTACTTTAGGATTGATAAAATTATTCTAGTTACTAAAATATAATTTTCTCTGAGAAGAAGAGTCTCCCTGTCACGTCCCGCTCCCGAATAATCGAATACGAGGGAGTCCCCAAGTCCTAAGTCTCAGAGGGAGTCCCCAAGTCCTGCTCATCATCTTCTACTACGTCCTCAGAGGGACCATAATAGGTAGGATACATCTTATCATCATCCTCACCTACCATGGTTATCCAATCAGGATGGAGCAAAGTAGCACATATCCGAACACTAGTCACAATATCATGCAATATGTAAATAATAGGTGATAACAGAAAATAAGTAAGTGAACAATGAAATAAATACATGTGTATTATCCTAAATAAGAATCATGCAAATAGACACCAACCATAGCATGTAGGGGTAATCGGTATAAGGCATTGAAAGTGCTAGCAGTCAATTAATATAAATAAGACATTAATTAGTGCTATCAGTTAATTATATAGTAAGGCACTAATTAATATTAGCAATCAATCAATTTGGACATAAGGCACATAAAGTGCTAGCAGTCAATCGTCGTCCGGCTAATGAAACCACATGCTATGACTCATGTCACCCTCCAAACTCAATCAAGACAATCAATAGCAATGATAACATATGCAATCAATATGATGAATGAGATACTGTAAATGGAGAGGAAAAGTGTACTTGCCTCGGTTCTTTGAATGGATAGTGGTGTGATCACAAGCTCCTAGAAAATAATATAAGTATATTAGAATTTAACACTAAACAACCCTTATAAGTGACTAATTCTAATTAATCCTTATACTAACAATTTACTATTTAGTAACCATTAAACTAACATTTACTACTAATAACTTAATTAACCAGATAACCTAAATTATCTAACACTGCTCACCAAGTATTCAATCATTCACACAAATTGCTGACATTATCCCGCCAAGACTTGGTTTGAAACCAACCCAAAGAATAGTCTTCTCTTAATGTGTCGGTCCTCGATACAGAGGCAATCAAAGCTAGTGTCCACCACATGATTTCTGATCCGACACTCGTGACAGGAACATAAACACACACTCGATGTATGGGTGTTGTCCCAAATAGTCAGTACCGAGCCTACGACTTTGTGTCGACCAAGATACGAATATACTTATTTAGGTGTCCAACCAGTATCCATCCCCAACCATGATTTTGTGTCAAACTAACTACTTCATAAATAAATAAAGTAAAACAGTCATACCAGATCGGCTTAAACACTCATCCACAACTGCTGATACGTCCCCTCGTGTCAGATACACACGTTCACATGCCCAAATTCAAATCAAACCTCTATTGAGGTATTTTAACAAACACACAACATGCAACAATACGAAAAAGAATTCAGAGTTCTCCTCGAACATCCAAGGCTCGAATATCTCAAAATTTAGACAAAAATCATAGGAAAAGATTAAGGATAGAGATTCAAATATTTTACCAACTCGAGTTCGTCGAGGTCTTGCTGAAGCTATGGCGAATGATCGGAGACGTCGTCGGTCAGCTGCAACCTAATGGACGGATCGACACTGCCAATGTCTGCTCGAGAAGGATCGGGGAGGCTCGAGTCATCGGAGAAGACGACTGCTCCGGAAATCTCGCGACGGAGTACACGGTGGAAGAGGCTGATCACTGACAGGGAGTTGTTGGCGGAGCTCTGATCGTCATTGCCACCATGACGGAGATCGTTCGAAGAAGACGGTTACGGTTTGTAACCGATTCTTGATCGAGGATTGGTGGAGAAAAAAAATGGCAGGGCTTCGCCAAGTGGGATTGATGGAGAATAATGAGGGAGGATGGTCATATTTATTGGCGAGAGAAAATTGAGGCGGTGGCGAGACCGTTACCGATGAACGGTGGATACTGGCTATGGTATGGCGGTGAGTAGACGACAGTGGAGATCAACTCTGCCATGGATTGCTGACATGTTGCTACAGTAAGGCGGTGGAGGTGCATCGGGAACCAGAGTCAAGAGGCGGTGACAGTTGGCGCGTCGGTGAAGTGGTACTCGAGCAAAGGATAAAAGAAGAAGAAGAAGAAGTAAGAATTTGGGGAACAGTATTCCCTCCATGCAAATCGATTTTAATCGAAAATATGGGTCGGGTTCGGGGCTGCGGCTATACCCGACCCGGATTCGATCGGTTGGTTTGGTTGGGTTGGGCTGCTTATGTGGGTTGGGCCCATTAGAATAAATAGAAAGTAAATCGATAATTAACTAATTAGTCATTCTATTAAACCAAAATACCTACCCAAAATTACCAAAAAATCTATTTATTGAAAAGAGGGAGTTACAAATCTTCCCCCTTCGAAAATTTTTGTCCTCGAAATTTCAAGGGTAAAAAAGATCTGAAAGGGAATACATCAGACTTAAAAGAGATAAAGATACTTCTCCTTCATCTCATATTCCATTTCCCAGGTGGACTCTTCTGGAGAGTGGTGTCTCCATGCAACGCGAACCAGAGGTATGGTCTGACTGTGCAGTTGCTTCTCTCGACGGTCTAAAATTTCAACTAGTTGTTCTGAATATGTGAGGTTAGGTCCCACCTCCAATTCTGAATGATCCAGTACATGTCCAGGGTCTGGTATATATCTTCGAAGCTGGGAGACATGAAACACATTGTGTACTCCCTCATGGTTAGACGGTAATACAAGTCTATAAGCAACTTTGCCTACCTTGCCCAAAATCTCAAATGGTCCCATATACCTTGGTCTGAGTTTTCCTCCTCTGACCAACCTGACTTTTTTTGCTACATCTATCACCATCTCAGGTCCAAGGAGTGCCCTCTCTCCTACATCGTCCCAAGATAAGGGTGTACGGTATCTTCTCCCATATAAGGCCTCAAACGGGGCCATATCAATGCTAGCCTGGTTGTTGTTGTTATAAGCAAACTCTACTAGGTACAAATGGCCTTCCCATAATCCTCCAAAGTCTAAGGCACAAGTCCTTAGCTTATCGTCCAAAGTCTGGATGGTCTTCTCGGACTTTCCATCTATCTGCGGGTGGTAAGCCGTGCTAAATTTTAACTGAGTGCCTAAGCTTCCTTGCAGAGTTCTCCAAAAATACGAGGTGAATCGACTATCACGGTCTGAAACAATGCTAACTTGTACTCCATGGATCCTCACGATCTGCCTTATGTATAACTCTGCTAACTTCTCGGTTGACATCCCTACTTTGAAAGGTATAAAGTGTGCAGATTTGGTCAATTGGTCCACAATCACCCATATTGCGTCTTTTCCTCCGGGTGATCGCGGTAGACCTGAGACAAAGTCCATGGTAATGTGTTTTCACTTATATTCCAGAATGGGCAATAGCTGTAATAATCCT
This sequence comes from Iris macrosiphon, assembly GCA_036927795.1. Taxonomy (NCBI): domain Eukaryota; kingdom Viridiplantae; phylum Streptophyta; class Magnoliopsida; order Asparagales; family Iridaceae; genus Iris; species Iris macrosiphon. The sequence continues at coordinate 157,242,531 of JAYESA010000007.1, forward strand.
CCTGGTCTTTAGCGTTCCGCCTTTACTTGCTGGCATACTAAACATCTCGAGACAAACTGGCTACGTCTCTCTTCATTCCATACCACCATACATGCTCCCTCAAGTCTTTGTACATTTTTGTTGCCCCTGGATGGATAGAATATTGAGATTGGTGTGCCTCATGCATAATTTCCTCTCTCAAGCTTCCGTTGGGTACACAAAGTCGGGTGCCATGTCTAAGTGTTCCATCTTCAGCAAGAATGAAGTCATCAAGTAATCCCGTCCGCACTTTTTCCCTGATGCAACGAAGACTCTCGTCTAGAAAAGTCTCCTAAATCTTCTCCATGAGGTGGGACTGGACTCGCAAGTTCATTAGCTTCCCTTCAATTCCAGGAATAAAAACTTCTATCCCAAACTTTTCCAAGTCTTCTAAAAGATGTCGATCCATAGTGAGAAACATAGCTATCGGGTACCGGCTAAGTGCATCCGCTACTACATTTGCCTTCCCTGGATGATATTGAAGGGTGATGTCAAAGTCCTTCATACGTTCTAACCATATTCTCTATCGCATATTCAGTTCCTTCTGGGTGAAGACATATTTTAAGCTTTTATAGTCTATGAATATTTCCATCCTTTCTTTATACAAGTAGTGCTTCCAAAGTTTTAAGGCAAAGATGACCGCTTCAAGATCCAGGTCATGAGTAGGGTAATTCTTTTCATGAGGCCTTAGTTCCCTAGAAGCGTAAGCTATCACTCTCTTATTTTGTTCTAGCACACATCCCAATCCTTTTTTGGATGCATCACTGTATATAACAAACCCTCCTGATCCTGAAGGCAGACCTAAAATAGGTATCGTGGTCAACCTTTTCTTCAGTTCATCAAAGGCTGGCATGCTTTAGTCCACACGAACTCTTCATCATTCCTAGTTATCTTAGTCATTGGTCCTGCTATTTTGGCAAAGTCTCGTACAAACTTTCGATAGTACCCTGCTAGTCCCAAGAAACTCCTGACTTATGCTACCTAACTTGGAGTAGTCCATGACTCTACCGCTGCGATATTCTTCGGATATACTGTGATACCATCTCCTGTAACTACGTGTCTAAGGAATTCTATTTTGTCCAAGAAGACTTCACACTTGGAGAGCTTTCCATATAACTTCTCCTTCCTCAAGGTATCTAGAACTATCTTCAAATGCTCTTCATGTTCTTTCGGGGTTTTGGAGTATATTAAGATATCATCAATAAAAACAACTACAAATTTGTCCAATTATTGATGAAAGACCTTGTTCATGAGGTTCATGAAAATTGCCGGGACATTGGTGAATCTGAAAGGCATCACTAGGAACTCGTACTGCCCATATCTGGTATTGAATATTGTCTTCGGAATGTCCTGTTCCTTAACCTTCACTTGGTGATATTCGGACCTCAAGTCTATCTTGGAGAATACTTTTGCTCCACTCAACTGGTCAAAAAGCTCATGTATCCGGTACAAAGGATATTTATTCTTGATTGTGATATTGTTCAAGGCCCCGTAGTCTATGTACATCTTGACCGTCACATCCTTCTTAAGTACAAAGAGGATTGGCACCCCCAGGGTGAGCGCTAGATCAGATAAAACCTTTGTCCACTAACTCATCAATTTATTCCTTTATTTCCTTCAATTCCTTTGCATTCACTCTATAGCAATTTTAGGATACCGGAGCTGCTCTTGGAACTAAGTCGATGGAAAACTCTACGTCTCGATCGGGTGGGAGGCCAAATAGCTCATCCGGAAAGACATCCAGGAACTTTGCGATGATAGGGTGAGGTAATTCCTTCTCTTCTAATACTACTCCATAGTTTACTTTCTTAACCTTCGTCTTTTCTTCTCTCTTGACTTCGAACTGGGGCTCTCATGGCGGGCTGAAGATGACACTCCCTTGGTGGTAGTCAATAACTGTATGGTGCTTACTCAACCAATCCATCCCAAGGACTACATCAAATCCCAAGAGTGGCATTACGAGAAGCTTGGCCCTAAATTCTCTATCTGTTATAGTAATAGGGCAATCACAAGTGTCGCTGACGGGCACTACTCCACCTTCAGTCATAATGCTATAATTCCTCCTAGTGAAGGTAGGTGCCAGGTCATGTTTATGCATGAACTCAACCGATATGAAGCTATGTGATGCACCCGAATCAAATAAAGCAAGAGTGAGAAATGAGTAAAGTAGGAGTGAACCTTTGATGACATTTGTTGCAGTCTTTGGCTCCTCAACGGCCATAGCAAATGCTCGTCCTTATGGTGTGGCACGTTGCTGCTAGTTTATGGCAAACCTCTGCTGCTGAGTGGGCAAGGGTGGACCCTTCTTCAGTTGTCCAAGTGGTCATGCCTGAACTGGAGCCGATCCTCCTGCTGAACGAGCAAAGGATGAGGGGCAGTCTCTCGCCTGATGATCAATGACTCCACATATAAGATACTGTCCAAGTCTTTTCTTAAAAATCTGCCAAGTATGGCCCTTCCTCTGGCAATGCCCACAGGTAGGGATAATCTGAGTCTGTCTCGGTTGCTGGTGTGGAGGTGCGGGGTCTCTGATTGGTGGATGAGATGGAGGCTGCTGCTATTATGGAAAAGTCCTCACCTGAGTATTGGGCTTCTTTACAAAGCCCGATTAGTTGCTGGTGCCTCCGTAAGTATCTCGATCTCTCTTCTGGAGAGGGACCAGTTTGGCTTCTACGCCCGAAGCGATGGTCAACATCTGTGCATAGGTCTCAAGGCCACTAGCCACGACAAGCACGCCGATCTCGGTGGCAAGTCCCTGCCGAAATTCCCTTGCTCGGTCCCCCAGGTCACGAACCATATACTCAGCGAAACGACTCAGACGGCTAAACTTTACGGCATACTCATCTACCGTGTGGTTGTCTTGTTCCAAATTCTGGAATTACCTCGCCAAAATTTTCTTAACCGTGGCAGGATAGAATTTCTGCTTGAACAACTCTCGGAACCTCTCCCAAGTCAATCCTGGAAAGGCAAACTTATGCTCACATCAAAACCAAGTCCTGGCTAGATCACGAAATTACAGTCCTACGGCGCCTTCGACCTTCAAGTCTTTTGGGAGCCTAGTGACGCATAGAAGTCACTCAATGTCTTTTAACCACTCGTCCGCGTAGATGATTCCCTCCGTGCCTTCGAACTCTCTGGGGTTAAGTCTCCTGAAATCCAGAAGGGTCCTTAACTTAGGCTGGGTGGACGGCTGTGGGGTCACCTGGGCTGTCATATTGTCCATAATGGCCAAAGTAACTAGATGAGCATTTTCCTTGCTCTCCCTCATGACAGCGGTCTGATATCGATAAGTCTCTACTAAGCCATGAATTTGGTCGCCCTGGGAGTCTACTAGCCCTCGGATCTGATCTTTTTGGGAATCTACTAAGCCTCGGATCAGCTCAAAAAGCTGGGCGCTATCAAGGGGCGAGGGTCCGGTAGGTGGAACGGCGGTAATGTCGCCTGGTGGAAGTACGTGAGGTGAGGAAGGAGCCTCAGTCATCTCTCCATCACCTGGGTGGGCAGAGGGTGATCCTTTGGAAGTCGTTGTACCTGAAGTGTTGTCTCTCATCTCCTTCCTTCCTTTTGCCATTCTCTGTAATAGTGGAAAAAGGATCAGAATCCATAGGAGATGTAGAAAGTTAAGACAAAAATATAAGCATATAAAGTAATAACAACCCAATAATTGTTCCTATGCTGTGATAAAAATTTTCTAGTCTAACAAGTCCCTCAATAGCACTTATAAGTCCTAAGTGCTATTAAGCTAGACCAGCATGTGCCACCACTAAAAATATGTCATGCCCCGCTCCTGAATAATCGGATACGGATCGGACACGTCTAGCCTGCGCTATGGATACAACGATAGTGAGCTGTTCTAAACCTTAGTTTTATCAATTTATATTTATCAATTATTTCTTATCACATCATTACTAATGTTCTCTTATATTAGCAATCACCACAGTTTCCATTATTTTATTATTACATGTCCTTTTATAATGAATAGCCGTGAACAAACCGGTAAATGATAAAGGAAACTAAAATCCTCAACAACACGATAGTATCACAACACGTATAAATCCATAAATGAACTACTATAGAATGGTCTAAGTCTTCTTCTCAGCATCTACTACTACGTCCTCAGAGGGACCATAATAGGTAGGATATATCTCATCATCATCCTCACCTGCCACGGTTATCCAATCAGGATGGAGCAAAGTAAAACATATCCCAACACCAGTCACAATATCATGCAATATGAAAATAATAGGTGATAACAGAAAATAAGTAAGTGAACAATAAAATAAATCCATATGTACTACAATAAATGAGAATTATGAAATAGACACTAACCATAGCATGTAGGGGCTAATCGGTATAAGGCACTGAAAGTTCTAGCAGTCAATCAATATGAATAAGATATTAATTAATACTAGCAGTCAATTATATAGTAAGGAACTAATTAATGTTAGCAGTCAATCAATTTGGATGTAAGGCACATAAATTTCTAGCAGTCAATCGTCGCCCGACTAATGGAACCACATGCTATGACTCATGTCACCCTCCTGACTCAATCAAGACAATCAATAGCAATGATAACATATGTAATCAATATAAGAAATAAGATATTGTAAATGGAGAGGGAAAGTGTACGTGCCTTGGTTCTTGGAATGGATAGTGGTGTGATCACAAGCTCCTAGAAAATAATATAAGTATATTAGAATTTAATACTAAACAACCCTTAAGGTCTTTCTAAGTGACTAATTCTAATTAATCCTTGTACTAACAATTTACTATTTAGTAACCATTAAACTAACCTTTACTACTAATAACTTAATTAACCAGTTAACCTAAATTACCTAAAACTGCTCACCAAGTATGCAATCATTCACACAAATTGCTGACATTATCCCACCAAGACTTGGTTTGAAACCAACCCAAAGAACAGAGTCTTCTCTTAATGTGTCGGTCCACGACACAGAGGCAATCAAAGCTGGTGTCTACCATATGAGGTCTGATCCGACACTCATGACAGGAATATAAACATACACTCGATATACGGGTATTGTCCCAAATAGTCAGTACCGAGACTAAGACTCTGTGTCGACCAATATACGGACATACTTATTCAGGTGTCTAACCAGTGTCCATCCCCAACCATGATTTTGTGTCAAACTAACTACTGCATAAATAAAGAAAGTAAAATAATCATACCTGGTCGACTTAAACACTCGTCCACAACTGCTGATACGTGCCCTCGTGTTGGATACACACGTTCACATGTCCAGATTCAAATCAAACCTCTATTGAGGTATCTCATCAAACACACAACATGCAACAATACGAAAAAGAATTCAGAGTTCTCCTCGAACATCCAAGGCTCGAATTTCTCAAAATTTTAGACAAAAATCAAAGGAAAAGATCAAGAATAGAGATTCAAATGTTTTACCAACTCGAGTTCGTCGAGGTCTTGTTGAAGCTATGGCGAATGATCGGAGTCATCGTCGGTCAACTGCAACCTAATGGACGGATCGACACTGTCGACGTCTGCTAGAGAAGGATCGGGGAGGCTCGAGTCGTCGGAGAAGATGACTACTCCGATGATCTCACGGCGGAGTATGCGGTGGAAGAGGCTGATCACTGACAGGGAGTTGCCGACGGAGCTCTAATCGTCATTGCCGCCGTGACGGAGATCGGTCGAAGGAGACGGTTACGGTTTGTAATAGATTCTTGATCAAGGATTAGTGGAGAAGGAAAATGGCAGGGCTTTGCCAAGAGGGGTTGATGGAGAATAATGAAGAAGGATAATCCTATTTGTAGGTGAGAGAAAATTGAGGCGGTGGCAAGACCGTTACCGACGAACGGTGGAGATTGGTTGCGGTATGGTGGTAGGTAGCCGACAGTGGAGATCAACGCTGTCACGCCCATATCCTAAAATATGTAGGATTAGGAATACATGAGCATGCCATCCGTATGTATATGGCAACTCCGATATATGAAAAGCATACACATACGTACTTTTTTTATGAATAATAATTTATAAGTGGTATATAATTACACAAGTCACAGGCAATACTAATCTCATCCATAAAATCAAATAGTAATAAATAACCAAATATGACAATTAACCAAGTATGAAAAAGTCGAGAAGAAACTAATAGTTGGGTGGAGACAGATCCACTACCAAACTAGAATTTAAAAGAAAATATAATGAGTACATCATCTAATGATCAGAGAGGCTTGAAGGAAAGATCTCCTCGGAAGAAAAAGAAGTAGCCAGTCCTGATCCGTGCTCCTGCAAATAATCATGATATTCTATACCTAGAAAGGGTATCAGGCCCTCAGAGGGACATAACAAGTACACAAGAATCGACATGCATGAAGGTAAAGCTGTAAACAATAAATAAGGTAACTAACCATCTGTGTGAATGCACTCGAGACATCTCTAGTGGCGCATGAGGAATGAGAAATAGAAGAATCCATCATCCCACCAGGCGTTTGATAGAACTCGGGGGTACACCATTTACACCATATAAACCATAAGAAACAGAAATCACATATGCTCACTAGTAGATTCTTCCCTCCCAATAAACTATCCGAACCGTATACGCGGTGCAGACATAATGCAAGACGTCAATAAACTCTAGGAACTATACCAATACCAACTACTAAACCAAGACTCGAACTCACGTATTGATGATCAGTCGACACGCAGGTCTATGCACTCACTCAGTGGACATATTTAAAACAGTGTCAGGTCAGAAGATACCTCGTACCTTCATAATAATCCAACCACATAACCAAACAAGGACAAGGGTTGGACCACCATACCATATGTCAGGTCAGAAGATACCTCGTATCTTCACAAGATACTAGGTAAGTCTGCTACTCTAAGATGCGTGCACATAACTAAAAAAAATAAAAACTAGGCATATATAAACTGAACAATACAATCAAACAAGGTGTACTTGTTTTTCAAGCCAAGCTGCAAGCACAACAAATCTGGTCCAAAGCTATCCATAGAAATGTCTCGAACACTTACCAATTAATTATTATACTAATTAGACTCTAATTATTCTAGTCAAATTAAGTTATTATATAGTTAATACTCCTACGTTAGTTGCACATGCAAGTATCTCCACACAAAAATATTACTAACCATCAAACATTATCAAAAAAACTATTTTTAAAACATTATTTAATAAAAACTATTAAATTTAGAATTTATTGGAAAAATAGAATTTTTAGTGATAGGGTCATTTCCTATAAATTATATGAGTCCAAAACCAATTAAAAACCAAAACTAGGTCATAACGAGTTACCTACTAGTCACCAAAAATTAATTTTTGACAAATAAGTAAATCTAGAATAATACTTAAAAATTCAGAATTAAAATATAATAATATAATTTTAAATGATAAAAATATGGGTTTTGGGTCGGAGTTTATTCAATAACAATTCTATTAGGATTGGCAACAAGCTTTGCTAGTATACATGTCAAATGATGGAACATCAATGATAGAGTTTAATTTCTAACAAAATTATTTTTTATTTAATAATAAAAATATTATTTTATATTCTGAAATTAAATATTTAATTTCTGAAAAATTATATTTTAATAATAAAATATAAACATGCAACAATACTGATTTAATATGATCACGACATTGGCAAGAATTAGTTTTGTGTCATCTAAGAGCAGTTTTAGGTAAAAATTATGGTTTCACATGCATGAGGGTTTCCTTATTTGTCATCTAACATCTTTATGAGTTCTCACAAGGGTTTATACATGGAAAAATAATTATTTAAAAGAAATTTCAAAACTTACTAGATCGTGATTTCGACGGAGCTTCTTGCGACACGGACCTTTGGAGCACCAAACAGACTCCAAACCCCACGAAACTTGAGGGAGCTCTATATGAATTCTAATAGATGAATAATATAAAGTTTTTGGGGTAGTTTTAGTGCTATAAATAGCCCAGATCTACTGCAGTAGAAGCCGGCCTTAAATGGTATTTTTTGTCGGCCTAAGGGGTTCGGCCAAGGGCTTTGGGTGGTCGGCCTTGAGGAAAAAGATGGAGGGAAGGAAGGAGATAAAAAAGAGAGAAGAGAGGGAGGGGGAGAGGCTTCTTGGTCATGAGTTTGAGAAAGGGGGAGGTCGGCTATTAGGTTTAGGTGTTGGGGGGATGATAAATAGAAGTAGTTTAAATAGGTGGGTGGTTAGGATTTGATTTAGTATTTTTATCTATGGATAGGATTTAAAGAGGATAAAATAGGGTGAGAGGATACTCTAGAATCTTTAAATTAGATTTTAAAAGATTTATTTCAGATTTAAATTGATATGCAACAAGATTGTATAGGGGTATTTCCTAATTTGAAAACTAAATATTTAATTAAGATCATAATTTGTAAGGAAATAAATCAACGATTTGATTCATGAATTTAAATAGGTGGATGCTACAAAAAATGGATGGATAGAATATTTAAAGTAGAGGATTTCCAAATATGGACACATTAGAATTGGATTGACTCTAAAAGTGAATAAGGTGCAAAGGTGAACTCTATCTCAAGAAGGTTTCAAATTATATCGTCCTAAAATAAATTCTATATAATATATATATATATATATATATATATATATATATATATATATATATATATATATATATATATATATATATATATATATTGGACACTAGTGGCTTAAAATAGGATAATTATTTATTTATATATATATATATATATATATATATATATATATATATATATATATATATATATATATATATATATATATATATATATATCACTAAATATTAAATACAAGAAACTATGGTTGTTACACTAGTGTCATACTAATGTTAAATGATCAAATTTTGTATCACGTGTAGATCCTACGAGTTGTGTCTCCCGTGTAGGCTACTTCCTACGAAGGAGGATGTAGATTTTGGGGTCATCCTACGTCACTAATGTCCAAACTACGGTGAAGTATCCTAATAAAATAATTAGATTTTAATTGATTATTAGGAATAAATATAATAAATATAAAATACACACAAAATATCTATTTTTGGGTGAGGGGGTTTACAAACACGGCCACAGATTGCTGACATGTTGCTACAGTAAGGCGGTGGAGGTGTATTGGGAACCGAAGTCGAGCGACGGTGACAGTTGGCGCTTCAGTGAAGCGGTGCTCAAGCAAAGGAGAGAAAAAGAAGTGAGAATTTGGGAAACAATATTCCCTTCGTGCAAATCGATTTTAAACGAAAATTTGGTTTGGTTGGGTTGGGCTGCTTATGTGGGTTGGGCCCATTAGAATAAATGGCAATTAAATCAGTAATTAACTAGTTAGTCATACTATTAAACCAAAATACCTATCCAAATTTACCAGAAAATACCTTTATTGAAAGGAGGGAGTTACACTCCCCACCATAATTGCTTTTGAAGTTGGGTTAGCTTATTAGTAACTTGCTTGGGAATTAAATAGGAGGAAAAGTAATAGGTAGGTAAGGAGGAAAGTGTCGATTTGATAAGAGTGCTTCGAATCGCATGAGAAAAATGACCCTTCCATCCATTAAGTCTTGATAAGGGTGTGTCTAAAAGTTTAGAGTAACTTGATACTCTAGTTTTCGGAAGGAGAATATGATAGCCAAGGTATTTTTCTTTCTGGTCCATGATTTTAACATTGAGAATGTCACAATATATTTGCCTCATATATATAGCCAGTTTACGGGTGAAGAAAATGGATGATTTAATAAAATTTATTTGTTATCACGACCATTGCTCAAAGGAGGTTAGGATACTTTTAATTTGAAGGATGTTATGGATAGTACATTATTTGAATAAAAATATGTCGTCATCAAAAAACAAATGTGAAAAGGAAGCGTTAGAGTTTTTGTCGATCTTAATACCCGAGTAAAGGCAATTCTTTTCCATGACAAAGATTTGTTTAGTGAGGAGTTCTTCACACATGATAAACAAGAACGAAAATATATAGTGGGCATCCTAGACGAATATCACGATTAGGAAAGAAAACTTTGGATTGTGAACTATTAACCAGGGCTGAAAAAGAAACCGTGGTGACATATTACATGATGAGATCATGTATTTTTTCTGACTAAACCAAATCCTTGGAGGACTTGGCTTATGACTTCTCAACTTAACCTATCATATGCTTTTGACACATCTATTTTAAGTTCAAATGAACTCTTATTGGAGCAAAAATTAGCAATGGTATGTAGAACTTCTTGTGCTATAATGATGTTATCACATTTATGTCTCCCTGGGATGAAAGCATTTTGGTAGGGGGATATTAGATTGTGAAGTAATAGACGAATTTGTTTTACAATGACTTTAGTGATGGTTTTGTATATTACGTTGCATAGAGAGATTGGTCGAAAATAATTATGATTGATAGGATTTTGTGTCTTAGGGATCAAAGCAATGAAAGTGTGATTGAGAAGAGGAGACAATGTACTATTGTTGAAGAAATTTTGTATCAGTAAAGTTACCTCAACTCCAATCTCATTCCAACATCTCTGATAAAATAAGGCTGGAAATCCTTCAGTACCGGAGCTTTGCTTGGACATATTTGTTTCATTGTTGAATGAATCTCCTCCGCAGATGGTGTAGTAGATAATACAGCCTCATTATATATCGCCTCAATATAGTGAAGTTCTTGTAAGATGAATGGATTAACATGTGTTGTATCCGCTATTTGGAACATAGTTTCAAAATGGGATACTAAGGCTCTGGAAATAACATCTTGATTATAGGATATTTGTACCATTTCCAAGTATCATGTCCAAAATATAATTTTTGTGTTTCCTATTCAAAGATGTTGGATGGAAGAATTTTGTGTTTTTATCGCCTTCCTTCAGCCAGGTAATCCTTGATCTTTGTTTCCAATAAATTTTCTCTTGATGGAAAAGTCTATTGAGAATTATTTAAGTTTTCTTTTCAAGGGCAAGTCTGTCTTGGTGGTTGGAGCTATAATGATAGTAACTTGTTTTTCTGTAGTTTGATATCAGTATTCAAGTTGTCACGACCCACACCTGGAATTTGGGGTATGAGTACATGGGTACGTCCAGCCTACGCCGCAGCATCGGCGGTAGAACATTGTCTAGGTCATAATACTAACTAATCAATCTCACACGAGTATCCAACTCCATAAGGAGACACAGATATCACAATATAATATGGAAAAATACTCAATCACAGAACTAAAGCACGATAAGATATCAGAGAAAATAAACGAAATACAATACAAGTCTAAACAACAAAAATAGTCTAACCTGCAAACGATAACATCCAAATCTCCAAGTATGCCAAAAACAAGTCCTCTAAGTCGCAGTCTGAAAAAATATTTCCAGTCAGGATGGAGCGAAGTACAAGCACTAACAGTAGTTCCATGTATATTGACAAAAACTATAATACAGTGTAAAGAAATACAAGATGGATATAAATACTGGCAATAGGAAATACTGGTGAATATGAAGTACTAAAAAATAAGAGATGCTGGAGCATATATCATCATCAATGGTACACTAGCAATGAACAGAAATACAAGTGCATGCTAGAACAATGAACTAGAATATAAGTGAATACTAGAAAATAATAACTAGACTATAAGGAAATGCTAGATCAACAAACTAGAAATACATGTATAGACTATCTAGCTAAGTGTGTGAAACATCAGCATATCATGTGATCGGCTTGGGACTGATCAGGCTTGCTATGTATGATTAGATATGATTCATGTAAGGTCAGTCTAACCATCCGAATAGCTATAATGCAAGCAATAGTCAGGCTAATCATACATAACAGGCTATGAGACATGTAATGGTCAGGCTGCACCCGACGTGAGGTATGGGGTGAGCTATAATTCATGTAGAGTTGGGTATGATCACATAATCTACTAATATTTCTCCGTCCCCAGCTAGCACGATGGATTCCAATCACGACTCCTCGTGACAGGTCTCGATGAAGCTAACTCGTGTATCCATAGTGTCAGAATCATGTACGCTATACAACTAGAATCATAAAGATGATCAACATAATAAAAACTGTCAGAGAATGTACTTGCCTATGGTCCTTAACTGGCAATACCAATGTCCTGTTTCTGAAGTCTTGTCTGAATAATCTAACAGTCCTGGCACCAATGTCCGCATGATAAGAAACACACACAAACATAATTATACTGAACTTAGAGACTACGCCAGGGGTGATACTTGTCAACTAGCAGGGTCAAATGTGCGTCTAACTGGACGGGTGTTACGTCCTCAAATACAGTGCATAATCAGACAGTCAATCACTAACACATGTCTAGCAGTACGACAGTGTACACAAGGCAGGCAACTCATAAATTCTCAGGGTCACATAGTCATATGCAAATACGGGATATCCACAGTTAATACCTAGGGTCGTACAACATATATATATATTAAAGTCATACCTAGTACTAGCAATAAATTTCCACACAATATATATATCAATTAGCTATTAAACACACACGCAACTGGTTACTAGGTTCACCAACACAGGGTCTTATGATCAACCAACTAAACCATCATGACACGATATGCTAAAACTCTATACTATTCACACATGCACATACACAACATAAATGAAGGCAAGTCAAATCTGCACGTTAGTGTGCACATGCACGGGATCGAGGGTGACTGTTGCAGGTCGTCTCCGACGAGGTGGGACGGGTCGACGATGACGACGATGATGATGATGATGGTGATAATGGTGATGATGTTGATGATGATGATGGTGGTGATGATGATGATGATGTTGATGTTGATGATGATGATGATGAAGGTGATGATGATGATCAGGCTGCCGGAGGGACGTGCTTGGCGGAGGAGACGTTCAGGCAGAATGGGGGTCGTGTGGCCGGGGCTGGTGATGGGGATGTCGACTATGGGGAAGTCGAAAAGGCTGAGAAGGGCGGTGCTCCGTGGTGTCTTTCAGGCGAGGAAAGTCGATGAACAGGTCAGGGATGAAGTCTGTGGCGAGTGGCGGTTGTGGGTGAGGCATGGTGGACGGTGGTGGTGGCTGTGTCAAGGTGGTCGAGAAGTCGGGGATGGTCGGGTCGATCGGAGAACAAGATGCGTGGAGTGGAGACTCAGGCGGAGGGGGCTGTTGTGGGGCGGTCGTGCCCAGGCGGAGAAGTCGACTGCTAGTCGGGGAAGATGGTCGGCGGTGAGGATGATGAGGAGGTCGACGATGACGGTGCTGGTGTTAATGGCAGCGGGTTGTCGCTTCACGGCAGTGAGGGGAGTCATGGCAGGATGGAGTCGGAGTCGGTCTCGGGCGGAGGGAAAGCGGAGGAGGTGCAGTCGGCTGAGGAGGAGAACGGGGAGGAGAGAAAGTTGAAGGAAAGGCGATGTCGTGGGCTGCTCGGGGAGAAGATGACGGAGGAGGTCGGATTGCTTGCTGCCCGATGGTGGGGAATGGCCGGAGTCGGCTGGGATGATGGTGATAGTTGTGGTTAGGTTTGGGTTTTGTGTTTTGTTGAGTTTTGAAGAGGGATGAAAAATAATGGGGTGGTGGAGTTTGCATGTAGGAGAAGATGATGATGACAACCTAGGGATTAGGGCCGGCCATGTGTGCCTTGGGATGGGGTTAGCATTAGAAAAGGGGTTAGGATAAGGGATTATATATATATATATATATATATATATATATATATATATATATATATATATATATATATATATATATATATATGAGAGGGTGTGTGGTGAGGATGTTGCTCCATTTGAATGGATGGCCAAGATTAAACATGAAGGGAATTGTACAAACAAAAAAAAGAAGAGAGAGAGAGTGTTGGACCGGCCAATGAGGGAAGGGGTTGGTTCTTCATTGGCTTTGACCAATAGGATGGTGGCACCTCATTGCACTTTTGCATAAAAGTCCTCAACAATTGGAAAATTGCACAGAAAGTGAGAATTTAGATTAAATGAGGGAAAACACCATGTTTGGCGTGATGTAGTGGCTAAAAATGGTGTGTGGTGTTTAGTATGAGTTTTGAGGGTATGAATAGGGACTTGGTTTGGTGTTGGGTCTAGTTTTGGGTTGAGTTGGGTCCTTACACCAATTTAATTAAAATTAATGTAAATGGTGTTCTAAAATTAATTGGAAGTACATGAGATTAAAATTAGGTGGAACACAAGTGTCATGGACGTAGAAGACTCAGAATAGAATATTATCATAATTTGGGTTACACAAAATGGGTCAAGATTGTGTCTCCAATTTCGATTGGAACGCACAAAGATGCAAAGTCAAATTTATTTAGAATTAAAAATAAACGTCCGTAACGAATATTGTGTGACTAAATTGAAGCACAAGAGAGCATATTTATGAGTTACACAAGGGTCAGAATGGAAGGCTGGCACGTCTAGGACAATGGTGTAAATTTTGTTGGAAGGCAAAAGCTAGTGTAGCGCTCCCAATATCGAAGCAACGGTAAGGTACAAAAATCAATTAAAATCACCACAATAAATTATAATCTTCAATATTTAATCCTGAATAAACACTAATTAAATCCATAATCTTATATTTGGTCAGGAGTTCATCTAGTGGGCTTCTAGGTCTAGTCTACTAACTCATGCATTAAAGAACACTATATATATATATATATATATATATATATATATATATATATATATATACACATATCATGCAATTATGTAAAATAAATATACACAATACTAATAATAAATAAAATGAAAAAATTATCCATATTTTAGGATGTGGTAGTGACAAGTCTACCCTACTTAGAAAAATTTTGTCCTCAAAATTTAAGATCCTCAATAGTTGTATTTATTTATTTATATTTTTTTCATCAAAATTTAAATTCATCAAACCATATAATCATGAAGTAAATCCATATTGTTATTTCACAAAATTTTCAAAATTCTATAAATATCATATTCCTAAAAATCTTTAAATTTAAAAATCAGATTCCATTCTTATCACAATCTCCTCCAAAATTTTAAGTTAATAACTAAAAAAATCTAATATCCCATCCTCTAATTTTAAATCCAGTCAATGCATATTTATAAAATTTGAAATCTCATCCCAAAATTTGAATTCAAACATTAATCCATTAATGATCTTACTCCTCTATTCTTTTTTTACATCATACTCAAACAATATAACACTTACAAAATCTTTAAATGCAATATTCAAAATATAAATTTTAAATTTATATCTTGTAGCCAAATAAATATAATGATAATCTTCTTAAATTTCTTAAAATTTTATGACAAATTCAATCATATCATAATCTTCATAAAAATCAATGATTTAACAAAATCGTCAATTCTGCCATATTAAATTCTCAACTCTTTATATAAATTAATATTTATCCACGAAATTTAAGGCACCTTGTCTCTCTCTGTCCAGTCATAAACTTTTTATTAATTTTTACTACGGTCAAACCCCAACAATCAAGGTCTAAGAAAATTCCAACTACAGTCATATAATATGCAATCTAGAGAAAATATGCATGGTTATGGTCTGTTTTGCCATGGTATTGTAGTCTCTGTCAGGGTATACTACTAACTACATTCTAGCAAGAAAATTACTGATACAAACTACGGTACTAAGAAATCAATCAATCAATCAATCAAAAGACGAAAAAGGAACAGAAGGAAAGGAAAGAACAGAGCCTGCTAACACAACCATGGTTTAATGATGCATCCAAAGTTTGATAGCCCTATCCTTTGGTACCACTGTTTCTACTACAAGCACACCCACTGCTAACTCTCTTACCTACTGTAATTGTTTATACTAGTTATTCTTATCACTCAAGTGCACGCCAAGTGCAACACAACACACTAAGTACTGCTCCCTCTAATACAACTCTAAATGGCCACCCAAGTCAGTTTGCAGTGACATCTCAGGCATGCTCAAGCCAACAGATCCTTATACATGCACTTCATCCACTCATATACTGTTATACATTTCTTACCCACCATAAAATTTTATCCTCAAATAAAACCCTCAAAATTTAACTTCTTGAACAATTTAAACTAAAATGCATATACTTTCCTCAAAATTCAAATATTCAAATATTGAAATAAAATTTTAATCACTTCCAAAAAAATTTATAGCTTTGACTATGTTTATTGAATTGAATTTGAATCCTCAAAAATTTTAATAATATAAAATCTCAACTCCTCAAAAATTCTTAAAAATTAAAAATTATTTGTATACATATAAATACTTACAGTCTCTAACACTCAAGGTACACACAAATACACCAATTGTCTACACCCCTCAACTGTGTACTAAAATTTGTACTGCCTAGATTACTTGCACTATCACTTCCAATGATTTTCTATCCATATTAACTAATACACCAATCTAATATTATCACACAAGGTACCTACTGTTACTAGCACATTGCTCAAATAATCCTTGATATAGAAATACTAGCACTCTTGGTATAGTAACACTAGCTTCATCATTAGATCACCTCATCATGCTTACTAGAACTCATGATCACTTGCACTTTCTATAACACCCATGTTTTACTTCAATCTCAAAGGCAAGCATATGGTTCCATATCTCTATTGATGTATAAGTATCTTCCTTTAACCTTTTACAGACTGATACACTAATCAGTGATACACTTCATTCCTTCTATGACCAATCTTGATATTTCTCAACCCATGGGACACTATTAGAATTTTCTAATACTCATGCTTCCACTTTCATGAACTTCTGTACTGACACTCAACACCCACTGTGCATCCTGCTCATAATTTTTAGACACTTCTTTCACCTATTGCTTCCAATACATCACTTGCCTCAATATCAAGTGATACATCCATCACTAGTCATACACCGGTACACTCACATCTAATCATATTAGGCCTTACTTTTATCTATAACACAAGTCTTACTACTTAGCACAATGTATTCTTATTCCCTCACATTCTCCTATAAACTTATGGGTACTCTCCTACTATGGCACACTCATTAATTTCCTTTATGCATATACATTTCTCTACTCTTGGCACACCCAAGTATCAACCATCAAATTGAATATCATGCTCCATTAATTTTTTTTTTTAACACAATTTTCTTGATACTTAATTGTTTACATGGATCGCCCAACTACATAAATTTATGACTATCCAGGACTGGCATGCTGACTCTGATACTAACTCCTGAAACCCTTACTGATACTTTTTACTCTCCCTTCTACCTATAGTACCAATACTAACTATAATGACACCTATCATAGAACTACTGTCACAAGGTACTATGCTATGGGTTAACTCTAGATTGATGCTTACTTCTCACATATCCAACCAAGAAACACTTACAGACTCACAATCCATACTCAGTCAACACTGATACAAATTACAGACCTAATTGTAAGTCACCAATTATCATACTAACAGGGATCCTTAAAGAAATAAAGCTCAAAAAGGAACTGGACTGAGGACTGAAGGTATCTCTACTGCTAGCAAAGAAAATAATGGAACAAGGTCCTATAATAACAGAAGTGGACAAGTATTGAGATGATACTTTAAGAACCAATTTAAGATACAACCTGATAATCATACACTTTTGTCCGAAATTATGACACTCAGAATCCTCGCCATGCTAGTAAGCATAGCTGCGATAAACGATAGGTTCCATAACTAAGGTATGCAACTCTATAATCATGTTATCTAGAATCCTCACCACGCCAACCGGTATGGCTGCGAGAAACTCTAAATTTCATAACTAAGATATGTACATCCAAGATCAAGTTCCTATATTTCTGCCACGACAGCTAATGTGGCTGCGATAAACTCTAGGTTCCATAACATAGTAGACGTTTTACCTTTCTCACTGTCCTCATCAACATATGTCATCAGATGATACCGTAAATTTTAGCCTATAAAGTTTATCTCGATATGAGATCAAACTCAACAATGACACTAAGAATTAAATTTAACAACTGATCAACAAGAATCAAATTCAATAACAACAAGTGAGAACGGACGAAAACAAGAAAAAAGATTTAAATTAGAAATTATAATAAGATTCTCAAGGGTCGTACCAGGAATCTCTCAAATAATTTGTGATTGAGTATCCTCTCTCATCCTAGTATCATATGTCCTATATCCTATCGCAAGCACGCAGTAGTACAACTAAGACGTCGCACTACTACGACATCGCACAACTTGCGAAGCCTGACCTGCATAGGCCACTATTAAAATGTGTCACGACCCGCACCCGAAATTTGGGACACGAGTACGTGGGTACGTCCAGCCTACGCCGCAGCATCGGCGGTAGAACACTGTCTAGGTCACAATACTAACTAATCAATCTCACACGAGTATCAAACTCCATAAGGAGACACAGATATCATAATATAATATGAAAAAATACTCAATCACAAAACTAAAGTACGATAAGATATCGGAGAAAATAAACAAAATTCAACACAAGTCTAAACAACAAAAATAGTCTAACCTGCAAACAATAACATCAAAATCTCCAAGTATGCCGGAAATAAGTCCTCTAAGTCGTAGTCTGGAAAAATATTTCCAGTCAGGATGGAGCAAAGTACAAGCACTAACAGCAGTTCCATGTATATTGACAAAAACTATAATACAGTGTAAAAAAATACAAGATGGATATAAATACTAGCAATAAGAAATACAAGTAAATATAAAGTACTAAAAAATAAGAGATGCTGGAGCATATATCATCATCAATGGTACACTAGCAATGAACAGAAATACAAGTGCATGCTAGAACAATAAACTGGAATATAAGTGAATACTAGAATAATAACTAGACTATAAGGAAATGCTAGATCAACAAACTAGAAATACATGTATAGACTATCTAGCTAAGTGTGTGAAATATTAGCATATCATGTGATCGGCTTGGGACTGATCAGGCTTGCTATGTATGATTAGCTATAATTCATGTAAGGTCAGACTAACCATCCGGATAGCTATGATGTAAGCAATAGTTAGGCTAATCATACATAACAGGCTATGAGGCATGTAATGGTCAGGCTGCACCCGACATGAGGTGTGGGGTGAGCTATGATTCATGTAGAGTTGGGAATGATCACATAATCTACTAATATTTTTTCGTCCCAAGCTAGCACGATGGATTCCAATCACGACTCCTCGTGACAGGTCTCGATGATGCTAACTCGTGTATCCACAGTGTCAGAATCATGTACGCTATATAACTAGAATCATAGAGATGATCAACATAATAAAAACTGTCAGAGAATGTACTCGCCTGTGGTCCTTAGCTGGCAATACCAATGTCCTATTTTCGAAGTCTTGTCTGATAATCCAACAGTCCTGGCACCAATATCCGCATGATAAGCAACACACGCAAACATAATTACACTGAACTTAGAGACTACGCTAGGGGTGATACTTGTCAACTAGCAGGGTCAAATGTGCGTCTAACTGCAGGGGTGTCACGTCCTCAAATACTGTGCATAATCAGACAGTCAATCACTAACACATTTCTAGCCAGTACGTCAGTGTACACAAGACAGGCAACTCACAAATTCTCAGGGTCACATAGTCCTATACAAATACGGGATATCCATAGTTAATACCTAGGGTCGTACAGTATATATATATATTACAGTCATACCTAGTACTAGCAATAAATTTCCACACAATATATATACCAATTAGTTATTAAACACACACGCACATGCAACTGGTTACTAGGTTCACCAACACAGGGTCTTATGATCAACCAACTAAACCATCATGACACGATATGTTAAAACTCTATACTATTCACACATGCACATACACACAATATAAATGAAGGTAAGTCGAACCTGCACGTTAGCGTGCACGTGCACGGGATCGAGGGTAGCTGTTGCAGGTCATATTCGGCTAGGTGGGATGGGTCGACGATGATGACGATGACGATGATGATGATGGTGATAATGTTGATGATGATGATGATGGTGATGATGATGTTGATGATGATAATGAAGGTGACGATGGTGATCAGGCTGGCGGAGGGACGTACTCGATGGAGGAGACATTCAGACGAAATGGGGGTCGTGTGGTCAGGGCTGGTGATGGGGATGTCGATTGTGGGAAAGTCAAAAAGGCTGAGAAGGGCGGTGCTCCGTGGTGTCATTCAGGCAAGGGAAGTCGATGAACAGGTCGGGGATGAAGTCTGTGGCGAGTGGCGGTTGTGGGTGAGGCATAGTGGACAGTGGTAGTGGTTGTGTCAAGGTGGTCGAAAAGTTGGGGACGGTCGGGTCGATCGGAGAAGAAGATGCGTGGAGTGGAGACTCATGCGGAGGGGGCTGTTGTGGGGTGGTCGTGCCCAGGCGGAGAAGTCGACTGCTCATCGGGGAAGATGGTCGGCGATGAGGATGATGAGGAGGTCGACGATGATGGTGCTGGTGTTAATGGCAGCGGGTCGTCGCTGCACGACGGTGAGGGGAGTCATGGCAGGATAGAGTCAGAGTCGGTCTCAGGCAGAGGGGAAGAGGACGACGAGCAGTCGGCTGAGGAGGAGAACGGGGAGGAGAGGAAGTCGAGGGAAAGGCGATATTGTGGGCTGCTCGGGGAGAAGATGACGGAGGAGGTCGGGTGGCTTGCTACCCGACGGTGGGGAATGGGCGGAGTCGGCCGGGACGATGGTGATGGCTGTGGTTAGGTTTCGGTTTAGGGTTTTGTTGAGTTTTGAAGAGGGATAAAAAATAATGGGAATATGGAGTTTGCATGTAGGAGAAGATGATGATGACAACCTAGGGATTAGGGCCGGCCATGTGTGCCTTGGGATGGGGTTGGCATTAGAAAAGGGGTTAGGATAAGGGATTATATATATATATATATATATATATATATATATATATATATATATATATATATATATATATATATATAGGAGAGGGTGTGGTGAGGATGTTGCTCCATTTGAATGGATGGTCAAGATTAAACATTAAGGGAAGTATACAAACAAAAAAAAAGAAGAGAGAGAGAGAGTGTTGGACCGGCCAATGAGGGAAGGGGTTGGTTCTTCATTGGTTTTGACCAATAGGATGGTGGCACCTCATTGCACTTTTGCATAAAAGTCCTCAACAATTGGAAAATTGCACATAAAGTAAGAATTTGGATTAAATGAAGGAAAACACCATGTTTGGTATGATATAGTGGCTAAAAATGGTGTGTGGTGTTTAGTATGAGTCTTGAGGGTATGAATGGGAGCTTGGTTTGGTGTTGGGTCTAGTTTTGGGTTGAGTTGGGTCCTTACACCAATTTAATTAAAATTAATGTAAATGGTGTTCTAAAATTAATTGGAAGTACATGAGATTAAAATTAGGTGGGACACAAGTGTCATGGACGTAGAAGAGTCAGAATAGAATATTGTCATAATTTGGGTTGCACAAAATAGGTTAAGATTGTGTCTCCAATTTTATTGGAACGCACAAAGATGCAAAGTCAAATTTATTTGGAATTAAAAATAAACATCCGTAATGATTATTGTGCGACTAAAATGAAGCACAAGAGAGCATATTTATGAGTTACACAAGGGTCAGAATGGAAGGCTGGCACGTCTAGGACAAGGGTATAAATTTTGTTGGAAGGCAAAAGCTAGTGTAGCGCTCCCAATATCGAAGCAACGGTAAGGTACAACAATTAATTAAAATTACCGCAATAAATTATAATCTTTAATATTTAATCATGAATAAATATTAGTTAAATCCATAATCTTATATTTGGTCAGGGGTTCATCTAGTGGGCTTCTGGGTCTAGTCTACTAACTCATGCATTAAAGAACACTATATATATATATATATATATATATATATATATATATATATATATATATATATATATATATATATATATATATATATATACACATATCATACAATTATTTAAAATAAATATACACAATACTAATAATAAATAAAATGACAAAATTATCCATATTTTAGGATGTGGTAGTGACACAAGTTGCCAAGGCGTTTTGAACCCCATGCTTTCAACCGTGGAATTAAGGAGAGCTTGAAGTATGGATGGAAGCTCAGTGTTCTGTGTTGTGTTATGCCAAGAGTCAAGAATAACTTTGTGGAAGTCCGGTTCTTCAAACCAGGCAGCCTCGAAGCGGTGGGGCAAGTGTCTGCATTTTGAGGTAATATGTAGTTTCAGGAAGCTAGGGTTGTAGTTGATGTTGAGACTTGGAAGGTGCAAAATTTTAGCTTTTGGGAAGAGGGATCTCCATATTGAAATATTAGATAGAAATTTAAATTATATTAAAATAGTTTAAATATGATTTGAATATATTTTAATTAAAATATGTTATAGATATTTTGTAGAACATTAGATATATGTTAGATAATTCCATTTTTTTAGTTTAAATGTAATTTGAATATTGAATATATTTTAATATGAATTTGTTGTATATATGTTTTTATAAATTTGGATATATGTTCATGTAATTATAAGAGTTAAAAGAATTACTTGAATAATATACATATGGTGGTAGTTAGAATGGTAAATTTTATTAGTATTAACTAATGGAGGATATACAAACAGCTTAGACGGTTCACTTTTTAGGCGTTTCCAAGTTTATTGTAATAGTAGAAATTTGACAATATTGACAATTGTAGGATAGTTTTTCTAGTTAGTTGAGGTCGTTGTCGAGTAGATGGACCTAGACATTTTATTCCATGGCGAATATATATATATATATATATATATATATATATATTTTATTTAAGAGGTAATTATCCTGATCCTAAGATCTACAAACTCGGCCAGAAAGTCTACCATATCTCGATCCGTAGGTCAGTACATGCATCTACATTGTACTTGAACCACACTTGTGCTGCACCCACCACATATATATATATATATATATATATATATATATATATATATATATATATATATATATAAACTTAGATTTATTCCTCTCCTTTTTCTTAGCACGTAGAGACAGACTTCAAGAATAATTTTAAAATATATATATATAAAATATAGGAATAGTGGACCTCAATCTCGTCTACGTAGCTCCGCGCTTACTGGCTACCTTGTTTTTGTACTTAATGAATTGTTAAATGACAATGCATTATGGGGCAATTGATGTATTAAAAATGTACATTTAGACGGAAATCTTTGTAGTAGTTCAAGACTAAATAGATTGACGTAAGTAAACTAAACTACACATAATTTACATCTAAAGCAAGCTTTTAGAAAGGGAAAAAAAAAAAAAACTATATAATCTGAATCTTACCAATTAATCATGGTGAGCAAACTTGTGCAACACATATACACGGGTCTGCCAAGAAAACCACATTCCTACACAATCGTAGACCTTTACACCCTTGTTGTTAAAGCAACTGCTGGATTGAGAGACCCAAGAAAGACCACAGAGTCCAAATATATGGCAAACATATATTTCTTCAGCCATACTCGAACTAATGATCAGCGAACTCGAATGATTCTTGTAGTTATCGATATATATTTTTTCAGCCATACTCGAACTAATGATCACCGAATTCGATGATTCTTGTAGTTACCGATAAGAGATATAAAATTTCGACTGGAAGACAGAAAATCAGTAAATCGTGTCACAGCATCGTATTATTCTTTCTATTTATAAATGGTAGAAGTTGAAAGACAGTGGGCTCAAAACACATGCAATACAGTGTGCACAAAAATCTCAAACGTTACGTTGGATCTCGTGCGTTATGTCAGGAAGTCAAAACACGACATATAATGACTCACATAAACGGGGTGGAATCCGTTGTCCTATATATTTTGTCCATATACATGTCCCCTCTCATATATTAAGTGTTGGTCCTATTGTATTGTAAGAAAGGGTCCACACTTGCATGTAAGAGAGGACATATATATGGACAAAATATGTAGGACATATATAGTTTGTTCACACTCTACTAAAAAATAGACACGTGTTATATTAAATATCAAAGCCACTTTGGATGTTCACAGAGTAGTTTTGTGTTGATAAAAATGACACGTGTCCATTTTTTAGTGTAAAGTGAACAAACATCAACATCCTAGTTTTGATAAGTAAACAAAAATGGACTCCTAAAAAATATAAGCCAAGATCGCATCGAAATAAACAATTGAACACCACTTACTACAGAAAAATAAAAATAAAACAAAAATACAACATTCTAACATCTCTAATTCATATGATTAAAGGTTACAGACATATTGGGTGAGTTCAATCTCACAGGAGAGTGGTATATTTTGTTTTACAAGAATAATGTGATTCATCCCTCCAAAATGTTCTTCCACATCTTCACTGTTGACATGACGGTTAATGTGGCCGCTGACAATACAAATTTAAAATTAAAATTAATATTAATATTAAACATTAAAATTAAATTAAAATTAATATTAGTATTAAAATTTTGGGTGATTAATTTTTGGATTAAAATTTGTCATGTCAGTTGTCATGTTTGATGTTATATAATGTTATTTAATATGCCACGTCAGCTGGAGGGGAGGGATGGAGGATAGAAATTGACCCAAAGAAAGAACGATTATCGAGATGCCAATAGTTTTGATACACATAAATGTATCAATTTTTTATATGACTACCGTATAACAAGTAGGATACCTCTCTTCCTAAAACGCGTGTGTACGTATATATATATATATATATATATATATATATATATATATATATATATATATATATATATATATATATATATAAACTTTATGGTGGGACCAGATGTCTTACAAACTTTGATACAGGTATCAAAGTTTTACTTGGGAGTATGGCGTGGCCCATGGGCAGGCTAATCTCGAGATTCTAACAACTGCATATGACGTAACAGGTCTCTCTCGTGCCTCTCACCGCACCTTTCTTGCTACGAAACAAAAGTATGGGCTCTTCTTGTCAACTTCCCATTCTTCTATAGTGCGCTATGCGGATCGGGTCACCTCCTCCCGAGGTCACCGGCTGGTGGACTTCACTTTTTTCTATTGGATTTTTTTTTTCTTTCCTATTCTTACCACTTGTCCGACAGGACTTGGGAAGAAGCGAGTCACCGTATCGTTTTTGAAGTAAATAGAATGTTTGGAGCTTGACAAAATTACCCTTTTATCTTGTTTTAAATTGCATTTGAATTTGTCCTCTCTCTCTCTCTCCAGGTGTGAACTGATTCGCGCGGTCCGAACCCGGCCCTGAATCGGTTCGGTCAAATCCGATATGGATCGACTTAGGTCCGGTCAACGAATCGATATGGTCTAGTCCATAGGTTTTATGGATTCGGACCAGATTTGAAAAGTTGGTCCGAAAGTCCGGTCCGACCGGAAGAAACATTCGAACCGAACCGAACCGAATCGGTTAAGCTCACTTTAGAAAAATAAAAAGTTTTAAGGTGAAATCTAGAACTTTTGGTATTATATACAAGATAAGATAATATTCCTAGAAGTTGCTTACGTGTATTGCCAGTGTTTTTTGTCAGTATTTTGTTTTGTCATTTTTTAAATGTATACTTGCATAAAAAATTTATTTTAAAATAATATAAAATATTTGAAAATAAATTTATTTTTTAGATGTTGAACACTTATTCTAGTTGGAAGTATGTAATTATTTAGTGCGGTGTGAAATTTATATGTTAATTTTATTTTCAGTTAATTTAAACTTTATATATATATATATATATATATATATATATATATATATATATATTTTTTTTTTTTTTTTTTTTTTGAGAGGGATACTTTTGAGATATGAAAGTTCTATTGATTTTCTTATTATATATAAGATATATACTAATATGTATAATCCAATTACCAAGAATATTATTTTATCGAACTCGAGTGACCCTTGCGGTTATTGAAGAGAGATGTAGATCCCGACTGGGTGGCAGAATGTTTGTGGATCGAACCACGAAAAAGTATTATTCCTTCTATTTATAAAAGGTTGGAGTTGGAGGGCAGTGAGCCCAAAGGCGTATTATTATTTCCATTTATAAATGGTGAAAGTTGGAAGATAGTGGGTCTAAAGACATGTAATGCAGTGTGCACAAAAGTACCGAGCGTTACGTCGGTTCCAGTTCGTTATGCCGAAATGTAAAAAGAAAGAAAGAAGAATATCATTAATTTTCTTACGTTAAAATATTGTTATTTATGGATAAAAATATAATTTACCCACCTACTAACTCAAACTTTTATTCTATCTAAAATCATCACCACACTCCGAGGGGGTGGGTCGAAGCGATTGCAGCAAAAAATTGACCTGAAATGAAAGACTTCGTCTATTGACATTGTAGAAATGATCGAATATGACCATAATCGTTCTTCTTGGACCCCCCAACCCACACCCTCTCTCTCTCTCTCTCTCTCTCTCTCTCTCTCTCTCTATATATATATATATATATATATATATATATATATATCACCACACTCCGAGGGGATGGATCGAAGCGATTGCAGCAAAAAATTGACCTGAAACAAAATATTTTGTCTATTGTCATTGTAGAAAGGATCGAATATGACCATAATCGTTCTTCACGGATCCTCTCTCTCTCCCCAAATTTCTTTTTACCAGCATTTTCTTTAGATATGCGATGAAAACAAATATCCACTTCCGATTAATGTTAACTAACAATGAATGATCCAAGTACAAATATGTCTAAAAAAATGCAATAAACAACCACTAACTAAAAAAAGGAAAAAGATCCAACTAGTTGTAGATCGTTGTAGCTAGAATTTTTACTTCCGTTTATACGAATCAGACAGTTTTTCTCTGTCCTAAAAAAAAATATGTTGGATATCCTTCCCAAAGGAATTTTTTTTTTTAAAATAGTCATTTAAGAAAAAGGTCTTATTTAGTTAATATCTATCCCAAAGGAAAGTTTGTGAATATTCTGACAAAGAACCACCCCTGAAAAATTAAAATAGCTAAAAGTAACTATGCATGGTTGTCAATTATTTTTTTCCTTCAGGTTTAAGATTTTTATTGGGTTTATATATATATATATATATATATATATATATATATATATATATATATATATATATATATATATATATATTGGGTTTAAATATATGTCATTTAAC
The DNA here is from genome assembly GCA_036927795.1 of Iris macrosiphon. NCBI lineage: Eukaryota > Viridiplantae > Streptophyta > Magnoliopsida > Asparagales > Iridaceae > Iris > Iris macrosiphon. The sequence continues at coordinate 157,269,605 of JAYESA010000007.1, forward strand.
ATTTTAAAAAAATGTTGATTAGCCTGACGCGGGCTAAAGAATCCCTGGGTCTTCTCGAGCTCAGAGGCCTCGGAAACTTTGGCCTGGACCGGCACAAGATTTGATTTTAAAGGCAAACTAATATTTGGCCCAATTGAATGGCCCAAGTCAGTCTATCCAATTGACAGAAATATAAATTTAATACTTCCTCAATCCATATGCAAATTGCTTTAACCGGGAAAGTAAATTTCTACCTTTGGTATCATTTTTGTTTTTTGTTTAAATTTTTTTTTTTACTTTTTACAAAAACATGTTTGGTAAGTAAAAACAAAATTTTTTTTTTACCATGTTTCATAAACAGGTAAACAGGAAAAGATAATAAATAAATTTGGGATGCTGATACTAAGATATGTTTACTTAGGCCATCTCCAATGGGGGTTTCTATCTCCCCTATTTCTATGGTAGAGAGACTTACTTTAGAAAAAATAAATCTCCCAATGGTGATTTTTATTCTAATTTCTATTCTATGTGGTATTGATGTAGGATGGAGAATTTCTATGAGAGTTTCTACTCGTATAAAAGATATTCTCCATCTCTCATGGCAATTGTTATTGAACCCCACACCATTAAATTGATCATTTTATTTTGTGACACCTAAGATAGAAATGGAGAACTATCGGAGAGAGTTTTTTGTTTATGCAATTTCTATGTAGAAACTCTGCCAACTAAGATAGAAATTTATTAAAGTACAATATCAAATATGATAGAAACTCTCCAATGGAAATTTATGTCTCCCATATTTCTATGGTGGAATTTTTTTTAGATAAAAAACTAGTCCCAATGAATTTCTATCTATATTTCTATCCTATGTGGCATTGATGTAGGATAGAAAAATTTTACGCTCTCATAGAAATTCTCCATCTCTCATAGTGGGCCCTACATCATTAAATTGTTCCTTTTATTTTGTGCCACATATGATAGAAATGGAGAACCATTGGAGAGCATTTTTTTCTGTCAATTTCTATATAAAAATTCTACCAACTTGGATAAATTTTTTGTTAAAGTACAATGACAACTAGAATAAAAACTCAATTTTAGAAATCACCATTGGACATGGCCTTACAATAAATAAATAAATTTGTTCTTTTGCTGCTTATCAAACATGTTTTTTTTATAGACAAATAACAACTTAGATATGTCAAACATATTTATTGTTTATAAAATCTGGAAAAAGTTAAAAACAAAAGAAAAGCTAAACAAATGTGATCCCAACAAGATCTAAATTATTTCTTTAAATATCATTGTCGTGGAGAGATGGAAGTGATAAACAAACAATAGTGAAAGATATCAATGTCATGCAGGGCCGGCCCACGGGATTGAGTTGTCCTAACCGGAACTAAACTTGGTTGTCCCTTGTCCTTGACTTCAAAAGGAGATATCAAAAAAATTGATGCGAGTGGGGCTGGCAACGACGTCGAAGTCTCCAGTTATGACGGCATCGTGGAGCTCGAATTCCGATTTTCTCTCCTTGAACTATTAAGTGCTTTCTCAATGGGAACTCAAAATATAGGCCTGGTGGATTGCTAGTTCAACTGACAGCGAGGAGTTGGGTGGACCGTAGAGGTAATATTGGGGAAGATGTGGGGATCACTTAGGAGTCTAAGGGGGTTGCCATAACAAGGAAAGTTGTCCAAGCCCGATGACTTGTTCGGTTTACTCCAGGGTCGGCCCTGATGTCATGTTCGAGATACAATATTTGTTAAATAATTTTTATAATACGCTATTATGTATAAAAACACAAAAAATGAACAAACCGTAACTACAAAAATATAAATTTTGTCAACGGATGCGAGCATCCTTTCCTTCCTCCTGGTCTCCTCTCATCTACGATTTCATGTCCATGATCACGACTAATTCCATGTGAAGAAGTAGTAGGAGAGAATAATCTCGGTCTTTCATTCATCATGATATTACATATATATACATCAACATATCAACTTGGGCCTAAGCCACTTGGCCAATCCCCATATATACAATTTTATCCCAATACCCCCCTCAAGTTGGAGCATGCAAGTCACAAATGTCCAACTTGCACAAAATAAACTCAAATTATCGTTTGTCCAAAGCTTTGGTGAAAACATCCGCCAATTGTCCATCCGTCGGCACATGAGATGGGCGAATAACTCCATCAAGAACAGTATCCCTCAAAAAATGACAATCTACCTCAATGTGTTTTGTGCGCTCATAGAAAATATGATTCTGCACAAGATGTAAAGCAAATTGCTATCACAAAAAATATATATAGCACACGAATGTTTGTCACGCCCTAGTCCCAAAATACGTAGGACTAGGAATACGTAACATGCAAGCTACGCATTCGACCAGACTCTGGTCCGACTCGAATACGTATAAGCTGTAATATCATGGTCAATATCTACATAAAATAGTAAATATATCTATGTCTCAATCTATAATGAACAAAATACATCAAGAATGAGCTACATGTGCTAAAGTCGGCCATCCAGTAACACACAAACTCGAATAGACTCGAGAAAGAAATATGAGTCTATAAAAACTAGGCTATATCAGTAGATGAATCAACAATATAAATAAATAAACATATCTCTGGTAGAAATGATATAAGTACTTGGTACCAATGACCGTATAACAAAGCAACACACATTAGCAACTCCAGGCAGGCTCCACAACGATTTATGCTGCAAAACTGGCAAAGGACCAAGTCCTCAGAAGGACGTAATAAAGTACAAGAAACAATATGTCAATGTAATAGTAAAATAATAAGCAATGTGCTCAAGGATATCTATCATAACCAGCTAAGTGAATGCAAGTGAGAACGTACTCATCTGCTAAACCACCGGATCCTGTAGGTCTGCATAGATATAACAGTAGCTAGTAGTACTAGTAGCAAGTAGTAGTAGTAGTAGTAGTAGTAGTAGTAGTAGGTGCGTACAGGTCCCGTCAAGGTACCTGCAACATATATGGCCCGAAGCACAAGCATCGATAGCTAGTATTGTATGGTAGCCCAGCGGTACGTGTCACGCCCCAGTCCCAAAAGTATATGAAATCAGGCCACGTGGCATTGGCCAGCTGACACGTCACTAAGGGATTACCCAATTTAATGGACCCAAAGGAACGTGCTACGCTGTCCTAAAACTACAAGTCTAATACAGGTAAAGTCTAATCTCATCCACAAAATATCAATGAATATGGAAATAAGTGCTGAATATATATAATGCTAAGTCTGAAATATTATAGTACAAATCAGATAATGTCTGGTGGGAACAAACCCACTACAAAATATAATAAAAGTACTGAAAATAAGATAGACTAGAGTATCGTCTATCAATGTAGGTAACTCCAGCTCCAGGTGATCAAGCTACTAAGGATCAGGCAGATTCTGATGGCGACTCCTCTAACTCCTCCTCGGTGGCATATCTAGTCTCATGTCCAGGTCCATACACTGTGGGGTGGAATGCCTCATCTAAATCTGGAAGGGAACCAGGTCCTCAGTGGGACATAACAAGATACATAAAACACATGCCATGTATAAATACTGAATAAATAAATAAAGGGTGTGCTAGCCATCTAAGTGAATGCAATATGAGACAACTTAGTACGTATGGGAAAGTGTGGGCTAGACATATGCTGACGTAATTCACCAACCGTAGTGACTGGCTAGTATATGCCACATATGCCCCTGTTCAAGGGCACTCTGCAATTCCCCATCTCCGAAGAGCATGGTAACGGTAATATATATATATATATATATATATATAACGTCCGTATCACTCCGTCGAGTGCGGTATCTGTATAAAATATGTGGGTGTCCCATACGCCTATTAGTTGTTCTCCCCGCCCAATGTAACTAATTCCAAGTCATAGCTTTCCTGAATTTTTCTGAGTTCGTGCTAAGCCGTGATGCACGTCACACGCACCGGTAGCTAATCGAGTATGTAAACTCGTATCCCAATATGTATTACAACCATGTTGCGTGTACCCGTGTCAGGGTCTAGGAGGATATTAGGATACCCTCGCAGTTGTCAGGTAAGTCTGCTAAGGACTAAGTTAGTTATACTACTTGTCAACGTACTTGTTGACGGTACCCGAGGCAATCTCAGATACAACAGTTATATGTAAGTCTACTGAAAATAACATACAACAGTTAAATGAATTATAC